>OZ014475.1:33613658-34166486 GCA_963965965.1 Trididemnum nubilum
GTTTTAAGGTTGAAATGTCGTTTTTAATCAAAGAAATTTGTAAGATTGTGGGTATTTCTGCAAAAAACATTTTGATACAAACAAGCACATCGCTAAAACTGACGTAAATTTTATAACTTGAGACTATAAGCCACGTTTGATATCGAATGACACCGAAAAAATTGCAAAAGATTTTGTTTTAAAATAGAAATTTAACTCAGGATAGAAAAGTTGAATAATATTTTATGATCTTTTAGTAAAAAGAACGGTGTAAAATAAAACATTGATAAAAAAAAAAAAAAAGATTTCAGGTACGTTTTTTTCTTTCAGAGCAGAAACAAATATTATTTACGTAATATTTTAAATTAAGATGAAGAAAAGTATAATTTTTAATATTTTTAAGCAATTATCGCTACGAAAACAGAGAAGTCTAGACTGTTTGGTTGAAATTAATTAACATTAGCCTTTTTTAACTAAGCGATTTGCTAGACATTTTATTATTTTAGGATCTTTTCCAATAAATGTTGGTAAAATTTAAGGCCTAAGAAAATTGCTTGCTTAAAATTGTTAAAGATCACCATTTTCAAGAAAAAATCAATTCAAAACAAAAATTAATATGTTAAACATTTTTAACGATATTCAAGCTAAAAAAGTTCTTTCAAGACAAAGAAATCATACGATTTTAAACTAGTGTGGACAAAATTATGCTTAACGAACGCAAGAAAATTAATCAAATGTTACAATTTTGTTGACTCTTTTTGTTTAACATAAAAAAAATAGCTGCTTTTTACGTTAAATTTGTTAATCAAGTCTTAGAAACCTGAATCGAAAAAAACAACGACAAAAGTTAGCTCTTAAAATTTTGCAAATTTGGGTGTCTAAGGATCAAAATACCGGTACTTTAAAACTTACGAACAAATCTAAATGCATGGTTTTTACAGTATCTTCGAGGCTCAGCTTTGTTGTAACACGTTACACAAGTAACAATCAAATTGGAATGACTCGTTTTTCAGGTCAAAACATATGATGCGCTATGTTACGAACATTTCTTTTTTTAAGTGTTGGACGTTTGAAATATGATTTCGCATCGCATAATTCGCTAGAAAAAAACAATATTTAACCGACTTTGTCCCGCCTCTAAGCGTTAAAAAATCAAATTTTGAGCGTTTTAAAATGGTATTCAAATCAAAGTGATAAAAGCCAAATTTTTTAAAACCTCAAATTGCATAATCCTAGCTTCGACTTAGGAAAATAATTAGAAATTCCCCGATTATGGTTGCGACACAGAAAATCATACGTGCGACAGCAGCATTGTCTAGCTTTAAATCCAGCTCAAAATGCAAAAAAGTGAGAATGCTTTTTTCTAGCGAATTATGCGATGCGAAATCATATTTCAAACGTCCAACACTTAAAAAAAGAAATGTTCGTAACATAGCGCATCGTATGTTTTGACCTGAAAAACGAGTCATTCCAATTTGATTGTTACTTGTGTAACGTGTTACAACAAAGCTGAGCCTCGAAGATACTGTAAAAACCATGCATTTAGATTTGTTCGTAAGTTTTAAAGTACCGGTATTTTGATCCTTAGACACCCAAATTTGCAAAATTTTAAGAGCTAACTTTTGTCGTTGTTTTTTCGATTCAGGTTTCTAAGACTTGATTAACAAATTTAACGTAAAAAGCAGCTATTTTTTTTATGTTAAACAAAAAGAGTCAACAAAATTGTAACATTTGATTAATTTTCTTGCATTCGTTAAGCATAATTTTGTCCACACTAGTTTAAAATCGTATGATTTCTTTGTCTTGAAAGAACTTTTTTAGCTTGAATATCGTTAAAAATGTTTAACATATTAATTTTTGTTTTGAATTGATTTTTTCTTGAAAATGGTGATCTTTAACAATTTTAAGCAAGCAATTTTCTTAGGCCTTAAATTTTACCAACATTTATTGGAAAAGATCCTAAAATAATAAAATGTCTAGCAAATCGCTTAGTTAAAAAAGGCTAATGTTAATTAATTTCAACCAAACAGTCTAGACTTCTCTGTTTTCGTAGCGATAATTGCTTAAAAATATTAAAAATTATACTTTTCTTCATCTTAATTTAAAATATTACGTAAATAATATTTGTTTCTGCTCTGAAAGAAAAAACGTACCTGAAATCTTTTTTTTTTTTTATCAATGTTTTATTTTACACCGTTCTTTTTACTAAAAGATCATAAAATATTATTCAACTTTTCTATCCTGAGTTAAATTTCTATTTTAAAACAAAATCTTTTGCAATTTTTTCGGTGTCATTCGATATCAAACGTGGCTTATAGTCTCAAGTTAAAAAATTTACGTCAGTTTTAGCGATGTGCTTGTTTGTATCAAAATGTTTTTGCAGAAATACCCACAATCTTACAATTTCTTTGATTAAAACGACATTTCAACCTTAAAACGAATATTATTTGACAACTTTTAATCAAAATTTATCTAAGAACTTGTGTTTTTTATTACTTGATCTTGTTTTATTGGGGTAAATTCGTCAAAATATTGTAAAACCTTGTACGATTTATTTGACTTGAGTGGACATTGTAACGTAAATAAATCCAAAAACTCACCTAAAACTTGAACTAGTTATTAACTTTCTTCTTTGTGTTGCAATACTTTGATCAAAATCTTGGGTATCTTTATCTTGATTATTACTTTTACTTTAAAAACTTACCTAACATAGAAGAATTTTTAACCGTTTTTTTGTTTTTATGAGAACTGTTTGATCAAAGACATTCAAAGACTTGCATTTTCTTGAGTTTTATGTAAAAAACCGAAACTTACCTAAAATTTTGTTAGAATATGGGATAATTTTGTAAACCATCTTAAACATTTATTTCGCCTGAATTAAAATTCTTATTTGAAAACTTTATTTTTTATAATTATTCTGGAAAATCGTTCAAAATTAAACCTCTTTTCGTAATCTCGGTTATAAATTTAGTTGAAAAATAGAGTGTTTTGGTACTTTAAATCAAAATTCTTCTAATCTCTTAAATATTTTAGCAATTTTCGTGTTTGCATAAAAATAATTTGTTTGGAAGATAACTCAAAGTCATACAACTTCTTTGTATTGAATAAAATCTCACAAGTTGTTTGATTAGTCTTGTTTAGGGTTAGTTTAGTAGAAAACAATAATTGAATTAGTCTTACAATTTCTTTGTTTAAAACAATAATTCTACCCTAAAAATGAACATCATTCGATAACTTTTAATTAATATTTTTTCTAAAATTTTGGCTTTTTAGTCGCTTTATATTGATTTATAGGGATAAATTCAATAAACTAACCTAACAATTTCTCTGTCTTGAGCGAAAACTGTAGCGTAAAGAACAAAAGCGTTTGTCTAAAATCTTAAATTCTTTAAGTTCCTTGTTTGCGTAGGAATAGTTTGATCAAAAACATTCAAGGTCTTATTAGTTCTTGGACTTGGAAAGTAATTTTATCTCAAACATCGGTTACTTACTTAAAATCTTAACTTTTTTTTGAGTATTTTTGTTTACCTAAAGCAATTTTTTTAAAAAATGTTTACAGTCTTACGTTTCTTTATCTTAAAGATTGCTCTACCTTAAAAAACTTACCTAATGTTGTAAAATTTTCTACCATTGCCTTGATTTCGTAGAAAAAGTTGGTCAAAAGTACTAAAAACCTCACAATTGCTTTGTCTTGAATAAAAATTTTATCTAAAAAATCGAAAACTTACTTAAAACCTTACAAGTTTTCAAATAACTTGTTTAAATAGTTTTGTGAAAAAATAGTTGAGGTCTTACAATTTTTTTGTTAAGAACAATAATTTTACCTTGAAATGAATATCATTTGATAACTTTTTCAAAAATTTTCTAAAATCTTGTTTTTTTATAACGTAATATTGTTTTCAGAGGAATAAGTTCACCAAAATCTCTTCATTCCTTGTAATTTCTTTGCCTTGAGTAAAAATTGTAGCGTAAGTAATCGAAACACTTGCCTGAAAGTTAATTAATTTTAATTTTTTTTGTTTCGAGGGACTTTTTTTGGAGTGGTATAAGTCATATCGGTAAAATTTCTGTCAAAACAACGTTCATTATTTTTTCTTTGGGAAAAAAGGAGCTGTGAAGTAACTTTTGATTGGTCTTCGAATTGAGCATCTCCGCAAAATTGCTAAGAATTTTAGATTGAATCGCGAAATTTTTTTTCTTCGTTTTTTTTTTTTATTCGGGAACAAAGTAGCTGTGAAGTAACCTTTGAGGAGTCTTCAAGTCGAACAGCTCCACGAAATTGATAAGAATTTTTAGTTTTAATTGAGAAATTAAATTTATTTTTTTGTCTTAGGTTTTTTTTCTTCGGGAACAATTGAAAGATATTTGCGGCAATGCAAGCTTTAAACCTCGTGTAAAAAGGTTTATCCTTCGGGTAAAAGTTGAATGCGTCTGCAATGCGGTAAGTCGTATAAAACTGAAGACGTCTGTGGATATGGAAGTTTTTATTCAATTTTGATAAATTAACCCTTTCGGGGTGAAACGATAGACGCCTGTAATGATGTAAGTTTCTAACCTCGGTTAAATATAGCTTTACTCCTTTGAGGTGAAATCGAAGACGTTGCAATATTTTAATGCAAAAGTCAAAGAATAATATTGACCAACTTGTATTCAAGTTCGCCATCATCTTGCTGAAACATAATACCGCAGTTATTCGAACTCCAGAATTAATATGCAACCATATTTCAAAGATATTTTTGCATTATTAAGTGCAAAGTTTAAAATTTTATTTTGTTTTTATAATTTTTAATTTTTTTAGATTGAAAGTAACAAATTGTTGGAACCTGCAAACTTCAAAGCAATTTTGTGACAGCTAGCCGCCAGTCCAACGAACGGTCCATGACATTTAAAGTTTAGTCCAAAGTTTAAACTTTAGACTTTGACTAACCGCTTTCAGTAGTTTGATTCCCAGGAAAGCCTAACAAATTTTAGACTTCAACAAACCGCGTGCGGTAGTTTGATTTCCAGGCAAGTCTCACAAATTTTAAACTTTGGACACACTACCTTCGGTGGTTCGGTTTCCAGGAAGTGTTACAAATTGTAAGCTTTAGACTCACACCTGCGGTGGTTTGGTTTCCAAAAAGTCTTACCAATTTTACACTTTAGACTCATCACCTTCGGTGGTTTGGTTCCCAACGGTTCTCAGGCAACTGTTTTAAAGTTTAGGTTTTTTGCCGCATTCCTCCACTAGAGATTCAGTCCATAAACTGAGGTTGACAGACCTATTCGAGAGCACTCTTTGAAACACTTTTGCAAAATTCGCTTTTAAATCAATAGAAATTTCCCCGAAGAGGGGATTCCCCAAAGCTCGCTTACGATCAGACGCAGTTAGCGATTCCAATTAAAGTCTTAATTCTAATCTCATTTAGGAAATAGATACGTATGTGAAACTTGTGGCAAATTTTTCACAAGAAAGTTCAAGCTTACAAGTCACAAATGTGTTACAAAAAGGATCAAATGGGACAAAAACAGCTAAAAGAAGAAACGGAACCGCTTCTAAAGCAAAGAAGACAAATACACTGAATCTATTCAATTCAAAGCTGCTGTGGAACGAGAAATAAATTGTGGGTTGGAGACGACAAGAAAACACACTTTAAAACAACTTGAAGATTTAGAAAATGAGACCCCAGCTAACGATAGAGTTTGAATGAATTTAAGCAGACCTCCAAAGAACATGCTACAGATAAGGAAACGTTTGCTAGGGATGATGAAGCAGACTCTTTTCAAAGTTTTGGAAGCATGGCTGATCATCGCTGGAAGAGTGTAAAAGCTTTTTCGAAGCAAGGGTGTGTGCAAGACCACTTTAATTTTTATATTAACGATGACCTTCTTTCTCCAAAACATGACTTTCTGGACACGTTTTACAAGCAAACAAGTCGATTTAAAATAAATTTTAGCTTTGGGTTTATTTTACGCGATTGCGGTGATAATAGTTTTTGATATTGGTATACGTCTAATGGTGTAGACCGTATTTCAGATCAACCCCTTCATATCAGTAATTTTTTGGATTTTAAAACGTTTTTGAACTAAGTGTTTGAGCAGGGTATGCTTGAAAAAGCACGTCTTCCTCGACCAAACAGCTCTTGGGTTGTTGAAGTTGTTTCCAATATTACTTTTTTTTTATAAATAAGGTAAAGGAACACCCAACGGATTGCGGAATAACCTTGCCTGATTTTATTGTAAACAATCCAGGATTAAATTCACTGCAGGAAAAGAAGAAGACTAGTAAATTGTATTTCGACAATTTGTGTTTATTTTAGTACCTTGCTCTTCATACTGGTTGCGCTTTGCAGAATTTAGAATCTAAAACCAACGAACTGTTTTTGTGTCATTGCAAATTTGCGCTTGCTAACCCTAGCACTTTTCAAGGGGTTACTTGCATGATTTAGTCCAAACTGAAAACTGTTTTGCATGCATTGTTAATGATTGTGCCTTGGAATGGACAGAACAAGAAGTTGGCAAGATTTTCTAACGAAGTCGACATTTTTTTTCCTGCACAAGAAATCTCAATCTTTATGAAAATCCTTTTAGCTGTATAAAAAACATGTAGTTGTACGCTGAGCGTTATGTTATACAGATATTTATAGCAGCGAATATATCGGTACTGGCTCTTGTGTAATTGGGATTAAACAGGAACAAGCTCTGTTGAGCCATGCTTGTCCCATATTCAAAGGGTAGCGATTCGCAGATGACCTTTGGACAGGTCACTGGCTGTTTTTTTACCGCGCGATTACGCCACGGTGCCAAAAATTCTGCTACAACTAGGTCACGACAGGAAACAATTTTAAGTAACACGAAAATTTACTAAGTTCAAACCAAAACTTACAAAACGTTCCATAGCATAAACTAGATAACCTTTTTACTTTAGTTTCAGAAATTACCGGTTCGATTCTTAGGTTAGTTATTCACTGATATTTTAACATAACCAGTTAAGCAAAGCTTTAGACTTGAACCAGTTCCCAGGCAAACCACCTGCGGTGGTTTGATTCTCAGGTAAGACACTAAGGTTAAGCTTTACACTTGAACCATAACCAGGCAAACCACCTGCAGTGGTTCAATACTCAGGCAAGATACTCAGGTCAAGACTAAGTTTCGGGTTCGATTCTTACAACTAGCTAGGATTAGGACTACACTAAACTTAGGGTTAGAACTAGAGTAAACTTAGGATTAGAGCTACGACACCGCAATTGGACAACACCACGTTTGGGGGATGCCGCAATCCCCCAAACCACCCGATCCCCAAATCCCCCTCAAATGCTGACTTTTGGCACAGCATATACTACTAACGTTTTTTTCTCACAAATTTTCGCAGCACCTTGAAAAGTTTTTGAATTGGTGTAAAAACACTTGGGTAAAAATTTGAGTGCTCTAGGATGATAGGAACACTTCGCACATCGAACCCAAAGTTAGGAATTTGGGGCAAATATGCGCATATTTTCATAATCAAATTTCGAAGTGAATTTGCGTAGTATAAATTTTGCAGCCCGAAGTAACCTGTAGTTCATAGTCTCAAAATACCTTATTTAAAATTTTAATGTGTTACGACAAAGATAATACTTCGCGCAATACGTCTGAACTTACGGGAATTTTGAGCTTCAATCGAGTCTAATAAAGCGCAAGTTTACATGCCTTAGTTCAACTTAATCTTTTTCCGCTTTGTATTTTTAATGCGATAATCAATCAGAAACGTAGCTTTATCTTTCGTCTTTTCGCAAGTCTACAATTTTGTTTGAGCTTAAAAAATTTGAAAACTTACGAAAAGAATTTATTCACAGAGCACCTCAGACAAATAAGAATAAAAGCACTCGATACGATCGGAGGTAGTATGATTAGAATTTTGGAGATTTGTCGTTTGGCTACACTGTAGCTAATGTGAAATTAAGTTTTGAATTCAGAATTAGTTTAAAAAGGCAGCTTTTCAACGCTATTTTTTAACATTGCTGTAGATTTGTAGTTGCTAAATAGCTAAGCAGAACATTAATGTTTTCAATCGTTACTTCAAACTAAGTATTTACCATTTTATTGATGTATTATTTTTATTGATTTGCTGTTATGTGAATTATTACACTAAATTATTGGAGTATTGCAATAAGTTATATTTCGCTGTGCGGACAACTTTGTCATTGCGAGTTTGCTATACCTGTTTTAAACCCAGCTATGCTCCCACGAAAATCATTGACTTCAAGATCAAAGGTAAATTGCTCATTATTGGGAATATTAGCAGATCTAAAAGCTAATATTCTTCCAACAACTCATGATCTTCTTAAATACTATGAACCAACGTTAGCGTCTCGAAAGCGTGGAGAAATGGCACACTCTCGTTGGTAAACTACTGCTTCAAGAGCATTGAGAGTGTATGTTTCAACTGAAGAGCCAACAAGCAATTTTAAGCTAGTGGTACAATACGTCATGATGGTGTACACTCCTATGTGGTTTCAAATCAAACACAATCACACTATTTCTCAGGCACTACTGCATGTTTTTGACACTCTTTCAAAGTGTCAAAAGTTGCCATCGAAAGTTAGAGAAATTGAAATACCTGTAATACAAAGCAAATGCGTTTAGTGCTCATCATGATTCAATATTGGCCACAATGGTGTCAAGCACCAATCTGAATCACAATGAGCTTGGTCGAGAAGAATACTTTGCAGCAGAGAGCAAAGCGTTTCTGATGGGCGAATCAGACAACTGCGAGTCCCTAAGCTTAATATCAATGTGAATAGTTACATTGATCTCATTTAATGGACTGATACAACTATTTCAGAGCTATCTTTTACGTATTGCGTGACGACAAACGAAATAAAAGAAATGATCGATTCAAAAGCATTTACTGAATTCAAAATTCCTGAATTGCCTTGTCACACTCAACTTGTAGAACGCCACGTCAATATGATGACAGAAGCTTCATCTTTAGTTTGAAACCATGCAAATAGGGAAAGAATGATCCGAATATCTCTCATCAAGAGTGATGATGTCATGCTATAACGCTAAGTCTCAGTACAAGACACTCAAATAAAAACTTCAGAGTAATAAAAGGTTGGGCGGTTGGGCTGGAGTAGAATGGGACTCGATACCGGTCACCTCAACGTGGTGAGTCCTGGGATATTTTATAAATAGTTATTTATACAAAAACTGTGTACAAAATATACTGAGAACCGGATATTTTTGTAAAATGCAAAATTTCACAATCATCTTTTGTAAGTAATGCATTGTGTTATTGCTATACTTGTTTGGTATATTTTAATTTATTTCTTCTCAAAAGTTGACAAATTTATTTTCTTTGTTTCTGCTAAAGATCAAACAAAAATGTAGGCTTGCGAAAAGACGAAAGATGAAGCTACGTTTCTGATTGATTATCGCATTAAAAATACAAAGCGGAAAAGGATTAAGGCCACGTTTACATGAGACTTCATTTCGCCCGCAAGCAAAGAAACTCATATCGGTTAAGCCTGCAAACAATGGAAGTGTTCACATGAGCGCACCGCAATGAAATTGAATTTCGCGCAATTTTCATTTCGGTCAATTTGACAGAAATGAATATCCATTTCGGCTGTGTGAACGCAGACGACTTGAAAGCAACCCGAAACTGAAGTAGGCCAGCTTTACAAAAAACTTTAATAACTAAACAGTTTCTATAGTGTAGTTGGAGGGGTGAATGTAATAAATCACTGTAGAAAGTAACATACAGTTTAAAGAATGGTAACATACTATTGAACCTAGGTAACTTGGGACAAAAATGAGACTACCTAGCCTACCTTTGCTGTATTTGTAAAGTTATAGGTACGAGTATTGCAAACTAGTTCAATGTAGAAGTGTAGTTTGGTACAGGTATCGATAGCTAAAAAGCGGCCATAGAACAAGAAGCAGAGATCATGGTCAACCTGCAAGAAATTTGTAAATTGAAGAAAAAAAGACGGCGATTAAAAAGGTAAGTGGTAGGCCTAACCATGCCTATAATGTACATATTTTTTTGAGAATGTGAGTGTTTTTTTTTTTAATTTTTTGTCTTGATGTGAAGGCTTACGTTTGACTCAAGTTTATGCCTTGTTTTGTAACATGCTTCAAGGCTGAGTTGTAAGTCGGGCCGGGCTTTTCGGGTCGGGTTCGGACCTAAAGTTGGCAAAAATTTCGGGCTTAATTTGGGCCTGAAACGAGCTTTTTGTCTTAGGTGCTCAAAAATATAATCAAAACAATTTGGCAAAATTGCTACATTTTTCAGATCTAACTTAACTTTTGTTTTTTTTTGGGCATGATTTGGGCTTCAAATTAATTTTTGGGTTCGGGCTTATATTTTCGGGTTCGGGCCTGAACTAATGGGCCCGTTTACAACTCTGCTTCAAGGTACAGTCCTTCCAGCGCAAGCCTTATAGAGCGTTTGGAAAAAACTTGACTTGACTAAACCAGTGACTACTTTTTTTTGCTCCTGTTTGGTTTCAGAGCCTGGTTGTGGTCAACCATAACAAAGCTAAGGGTTTTATTAGCCCTTTCATGGGATTGAAAGTTATATTTTAGCCCCGTACAGGTTTTCACCAATGGCAATTTATAATAGCACCATGGTGGCACAGAGCAAGTATATGCCTCGTGACATCTAAAATAGCCTTCTACCATTCTAATTCTAAACTAAAAATTTTAAACTAAAAAAAAAAAACACTCACACTTTCAAAAAAATATGTACATTAGAGGCATGGTTAGGCCTACCACTTATCTTTTTAATCGCCGTCTTTTTTTCTTCAAATTACAAATTTCTTGCAGGTTGACCATGATCTTTGCTTCTTGTTCTTGCAGTTTTACTAACAATTGCAAAAGCAGCTGCATTTGTAATTGATAAAATGCAAGTAAATTAGCCACTGGTACTGGTACCAATGCTACAGCTTTCATCTCTGTTTAGTGCAAGTGATCTGAGCGAAATGATGACATCACAAATAGCAACGCAGGATTTATATGCCCGTTGCTTTCGGAGTGAAATGAAAGCCTGGGCGAAAACCGGTTTGAACTGGAATTTTTATTTCGCCTGATTTTCACATCGGGTGTCATGGAAACGTAGCCTAAGCAGAACAAGGCATGTAAACAAGCGCTTTATTAGGCTCAATTGAAGCTCAAAATTTCCGTAAGTTCAGACGTATTGCGCGAAGTATTATCTTTGTCGTAACACATTAAAATTTTAAATAAGGTATTTTGAGACTATGAACTACAGGTTACATGGAGCTGCAAAATTAATACTACGCAAATTCACTTCGAAATTTGATTATGAAAATATGTGCATATTTGCCCCAAATTCCTAACTTTGGGTTCGATGTGCGAAGTGTTTCTATCATCCTAGAGCACTCAAATTTTTACCTAAGTGTTTTTACACTAATTCACATACTTTTCAAGGTGCTGCGAAAATTTGTGAGAAAAAAACGTTTTTTCGATACACCCTACTGATTTGTCACAACATTTTTCATTCAAAGTGGATTTTGCAATGTAATGTTGAGGTACCACAGATGAGCATCAAGACGATTCAGAGTTGCTGTTATAAAACTATCACTAAACGGAGGAAGATTCGATTTGCCCTACACTCTTAACAGTAACAGCACAAATTCAATCAGCTTCAAGTTGTCATCTTTTACCATCGAGTTGTTGGTTTTGTTGTGAATATTGTTGATTTTATATCCAAGCAATGTGCCTACTTCTCCTATTACGACTATTGGTTGCATTAGCAACTTAAAGTGGATGGCTAAAATAATCAATCTCCGAACAAAAAATTGCTCTGCACTCGGCCCAACTTCGTAAACGTAGAATGTTTAAAAGTAAATTCAAGATGAAACAACATAGATATTTAGCTCTGTTCCACACAATATTCTATGTCAAACCTTGGATTCAGTGTCCACTTCTTTTTGAAGCTACTGTCAATGATCTCGGTTTTTCCACCTACTCAGAAGCGTGCCGAGCTAATCGAACCTTCCCACGTGTTTTGACGGTTTTATAACAGCAGCTCTGAATCTTCTTGATGCTCATATGTGGTACCTCAGCAATAAAATGGCATTTTTGGCTTTTTTTCAAAGCAGTTGACTGTCAACGAAAAAGTTCAATGCTGTAAGGAAATGTTGTGATACAAACCAAAATCCAGTAATGCTCTTCAAAAATTAGGCAAAATGGTGACACCGAGATCAAAAAATGTACAAAAAACAAATATATTTGGACCAAATCTGTTTCTGATTTCCGCAAAAATGAAAATAGCACCAACTTTTTTGGAAGTACAAGCTTTGCAATAGGAAAACGATTCCCATTACAAGTTTTTGAAGAAAACGCTGAGTAAAATACGGGTTGTTAATAATTCTGCAGAGAGCCATATTGCTGGCTTAAACTTACCACAATTACGTAACCACAAACCCAAATGAAAGATCTCATTTATACCAATCAGTACCCATGCTGCAAAGAAAAATTCCAGACAAGCGAAAACCTACTCAACTAAAAACAAACTCAGTCGATGGCATTACATTGCAAAACTCACTTTGAATGAAAAATGTTGTGACATTAAAATGTACTATAATCAGTAAGTTTATAAACTTTTCTTTGTTTGCCTATAGCGCATACACATAATTATGAAAGGAAAAATTTATAAATTACATCAAACATGGAATTTTTCTTATGGATATCGCTTTTTAAAAGCCTTCTTTTTCCTGAAGGTTTGTTAGAGTGATCAATTTCAACTGGAAACAAAGGGTTTGGACTCCCAAAGTTGTTTTGTAATCATGAATATTATAGTGCTTTTTTACTGCTGTACGACACTATGAAAAAAATACATGTGCGTTCTTTCATGGTCGTGTATTTGTGTAATAAGTAGATTCAGTCATTTGTGAATTTTAAAGTAGTTTTTAAGTTTGTTAAAATTTGAACTGCCTTATTACGTGAATAAAATGAGAAAATAAACAATTTCAAGTCTGAAGTTTAATCAGATCATATACTCTTCGATTTAGTAGACTAGAAAAAATAGGATGCGCAGAGAAAACGAGAAGAGCAGTGTAGAAAAACGTTTGCTCTTGCTGCGAAGTTTTTTTTTGTCGCGATCACGCGTATTCGACTGATTTGATTCGACGTATTCCTACACCAAGTGAATCGTGAAGAAAAAAGTCACGCTGATTGGACGAATCGGCATATTTTAGAACAAGTAAACTGTGACTAAAAAAAGACAAAACTATCACTTTTCAGTCTACAAATAGAGTAAAATGTCTATGATCAGATAAAACTAGAACGGCAATAAATATCTCACGAGTTTGAAAGTAACAGTTCTATTACTTTTTTTTCTGAAATTAGCTGTTATTGGTAAAAAAGTAGCTGTCAAGCAAGCCTAATAATATTGTCCTATTCCCCCCAGTCACCACTAAACAAAATTTAATACAGCTTCTATAATAAGTGAAGTGGGGAGGAAGCATCAGTTACATAAAAATGTAAGAACTAAACACTAATTTTTATTCAGATGTTAAATAACAATTTTCTTATTAAAAAATCGAAATGCTTTTTATCAAGCGCGTAACCAAAAAATTGCTATAAAGAGGGGTGGCTTGAACCTAAAACAAGCTATAAATTTGTCCGCATCTTACAGACGGAGGTCTGGAGCAGAGCCCGTAGAAGTAAACACGATCGTCGCGACGTACTGGTACCGCAAAAAATGCAAACCAACCTAACACAATGCTCTCAAAAAGCATCTAACTTCGCACTAAACTATCAATAAGCGCTTAGCTAGCAAATAAATAACCAAACGTGATTTCAGAGGATAACTTTTTCTCAAATTAATTGGTGATTTACTGTGCTAAATTCTTGTCCTTCGATAATAGTCCCAAATGATGCAAAAGCGGCAACGTTTTTTTTTTTTTGCTTTCTCCAGGAAGCCAACACACTAGCCATTGCAGAAATTGGCAAACAAGCACTATATAGTTAATGACGAATTCAGCTTTCAGATTAACTTGTAACGTTGGCATTGGGAGTTTTCATAAACAGCACTAACCAGCTTACACAAACAACTAAAAAACCTATTATAGGTACCATAGCATGCTTTCCTAAAAAAGAGAAATCGCAGCAAAAAAAACTGTAGCCTAGTGCTTAAAATGTTCCTGATGGTCTATACTAGACAAGACAGTTTTACCGGTACCATAATGAGACATGGATGATGAAAGTGTTTAAGGATTTAAGACTTTGTAGCATCGTAAAGGCCTACAGAGAACTTTTGACATCTGCCCCCCACTTTTTAGGTTTGTGCATCAAAACACCAAAATCGATTAGGCAACTTTTCAGTGAAAAGACCAAAACTAAGTATTATTATGTTTTCAAAGAAATAAACTGTCTTAGAATATTTAAACTATTACTAAAGTTTTACTGTTGGTAATGAGAGTGAACAAATTCTCCGTTCAGTCAGTAACGATAATTTAGCGTAATGTTAATCCAAAATTTAACAAGAACATACCTCATTTCAAAATTTGCCAACAACAAAGGAGCAGCGAGAAAGCAATCGTACAGCAAGAAACCGTTTAAGCCTTCAAAAGAATCCACAGTCTTCAACAAAACATGATTTTTCAATTTTTAGCTGATTGTGGAAGCAAATTGTTAGCGACAGATAAGCCACAACTGCTTTCATCTCCCGAATATCCCGGAACTTTTGACGAGAGTAATTTACTTTGCACGTGGTTCATAAATGTGCCTGCTGGATATTTTGTTCAACTGATAAACAATCATTTGAGTGAAGAGGCATGCTGCGTATTTTTGGAGGTTAGTTTCTCTGATGGAATTTGCATCGGACTGACAGCTTTGACACGGATGTAGCCATCATCCCTATCATTCCAATCATTATCATGTAGCATGATCCATAAGTAAAAGCGAAATTTTAATTCGTTAATTTGCAATTAGCGAAGCAAATTTTTTATTGCTGAGTTTTTAAGTATTCAAGTACAAAACTGAATATTCACGTTTAAAGTCGAAGTGGTGAAAAAATTAGCTTACGAGTTGTTTCTATCAGTTGTGTGATTATAATAATGATCTCAGCTATCAAGTATGAAAGTTGCTGACGAGGACTGACAATTCGAAACAGCAGCTCTGTCCCGTCCTGTAGACTTTAGAATTGGATTATACAGTACATTTTTTCGTTTTAGCATTGGTAGGTCTTGGCTCTACAAAAAATTTAAATGGGCATTTAAGTCGGAAATTTTTTTGCTTAATTTTCGCTCAAAAATTTTTGACGGACAACCTCACCAAATTTGAGCTTTTTACGACCTTCCGTTCTTGAGATATAACAGATTAGATTTCCGATTACAAAGGCTTTTCCCCTTACTAAATTTTAAAAAGTTACTGCATATTCCTAATTCTCAATAAATGTTTTGCAGCAGAGCTATTGTAAAACAAAGTAAAAGTTTAGAACTGTAAAATTAGCTGCTCTCCATTAAGCGTAAGCTAGCTTTTGAAAAGTAATCTATGACAATAATGACAAAATGGCAACACTGAAGTAAGAAGAAAACGGCTATTTTTGAACTGCAATATCTTGAAAACGGCAAGGAGTAGAAAGTTCAAATTTGGTGAGAAAGTGTAGTAGGCTTTTCCCAACATTATAGTCCACTTGACTTGAATGCTTTTTTAAAATACCTACTTTTGAACCGCTTAGACCGTTTGTCAAAATTCAAACTTTACCTTTTTTGTTTTTTAAAACTTACGATTTAAAGCTGGCAAATTTACACTCTATCCGTTTTTCTACGTTTTAGCTATTCGTTTTTTCGTCCGCACTTTATAGTCCGTATCCATGTTTAAATAGACTGTTAAATAATTATATTGATAAAAACTTCTCTTCTTCTTCTTTTTTCTAAATAAAAACTTTGTTCAGTAATTTCGTGTGCGAAGGATAAAAGTGATATTTCAAAATAGAGCTGTACCCCTTTTTAAAAAAAATTTTTTTTGAAATCTTTGCATGTAAGATAAGACAATCTGGTGAGAGCGGTTATGGACGTATAAAAGTGCCGACGAAAAAGAACATACTTTTTAATAGCGAAGAAAAAATGCACAAAAACGAACAAAAGCTGATAACAAAACGAATACTATGTAAATCCGCTCATAGAATGTATCATATAGCACACTTACATAGTGTTTCCTGCCAATTATGTCTCATGCTGCTGTATTGTTGTGATATTGTTTCACAAAAAGGCTTAAGCCAAAAACGCTCAAAAAAAAAAACAAAAAAAAACAAACGATAGTAACAGCAAAGAACTGCCAAATATTAGATTCCTACAGTTAATAACAAAAATAAATGAAATAAGCAATAATAGAATTTACAATCATTTATTTTTGCAGTTTTTTTTTGCTATGATGAGTTGCATCTGAAACTGCACTGTTAACGCTTTGAAACCATTTCAGGCTTCAGCATCTCAATATGGAAGTGAAGCCACCACACTTAACAGCACTGCAAGCACCTACTATTCCATTCGGAATGAAGTGGTTGTGACGTTTTTTGCCAACAACAGCTTGCAAAGAAACGGATTTCAACTTACTTATATTAAAAGTATAAAACCAAAGGTTGTGTAGTAGTTGCATATTTTGTCCTTCGGTCACAGAACAGCGTTAAATGCTTACTATAGTATGATCTGCTCACTTTTCATTGTGATGAGTATTTATTGTATTTTGTGTTTCCAGTAACCTGATGTTCAATTTCATGTTTAATGTTCAATATTGAGTTTGTGTAAAATGGTTGAATGCAAAAAAGGATCAACTTTACAAATTTGACGGAAAGACATGCAAAAAATCTCTGACATGTCAAGCCAAATTTATTTTGTAGCACCATGTGGAAATGACCTTACTGCAACGACGCAACTGCAAACGCTATCCTCACCAAACTACCCTGCACAACATGAGCCCAACCTGTGGTGCAAATGGAACATCGAAACCCCGTTATCATCCTCAGACTACCTCATTGAAATAACACTTCTAAATATTACAAATGAAGATTGCTGTAATAAGCTTCAGGTGAAGGGAAAATGAAAAATCATTTAGGAGCATAATGTTCGGAACATCGAAATATCTTTAATATAAAACACAAAGCCAAAACACATTAAAACATTGGTTGACATTTCGTAAAACTACTTCTCACATTGTTTGTTTAGCACATAAGTAATATGAATATTTTCTCCCCTGCTGCTTCTTCTCTTTGATGCTTTAAATGCTTGTACGTGGCTCTTTTTTGCCATTCATTTCATTTGACAATGTGAGAAGTAGTTTCACAAAACGTCAAGCTATGTTTCCAGCTATTTTGGCTTTGTGTTTTATATTAAAAAAATCATTTAGGTTTTGTCAATTAATGTAAAAAACGTCAAATCTTTTTTTATTTCTGTCTGTAACTGAAATAGTACGGTAACAGAAATCATATACTCAACAATATACGATAATAATAAACAAGGCTCATGTACCTCTTATAATCAATTGGCGCGACAAGAAGCTGCGAAAAGACCTTATCGGTGATCGAGTCAAGCAGCCACGTAAAGCTGTAAGTCATCATACTGCGAAGGTGAAGTTCGAACAATAAATTTGCTATACAACAGAATGATAAATGTTTCCTTTTATTAAATAACTCAAACGATAAAATGAAAAAATAGCAGTTGTTGCAATAGCATTTTTATCTCCTATGACCGAACAGCATAAGAAGCTAAGTGTTGGATGATCTGCGCACTTTCCATTATGATAATTACACTGTGTTTAAACGAATCTTTACCTCCTTAGGGGTTTCAGGAAATCCAATGTTTTGGTGGATTTTTTCAAATTCTTGTCCAATGAATTTGCTGCTGGTTGGAAGCCACCAAGCAAAGAGAATCATCGCAAAACGTTTTATCCAAAGACGCAACAACGTAAACAGGGAACAGGTTAAATCCAGATCATATGATCAAAGTCATTGTAAGCATAAGTCCTTCATTCTCTTGTCGTCGCAGTCGTTTAAACTCTTTTCTTACACTGGTAACAAAACCCCCCCAAAAAAGAGTATTTTGCCACCTTCGCGTTTTTATTTTTTGATTAACCCTTTAACAAAATTTTTTATTTCAAATTAACTTGACTATAAGTCTAACTTTCTTTAAAAAAACCAGCAAATTTAAAGTTGCTAAGATAAGACGAGGTTCCACTATTTCAAAGTTTGTTAAAGTCAGTTTCTAAAATCTGAGCATTTTTTGGCTCACATTTAATTTAAAAGACGTCACAAGACTACTTTTTCGTAGCGCATTCACCTTAACTTAGGCATTTCAGAAAAGAGATATGCAAAATTTGAATTACAAACGATTTCATTGAAAAATGACGTTACTTCTTGAAAACACGGCTCTGACGTTACTATGATGACGTTATTAACTCAAAACCAGTTTTTCTACAAAAATTTGTTTGGTAAACACCAATCCTATGCCTAATTTAGTGATCCGATGTTTTTTTTGCTTAGAAGTGATATAGGTAGATAGAAGGACATTTTTGCCCCCCACCCAGTGTAAAGTAGGATTAAGAACCAGCAAATCACTCAATCAAAATTAAGACAATTTTCTTACCCAAGGGGCGACCAACTTTTCCAATTCAAGTACTTTAAGATATGGTATAATCTTTCCAGATATCAATTATCGGCAGTTTTTATTATTACAGGTGAACGTACCCCGTCTGAAAAGCAAAACAAGATTAACAACTGTAGGACAAAAATATATTTCGCCTGGAAAGACCGCACAGATTGAATTTAATGCTACGGATAGTTTTGAAAGAACAGGCTTTCAGTTGGAGTTCAAAGCAGGTAAAATGAAGATGGTCCCGAAATTAAAGTTACCTGGTGTATTAAATTGTCTGATTTTGTCATTTAACAAATTGTCGTGGTCTAAAAGTATCAAACCTCATTATTGAGTATGATCCTGTAAATAATCCAACCGATTATGATCCAATAAGCCTCTGTCTAGGTCTGACCACAACAATAGCAATGCTTCTTTTTTAGTAAAGTTCGCAAGCTTTTTGTCAGGTTTGAGTCACAGAAATGAGACATTGTTTTTCACCAGTAACAAAAAAATAGAGTTTATTAAGCGTCTTTCCTGAGGACTCCACGATGTCTTACAAAATTAGAGAACGCTACAAATGATATCAATCAAATCTGATCGCTTTTACATTATCACTAATTTGGTCAAATCTTAGACACATCCAGAAAAAGTTATATCGAAACTTGCAGATATAACTTTTATTACCGGACTTGTTTTCGTACTGTCACATCGTATAATTTATAGCCCAGCCACATAAAAAGGTTTACGTTGTCATTGAAAGATTTAGAACAGCAGTAACTAAACTGAAGGTCATAATTTAAGCTTACAAATGTTCCGCTTACAAAAACGTAAACTCGAGTTTGGTTAAAACCATTTTAAATTTTTGAATCATTCCGACTTGAATTTTATATACCTTTGATAAGCCATTTACTGTAAACCCTAGGACGCTTGAAAAACTTAGAGTAGGTAATTAAAAGATTATTTTAGATCATATGAACTTAAAATCATCAAAAAGGCTGACTCATTAATGGCTTTGTATTTTGTGAATTTACCCACAATTATCAAGTGGTTCTAAAAAATCAAATTTATATGATTGCAATGACGTCAATAAGCCTCTTTTTCACTTAAATTTTATCAAATATCCTTTGACTGGTTGTTTTACTTAATTTCTTTAAATTTTTCTTTTAGATTTGCAAGATACACAGTGTTATAGTAGCACAAATATAGATTAAAAACTAAAATTTATTAGTACGGTAGATTATTTTGACCAAACTCTTGTTTCGTGATACACTAAGAGTTGTTTTTGCTGCGATACCATATGATTCCTGAACACCTTAATTGGTGAAAAATTGTGACTTTCTTGGTCACTTGCTAAAAGTTTATGTATATTTTGTGCAGTTCACGTTTGCGGCGTAAGAAAATTCACTGCTGAAGCAGACGCTGAGAAGTTGATCAAAGCGCCACCATACCCCAGTGATTTTGGAAGCAGTCAAATGTACTGCTGGTACACCATCACCGCTCCCGATCACAGACTAATTCGATTTTGGGTTGAGGATTTTGGAACCGAACAATTTAATTGTCACTATTATTATGTACAGGTAAGATTTGCTTAAGGCTAACAGCTGTGCAAGATAATATCACATAGCAGTGCGTCTGGAGATTAAGTTTGCCAGAGAATCAAATTCCTAATGCGTATACATCACAACACTTGCCATAAACACTGATTAATAATTGCCATTTAAGAGAAAATCATAAAATAGCAGGGAAATGTTTGTTAGAAATAAGTACTGTTCACGTGCTGTTTAGAAACTGCATTGTAATACCTACCTAAGTTGGTTTTGATGCTGACCAATTATACGTTCTACAGTATCCGTACCATATACATGCTGTCTAAAACTTATACACTGAACTGTTTCTCGCATGATTACATCTTACCGAGGATTACAATTTGAAATATAGTTTAAAAAACAATTTAGAATTACAAACTACGTTGCGTTTAAAAAACAATACAAAATATATCAAATCAAATCAAATCTTTCATTTATACTCGCTCTAGTACGCCGAAGCGTGTAACGAGTTTGCGGGGCCCATCTCCGCGTCATTGTGCCCAGGCAACGCTACTCCTTTCGAAGAAATGTTGCAGCGGTGGCGAGCCGTTGGCAACACTGTGTCCGATTTGACCGGCCCGAGATTCGAACCTCTGACCTCCCGCTCCAGAGACGAATGCGTTACCGCTCGACCAACTGGCCGGTTTTACCAAAATCATGTAGAAATCAATTCAAACCTCTTCATTGCGTTCTTTGCATTAATATGGCAGAGCGCTTATTGTGCTAGCTGTTAGTGTGAGATGTCTATTGCCTATTTGAATAATTTTTAATGTTGCATTATTTTTTTAAACTATTGCCTATTTGAATAAGATTGACAATGATTTAAAGCAGTGTTTTCCAAACTTTAAAAAAAAAATTATGCAACGTTCCCCTAATAATTTTGGTAATGGCTCACGGTCTCCTTACAAAATATTATTGTATCAATGTGACGGGTGCTCTTCCTTCATTGCTATCAGTTTAGCTACGTTTGGTTGTTTTGGCCAACGCAACCCTAAAATCGTGAATCGCATCCAAACGGTTTCGAGCTTTTGGCTTCATGGCAAGTAGCGCCAAAAATGCAGATTCTCACTTTTATGTTGTTGAGAATGGAATCAGTGATGGAACCGGTCAGGATGTTTTCGACCCGACGGGTAAATTTCAAAAACTACGTCGGTTGACCGGCCGGTTGACCAATGTCTGACAGGCCAGATCGATCGGTTTTTACAAAAGGCTTTTGTTCACTATTTAATGCATCTAGTGAAAAATTTTTAAAAGGAGGGAGAGGGGGGCAAGGGTGATGTGTTAAATTTGTCACTCCGGACGGCGGTCTCAGAAAAAAACTTTTGCATTTTTTGCAAAAATAACTCAATTTTAAGACCTTTTTAGGTTAAATTTTGGTTTGAAATACCCGTTTTGAGCAGCACAAAAACGTTCACAAAGTAAGCATAAAAGGAACTGAAGGAAACAAGCTGAATTATTAGACGTTCTTTCTAATGATATTGTGCGTGAGGCCGAGATAAAACGACGAATATCTTAGCAATTGGTGACAAATTTCTTGCGATTTGGCGAGCTACAAACACTAAACTGTTATGATATTTGCTGGAAAATATTCGAAATATAATGTGCCCCCGCAGTTTGTAGAAATGCTGCTACTTTAGAACAAGCCATGGCTAGTTAAATATAAAAGAAATGAGAGCTATGTTTTTCTTGCCCTGTGAAGAGTGTGGTAAATTTATGTTAAAAAAAGTTTTTTAAAGCGGCAAGATTTTAGCATGTATTAAAAAATCTGAAATCTGCACCACTTCAATACTCTCAAGCTGATTAAAATGATGCTAAAATGCCAAGTAGCGTAAGCCTCTATTACATGCGTGCTTTATTATAATCTGATTACGCAATTTTAACGCACATTTTGCACTTTTTTGCTTTGTGCCGTGGCCCAAAGGGGGGGGGCAAGGCATGGCTTAATGTCCCCTACCCTAAACACGCCCCTGGATGTGCGTGCCTTGATGTTTGCACCATATTAGTCACAGCTTCAAACCAATTAACAAGTGTTTTCAAAATGCATGGCTTGTTAATACTGCTTTTTTCATAAAAAGTTGTATTCATAGCAAAACACTTCGGTTGGTGATTAGATGTCTTTTAGTCGCAAGAAAGGAGAATTTGACTAGCGTTTCAAGTGGCTTGACCAGCGGGTCGAAGAATCTCGACCCGATTGGAAACTCAACTGGTGCCAGTTGACCCGACCGGTTTCTCTGAATGGAATTGAAGCATGTTTTGGCAAAAGTTGATAAGTCGCATTTCGCAGTTTCGAGAAAATCGCGTTTAAAGTTTTAAATTTCCATTTGGCCCTGTTGTCAAGTGCGACATATTAAGGTATTTATTACCGAAAATTGATTGAAAATTAAAACAATTTTTTTCTAAGGGAAATTAGTTTTAGCAAATAAATTAAAATCAATGAAAAACTCATTTTTTGAAAAATGTCATTTATCAACTTTTGCAACTACGTGCTTCAATTAGAATTTTCAAGGCTGTCTTTGAAATGTGGAGGTAAGTTTGTATCATTTCAATCCAAAAGTCACTGCAAGACTTTGCACTATATAAGTTTCTCGCATTTCCGTCATTCACCAAATCAACTAACTCTTTTTGAGGTAAAATATCTTTGTGAAGGCAGATTTTTAACACTCTTTCCAAAAGAGTTGTTTACAAAACGGCAATAAGTTTGAAAATCTTCCAAGTCGGGAAAGTACTGCCACATTTTTTTACCAAGAATGGAAATGTGTCTTTTCATGAGCTCGAGAACACCTTCGTTGATGTCAATTTTATTTTCATCAAAAAAAAGAATTGAGATGCGGAAAGTGAGCAAAGTTTTTGTTCTGCAATTTGGAATTATCATAGCTCGACATACCTTTGGATCGATTATTTAATGATTTATAGATTTTGCAAACTTGTTCAAGGAGAATGAACAATTTATTAAGACTGAAATCACGTAGCTCAGTAACTTTCTCTGAAACCAACTCTGCTGCCGCCACCCACCAGGTTTCTCCTTTTAAACCATCTGCAAAATATACAAGTCTTTTTGCTATTAAGCATTCTTCTTCATTCACAGAACTTATGCTAAAAGAGCCATTGCTTAAATGACATCATAGATCTTATTGAGCTATCATAGATGTGTAAAGTGTAACCTGTAAGATTTCACAGCAAATTGTGATACAAAACTTTTTTCTTCAGGAGCGTTGTTTTGATTTTTTTTGGAATGTACTTTGCGGTCCCCGAAAATTGCTTCACGGACCCCAAAATGATTGCGGATCCCAGTTTAAGCACCACTGATTTAAAGAAATAAACTGAAACGTCTCAATAAAATTATGTTTTGCAATGTTTTGGCTGTATTAATTGTTTTCAATTAAATTTTTTCTTTTTTTTTCTAGTTTCAAGACTACAGTGTCAGCCAGATCGTACTGTAAAAAGCATTTCGGAATTCTCCCACAGTAGACTAAGCTCACCAATAACGAAAACGCTAATACAATGTTTTACCAATTCATTACAAATTAGAAAAAAAAATGCGTATTGCGTAATCTGCAATAGATGTAAACCAAATATATTTGAATTATATCCAATGGTGTAAAGTAACGAAATATTTTTACTTGAGTAAATTATTCAAGTATATAACATGTTAAAAAAAAACAAAAAAAACCTAAGGTCCAATTAAGCTAGACAATTAAAAATTATGTATTGAATAAATATAGTGGAGTGGAATTTTTGTCGATGTTGAGTTGGGGCTGTTTTTCTTGTGTAAGTAAAGTTTCTTTTATTAACAATTTACGCCAGTTACTTGCATGAGATAAGACAATGGGGTTGTTAAAATTAATGTAACATGCAATTTGTAACCACCAACACAACCAAAAACTACTTGGATTAGAATTGGACATCACTAAACTGGCTCCGAATAATTCAACAATTTGAAACTTGTCCAAGCGGATCCTCACGAATAAAAAAAAAGAGCACGCTAAGCAAAGGTTTAAATTACTGCATTTTGGTTCCATACCTTGACCTTCTAAACGCGCAAATAGAATTTGAAAACTTATGTCAGGAAATCCGGTCTTTTCTTAAACAGCAACAAAAAATTGAATTAAAACGCATATATTAACTAATTTATACAGTAAATTCAAGTCAAGTTATTTTCACTTTAAGAACACTGGAATGCAAAATTTAAGAAAAAAAGAACAGTTGTCTCTGAAAAGTCTAAAAAACGATCAATCCATAATTATATGTAAGCCATACATAGGACAAAGAGTGGCCATTTTGGATAAATTAGACTACATAGCTAAAATGGAGAAAATTCTTTCTGATAAAACCGCTTTTATGCAAGTAAACAAAGATGACAATGTTTCAAATCCAGAAAAAATCCAAAATTTTTTGTATCAACTAAAAAAGAATAAAAATTTGGATGATACCATTTATCAAAAAATTCGACCTCGAGCTGCATCTACCCCTTGTCTTTATGGATTGCCCAAACTCCATAAGGACAATTGTCCATTAAGACCTATTTTAGTCTTAATAAGACCATGAAGATCTTCCTCTGGTTCTTTCACTTACCAAACAGCATCCTGGTTACGCAACATTTTCAAGCGCTTTCGTGAACACTCTATAGTAATGCAAGATTTGTTTGTATTCATGAACCAAATTTCAAAAATTCCAAACCTCGAAAACAAATTTTTGGTAAGTTTTGATGTGAAAAGCTTATTCACAAACATCCCACTTGACTTCACTCTCAATTTAATATTAGACTAGTTATTCATCGATCAATTGACCAAAATATTTGGAATGAATAGAAAACACTTTAAGAAACTTCGTGACTGGACCTGCAAAAATGGCACACTTCAGTTTAACGGTAAATTTTACAAACAAGTTGACAGGGTTGCTATAGGATCCCCTTTGGCCCCAGTCATTGCTGACATACGTATGAATTGGCTATTGGAAGAAGTATTTAAAAAGACCACTGCTAGTTTCAAAATTTTTTGGTACATTGGTGATTTATTTTTGGCTTTTGATAATTCTGAAGATATTGAAAACACATTCAATGCATTTAATTCCATCCACTATAAAATTTAATTTACTAGAGAATCGGAAGTGGAAAATCAATTAGCCTTTTTGAATGTCCACATTACGAAAGCAAGGGAAGGTGTAGAAACCAAAATCTACAAAAAACCCACATTCACAGGCTTAGCCATCAATTAGCAAAGATATGTTCCTCTTAAATACAAGAAAAATCTGCTATTTACTCTTCTGGATCGTGCCTACAAAATTTGCAACAGCTATGCTTTTATTCACCAAGAGTTCCAAAAACTATCCACTTTGCTGCAGACGAATGGCTTTCCAACTCACTATAGTGATCATCACGTTGCCAAATTTTTCAACCAAAAATACCAAAATTGCCAAATCATTAATTTTACAGAAACTGCCAAACCTAGACTGTTATTTATTAGATTACCGTATGTGCATTTAATGTCAAATCAAATTAGAAAAAAAATTAATTCATTTTTTCAAAAACTCAATATTAATGCAAAACTCATTTTAATTGATGAAACTTTTAACGTTGGCCGATTTTTTACACATAAGAACGAACAGTACACACTCTGCCGCTCCAATGCGGTGTATCAAATCAACTGTAGTTGTGGTGAATTTTATATTGGACATACACAAAGAAATCTGATTACTCGGCTTAATGACCACAACCCTGCCATTTCTACTTCTAGTGATACTGATGTCACTAAACATTTATGGCAAAACTTGGACCATCACATTAATTATAACAACCCCATTGTCTTATCTCATGCAAGTAACTGGTGTAAATTGCTAATAAAAAAAACTTTGCGTATACAAGAAAAGCAGCTCCAACTCAATATTAAAAAAACTTCCACTCCACTATGTTCATTCAATACATAATTTTTAAGTGATATAACAAATTTGTGTTGCTGGCTTAACCAGAAGAGTGCTCAATGTTTCTATAAGGTCCAGAGCAGTTTAATTAACACGCTTATGGCTGAAAGTTATTTCGTTTATTTCCGACAGGCCTGTTTCAAGCGTTACTGCGATCATCAGGGAGTAGATTTAAACAAAATAATAACAAACGGTTAAAAAGGATAAATTGGTACTCACCAGCGACGAAACAATCCATTATTTTATCTCAAATCATTTTTTTTACCAACCGCGTGACGGATTGGCTATGTGACGACAACGAGCCGTATGGCTGTTTGGGGAGAGCGAGCATCGTTTTCTTCCCCAGGGCGGGAATGCTCGTTGTCGCCACATACAAATGTTTACAGATACGTTTATGAATAAAATTTGGTAAAGCCTTAAGTATAGGTATTAAATTGAATGCTTTGAATTACTTGTAGCATCATGTCAATTTACCAAATTTTAATCTAAACAGAAGATGGACAAGGTTTTGCGTCCGGAGAGGTTCGACGTTCTTCCAAAGGTATAGCACTCGGCCAAACAGTGGCTTCACTGGTTGAAAACTTTCGAAAAATTTTTGGAAGAGCTAAGAGCAAATGAAGACATACGAGATCGTCTTAATAAGCTTACAGTTCTTATCAACTACGTCAGTTCTGATGTTTATCAGCTATTTAGTGAAGCTCAGACCTTCGACGAAGCCGTGACTATACTAAAAGCTTTGTACGTCAAGACACCAAACGAGATTTGTGCGCGGCATGTGTTATCCACACGAAAGCAACAACCAAATGAAAGTATAGATGAGTATCTACAAGTTCTGAAGGTGATAAACAAAGACTGTAACTATGTGCAAGTGTCTGCCAGTCAATATAGAGATGAAGCAATTCGTGATGTATTCATCAGTGTGTTGCAAAGCAGTCTAACGCGACAACGGCTTCTTGAAAACAGCACGTTAGATCTCGAAACAGCTTGTAATCAAGCGAGGTCACTAGAATCAGCAAAGAAAAGTTCTGATTCTTACGAAATTATGCAGACTCCCAATCTAGCTACAACATCTACAACTCCTCAATCTAACTCTGATATTCTATCTGAATTAACTGAGAAAGCTTCCTCAGCAGCAACGAGCAAGAAATGCTGCTTTTGCGGATTAAAATATCATCCGAGATCAGAGTATCCCGCCAGAGATGCAATCTGCAACAAATGCCGAAAAGTTGGACATTACCAAAGAGTTTGTCAATCTAAAGATGCGCCTTCTGGCTCTATTGCTGCCCTGCAGACTGCATCACATAATTTGTTACATGCCTCCCTAATACCGAGTGGACTCGCTAAGTCTTGTTTACCGGTTGAGGTAAACGGTGAAACCGGGGATGCTTTAATAGACTCTGGAAGTACTGATAATTTCATTTATCCACGACATGTTGTACCCTGTTCCTTGAAAATCCACTCTGGATTTGAAACTGTGTCGATGGCTTCATCATCATCTAGCAAGAAGTTAGAGGGATATTGCTTGGCGACAATCAACGTTCAAGGTAATAGTTACCCTAATGTCAAGTTATACAAGTTTCCAGATCTGTGTGCTGATATAATTTTGGGACAAGATTGGCAGGCAAAGGACGTTAGCGTAACGATTGAGTGTGGAAGGAACAAGCCTTTGCTAAAAATCTGTAATTTGGCTATTCTTAATGTCGCTCTTCCTCCGCTCTTTGAACACTTAACACCTCAATGCAAACCTATAGCTGCTCCTTCCAGGAAGTACTGTCAGGAAGACCGCATCTTTATTGCATCCAAGATCACCAGAATGCTCTCCGAGGACATCATCGAACCAAGCAATTCGCCCTGGAGGGCTCAGGTTGTAGTAACAAAAATGAAAGACACAAAAAGAGACTTGTGATCGACTATTCACTATCCATAAACCATTTTACAACCCTAAGGATCGACAAGATTGTGAATTGAATAGCTCAGTATCGAGTCTTCAGCATTATTGACTAAAGAGTGCATATCATCAAGTGCCACTTCAGGACAAAGATAAACCTCATACAGCGTTCGAAGCAAACCGTCGTTTATACCAGTTCTGTAGAGTTCCGTTTGAAATGCGAAATAGAGTTGCAGCCTTCGAGAAAATAATGGATGATTTTATAAGGGATAATTCACTCTCTGATACCTTCGCCTATTTGGACGATATCACCATCTGAGGTCATGATCAAGCTCACCATGACGAAAATCTTGAAAAGTTTCTTGCTGCTGCCAAGCGAAAGAATTTGACCTACAACGAAGGTAAATGCACATTTTCAACACGAATATAAGATATTCTAGGTAGTTTTGTATCGAAAGGCGAGATGCGGCCAGATCCAGACCAAATAAAACCTCTGCAAGCTCTTCCGCCGCCTTCTGATTCGAAAAGTTTGAAGCGAGTGTATAAGATGTTCTCTTTCTATTCGCAATGGATCAAAAACTTTTCAAAGAAAATCAGACCGTTGGTTCAAGTCAAGCAATTCCCCATCGAAGAAGAAGCATTAAAGGCTTTTGATTTGTTAAAAAAGGATATTGAACAGTCTGTTATTGGTGCAATCGACGAGTTGCTACCCTTTGAAATTGAAACAGATGCTTCGGAATTTTCGCATGCTGCAACTCTCAATCAAAATGGTAGGCCAATCGCCTTTTTCACTAGGATGCTGAATGGTCCAGAGCTGACGTATCCTGTAATAGAGAAAGAAGCAGCAGCAATACAGTAATTGAATCCATACGCAAATGGAAACACTTCCTTATGGGAAGGCACTTTGTACTCATCACAGATCAGCAGTCAGTGTCATACATGTTCAGCAAAGATCATGAGAGCAAAATAAAAAACAACAAAATGATGCGGTGGCGTATAGAACTGTCGACTGATGATTTTGATATCAGGTAGGCTGAAAACATTCCTGCTGACACGTTGTCACCGATTAAGCGCATAAAGCTGAACTTGACAAATTTGTATGAACTGCACGATTCATTGTGCCATCCCGGCGTCACACGAATGGCACATTTTGTTCGAATCCGTACCTTGCCATTTTCACTGGAAGACGTTAGCGAATGACTGCTACATGCAAAATATATTCAGAGTGCAAGCGGCAATATCTTACTCCAAGTGACATGCATTTAATTAAGACCACACAACCGTTCGAGCGGCTTAACTTGGATTTCAAAGGACCTCTACCAAGCCAAAAGCACAATAAGTACATTTTGCTGTTAGAGATGAATTCTCAAGATTTCCCTTTGCGTTTCCCAGCAGAGATGTTAGCGCAGCAACAGTGATTGGTCATCTGCGCACTTTGTGTGGGTTGTTTGGGATGCCTTTACACATACACTCCGATAGAGGCTCAGCATTTATGAGCTCTGATTTGAAAAGCTTTCTGCTCGAAAAGGATATTGCAACGAATCGAACTACATCGTACAATCTGGCTGGAAATGGTTTAGTAGAAAAGATGAACGGTACTTCCAGGAAAGCTGTGATCATGGCCTTGAAATCTCATCAGCTACCAAACAAAGCATGGCAAAAAGTATTGGGTGTCGCTTTGAACTCGAATCGGTCGTTGTTATGCTCATCAATCAATTGCACACCGCATGAGCGACTGTTTACTTATCAACGAAAGTCGACTAGCGGTACTTCAGTACCAAGTTAGATGGCTACTCCTGGTCCCGTGCTTCTAAAACGTTTCACTTGTAATTCCAAATATGATCCACTGGTTGAAGAAGTAGAACTTCTTGAAGCGAATCCTCGTTACAACCATGTTAGGTTTTCTACCGGAAGTGAGGACACTGTGGCAAACAAACATTTCGCCCATTATGCGATAATACGGAAGAACCGCAAACTGTTACTGAACAATCGCGTGATCAAGCAAACGTGAGTTTTGCTCATGAACCTGAACAAATTATTAGTACTCAAAACGAACAAATTGACGTTTCAACAAATTCTGTAGCTGCGTCTGAGCAGCCTGTTTTACGGCAATCTCAACGAACACTCCGTCAACCTGATAGACTTGCTTATTCTTAAGTAGTAAAATATTTTTTTGCTGGAAACAAACCACAGAGTTTATGTTGCTAGTTTATGAGCGAATGTTATTGCGTTTTACAGCTGACCACTCTGCTCTCCTTATTTTGTTAAATGCGTCTTAGCTGTTTCTCGTTTCAGCGCAAAGTGCGAAATTTTCTGTTCAATTTCTTGGTGCATTTACGTTCGACTTTATATTGAAAGTAGCAGTATGCAAGCTGAAGAAGCAGCACATTACAGCTAATAACGCATTATGCTAGTGTAAACGAGTTATAAGTAATTATGTTTACAGATACGTTTATGGTTAAAATGTGGTAAAGCCTTAAGTATAGGTATTAAATTGAATGCTTTGAATTACTCGTACGTCATGTCAGTATGCAATAAAAAAATGTTTTCAGTTGTATTGGCTCTGTGATTTTTACTGAAAATTGTTTGCCGATCCAGTAATTTTGCTCCGAGGTTTCAAAATCTTTTAAAAGTGAACAAGTCGAAGTGCACTACTCTTTTTTAGAACCAGTAACTCTAGAGTTGCGACAGGCTGTTTTTAATTTTTCTGCCGATTTTCAGAATCATTTGTTCTTGACTTTTTTTAAACTTTAGAGCATCAATGTCAATTTTAGCGACCATATTTGCAACAGTATTTAACTTTTTAATCTCTTTACCTATGTAAAGGCTTTTTTCCTGCTTTGCTGCATCGTAAAATTTTTTGAGCAGTCGTTCAACTTAAAAAAAACAAACTTTTTTCGAACAACTGCAAAAAATTCAAATAACGCTTCATACTCTTGGAATAGCTGCAATTTTGTTTGCAAACAATAGAAAATCACTAAATTTTTATCGTTTTGAGTCAGTACAAAATTTAGTTTCTTTTTGATTCAAATTTTTTTTCGTTTGCTCTTGGTTTATTTTGCTGCCGAGGCTAGCATTGTTTTTAATCTGTTCTTAAATTGAGCAAACACGAGTTTGATGTTCTTAGAAAATTGAATTTATCAAAAAAATGTTTTTTATTTTTGTCAACTGGCGCTACTCAATATTTTTTATCAGTCGACACAGCATTCTCAATGCATTGTCAATCAGTCGACACAGCAAACATTGAGACCATTGTGAAGTAATTTTCAACAAAAATTAGCTTCAGTTAGAGTTTTTGACATTTTGCCATTAAATTTCGGACCAAAAAAACGTCTCGTACCTGCTACAAGAGTGCTTCAAAATTTGTGTTTGGTTGGCAAGGAAAATGTGACGATTTTTTACTTCAGTTATATCTCGCGATCGATCCAAGCAACTTATCCAGCGAAAATGACGTTGCACAGCTCGCAGAGCTTCAGATACACGTGCAAAAATAACCCCTTGCATTTAGCGAGTATTTTGTTTGTTAGTGCCTCTTAAAAAATTGTCGTTATTAATGCGAGCGAGGAAATTTCTGTCTTGTTGGTGGGCCCTGATTAGGACTATTTGTTTGTTTGTTTGAAATCTCTATGCGTTGAACTAGCCACTGAGACTGCGTAAATCAATTCATCATGCAGTTAGAAACAAAGCTGTGAATATCGCTTGAGCATTGAATCGAATCTGTAAATGACGAATCAGCCGACCAAAAATTTCTCACGGATACAAAAATGTGACAAATTAAGCGAAGCGACGGATCAAACGATGACGAATTAGACGAATTTTACTGTAGTATTATCCTGGCATAAAGTTTAAATATAATCATAAATGAATTCAATGCTTCTACATTTTCTTGTCAAGTTTTACCTGCCATAATTGATTGACATTTATCCTCCATTCACGATAAAGAAACTGCGGCGTTTTTGTTTTCAACGAATCGACTTCATCGGCGTAGGAGTACTACGTATGTCCGAGCTTTCTGATTACCGTTATGATTTTTCGATTTGACGTCCAAGTCACTTTGAGCTCCGATGAAAGTAAAACGATATTGTTCAAACGTTTCTGCAGGTTTGGCAGTCTAATTACGCTTTTTTTTACTTGTATCAGATTGTGCAGTACCTGTATTCTAAAACCATTTCCTTCGAATTATGTTTTTCAGTTTTACGACAACTTGGTGAAAACAGGGACACAATTTCTCATTTTGGATCAAGCAGATCAAGCAGGCATCATGTATCACTCAAAATCTAATTTACTGGGGATTGAAGTCAAAGCTTACAGATCCTACTCTTACACTGGATTAACATTACGATATGTAGCATTAGGTGAGCTGAAACGAGGAATTGATGTGGAGTGCTACGTGTTGGTTGCTGTTACGTGTGTAGATTTGCATATCAATTATCCCAGTTGTTTTGGTTTGCAAATTAATGTAACGTTTAATGAAACTGTTGTTTTGACTATTATATCTTTTTCATTTTGATGTTGTTTGGAATTTCGAGAAGCTTTTTTCATGGTTCTGATTTTACTGTAAACAAGTTAGCTCAAATATTTGCTAGAAAAACTGAACTGGCTTGAAGACAAATAGTTTTTTATTCGAAGCTGAAACCTGCATTCGGAGTCTCTTGTTTGACGAGATATTATGTCAGAATTTGCAAAACAAAGGTATTCTCAAAGCATATACGGAGCCTTAACGTAATGATGCAGCTTACTAATTGTTGACATATGGTTCATAAATGAAATTATGAGCCATTTTATGAACCATTTTATAATATCATTTATGGAAAATGGTTCATAAAATAGTTCATAATGGTTCGCGAAATGGTTCATAAAAAACAGATTATTAACTTTACTGAAAGTATTCGCTCCCCTCAATACCAGCAAATATGCTGTCAACAGCTTTTGGATGATTTTGCCTAATTGACACAGATTTCTCAACAAAAAAAAAATTAAAACCTCTACTATGCATGTAAATATCTTTGTATGGTGGAGTATTTGCTTTTTATAGTTGTTTAGTTTTTCTTTTTCGTTTTTTTTTTTTGTGATTAACCTATTTTTTTGTATCAACTAGCAATAAACAAAATTCAAAGTAAATTAAACAGAAAACTTAAATCATTGTATGATGGTTTTGAAGAGCTTTTTTGTACTTTTCGGCATCACTTGGAATACCAGTAGCGCATTCTGTGTTGAAAACTAAAGTCGAGCATGCCAGTAGTTCATGTCGTTTGTGTAGGGCTTATAATGCCAAAACGCATTTGATTGAATTGTTACTGTACTAACTACAATTAACTATTGGGATTTATGTTAAATACGTTAACAAAAATCTTAGAGTTTTTAAAAAAAGATCATTTTATTTTAGCAGATTAACCTGGCAAAGTTCTTAACTTATGTTGTTTAGTCGAGGTTTCTTAAGTTCAATATAACTTTGTATTACAGTATGTTATATGTCATTCACGATGGTGGACGTGGACTCGATGATATTTTTTGTCACTTCGCTTCCACCCTACTGCGTATAAACTTTCAAATCAAATCTTTCATTATACTCGCTGTATTACGTCAAAGAGTGTAACGAGTGTATTGGACCCATTTCCGCATCATTGCATCCAAGCAACACAACTCTATTCAAAGAAATGTCGCAGCGATGGCGATACGTTGGCAAATGGAAGCACTGTGTCCGATTTGGCCAGCCAGAGATTTGAACCTATCAGACCCTAAGCACCGGCGATGAACTCGTTATCGCTTGACCAACGGGCCTATAGACTTTAGTATCTTAAACTCAGTTTGCTTGTGCACCAATTTGTGATTTTGAACTGTGCTGGGTTTGAAAAAACGCTAACATACTACTACTAATCCTATAACTACTTGCTTTTGTTTTGTCTTACTGCTGCTTCCTAGTGAATTAATTGTATGAAAAAACACCGTTCCTTAACATGAATTTTGGGTAAACCGTTTTCCTTCCTCTTTTAGATTCTTGTGGCTCGTATTTGACTGCGATTGAGATAGCACAGAACATTTCGATACCATCAAACTACTCTGATTTAACTTGTATCTGGACAATCACAACAAATCGCGACTATCTGGTCAGACTGGAAACTGGATTTGTTAGTAACAAGACGTGCTGTGAAAATCTTTATGTAAGTATGGTTGTTTCATCGCTCTCAGATTAGCTACTGTCCATCATGTGCAAGGTCATTTTCTCCGAACTTTGCGTTGTTTGACAATCTTCGCCTTGCTTAGACTTGCTTCAGCCTGCTTCTTCCTACTTCGTCTTGCTACGCGCTGTTACATCTTGCTTCGCCTCATAATTCCAAACTGATCAACTAGTTCAGGCCAAAAACTAAAAATATACGTCCAAACCCGAAATACGATTTGAAGCCCAAACCAGGCTCAAAAAAGCGCAAAAATTAGGTTAGTCTAAAGGTGCATTGCTCCTTTTCTTTTGCATCAATTTAGTCTGCTGTGACTAAACATTAAAAAAATATCTTCTCATAACCGTTTTGGTGCGTAAATAAAGTTTTCATTCAGTGTTGAAAAGCTGTTTTGCTTATGCTGTTATAGCTATCTAGAACACAAGACTCGTATAAGGCCCGAACTTTCCTCTTACCCGATAAGCCTGACCCAACTTGCTGCTCTGTTTCGTCTTGTTTTGCTTTGCTTTGTTCATTGGTGATCACCAGTGCTTCTTTAGCTTTGCTTTTTTATTGCTTCCTTCAACTTCGCATTGGTTTATCTTTGTTTCAGTTACTTAATGCAGGAAGAACTATATAAAAATGATCATTTTCTCGTTAGATGCTCATGTGATCATCATTTCTCAGACCACGAATGTTACTTCGTGGATCCAAGACAGATGGAAAGAGGTATGGACAAAACCACTCCAAGAATCATGTTTTTCATTTTCACGCATAGGCGTGATACAGCGAGTATAAGGATAGATTTGATTTGATTTTGGACCGACAAAAACGGTATACGGACTCAGTCGGACAATTCCTGGTTACGGTTGAATTATTTTCGTATTGGCATCTGACTGTTCAGATGCTTGATCTATGAATTGAAATTGGCAATGGCTGCATTTTGCAATTGTGCTTCAGATCAACCAATCCTAATGAACACATATAAATACTTTAAGTCATCACTGCCCTATTTACAGTACATCTGACCAAAAAAAGATTGTTTACTTGTAGCAGATGAGATTAGCACCATAATTTAAATGCTTACTTGAAGTTTGCAAAGACTTTTGAGACGGTCAGATAAACAAATTTTGAAATAGATAAAGAAACTACAAGACAAGAGAATAAACTTCCCGGTTTTTGTTGTTTTAATTACGTACCATTAACCTGGGAGTTTTTGACCTACGCATTTTACACGATGGGGGGACAAAAATGCTCCTATATCTAACTCCTAAACCAAAAGTCATCAGAACTCTAAAATCGACATGCTGATTGGTGTTCACCAAGATTTTTCAGAAAAATTAGTGTTAAGTAAATGACGTCATCATGGTGACGTTATGAAAATATGTTCGAAAAATGACGTCACTTTTGCCATGATGTCTCAAGCGGTTCAAATTTTGTGTATAGGTTTGGTTTTTGATACTGATTCATAAAATGTTTAAGTCACGATGCTTACGCCATAAAAACGTTTTGTGACGTCAATCAAATTAAATTTTGGCCAAAAAATGATCAGATTACGAAAAGTGACTTTATGAACTCAAAAATTGGAAAACTTTCCAATACCTCAGCAACTTTAAATTTTTAGGAGTAATTTGTAATGCATTTTGACTCAAAGTCAAATTGGTATGAAAAACAAAGATTGTTTTTTAATACGATTTATCACAAAAAAACGGAAAAGATCCACTTTGTGTAAAATAATGTTAAGACAGTTTTCAAGTAAACATGTTTTAAAAAGTTTGCGATGAGCTTCCAGCAAGAGTCAAAAATTGACAATAGCATATAATCGAGTTATCATCAGCAAAAATGCAATCATTTGATAACCTAATAATCGAATTGAATGTATTCACAGATAACCTCACCAATACAGCTAAAGCTATCATCAAACGAAGTTTACACATCTCCTGGAACGACGGTGGGGCTTGATTTTGTATCTAACAGCAGCACAGCAAGAAATGGATTTGAAATGCAATACCGAGCAGGTTTGATATTGAGATATAAGTCGAAACCACGTTGTTAAAAATGTATTTCTGCTCTAGGATGATCCATTGGTTTTGATTAGGCAAAATTCATTATCACGGTATTTTGATTCGGAGAATAGGACAAACAAACAACAAACTGAAATGCATTAAAAATAATGATAGCAAATTCCTTCGGTTGAATTACCAACGTGGAAATAGCATTACATGTTATTTTTTAGCCAAAAACTCTAGTAATAACCCAATGTGTCCTACGGGGGCAAGGGGATTTGCTCCGTGAAAACTTTCGCTTCACCCATCTCATTTTATTTAAACTTCATATTCACAGAATGAAAATTAAATTAATGATTATTCTTGATACCTTCTGTTCAGTTCATATTTGTGGCGTTCGGGAATTCACTGCTGATATTAACGTGGAAAAGACAATTCAAGCACCTGCATATCCTGGCTCCTACGGAAGTTATATGTATTGTTGGTACACAATTAGCGCACCAGACAAATCGAGAATTCAGTTTTGGATTAATGATTTTGGAACGAAACGGTTTAATGGATTATTTTTTTATATGCTGGTATGTATTTTTTGCGATTGGTTTTGTTTATTGATTATGCGCTACTGCCATAGATTTTGTACATAAAATTGAGAGGAAATTGATTTAACATTCAAGAGCACCTTACAACAACGCAGTTAAATTCAAATCGAGCTACTACCATAGAATTCTTCTTGAACAAATTAAGAAGTTAATGCGGTAAGTTGGTTACTTATAACCTTCAAACGCATTTACTCTACAGGCCATTTCTTGATTACGATTATCATAAACTGAAACTTTGCCATTGTCTGTTCAGGTTCAAAAAATTGGAAAAACGTGGATTTTCGCACAATTTTACATGAACTTAATCAGCAAGTGCTTTTTTTGTGCTTTTCGACTTTTTCTAAAACAATGGCACAGTTTTGTTATGTTGTTGCTGTGGGACTTCATAAATAAGTTGTAACTGCTAAAAAACAACCATACCATTATTCTGGCAAATTAATTATCTCTGACCATGTTGAATACTGCACTATCTTGATGTCCTTCATGGTCGACTCCTGGGAAGCCTTGTCAACTTCCACTGGCAGTTAGGTGGCTATAACAACCACCAACCCTGCAGCTCCAATGATATTTCACATTGTAGCTCAAGTCATATAAGCACAGAGCTGGACAGCGCTGTTTCGAGCTTTTAGCTCTCATCGGCAGCCCTCAGCTATCTTTTCAAAGGTATTCCCAGCTGAACAAACATCTTGGCCTAACTGGCAAACCTTATTGGCTTGCACAGAGGCAGATGCTTTAGTAGGGAATAAACGATTTTTCACTTGTGGTACTTTAGAAACAAGTGAAAAAGTCGCTGGATCCTTGAAGTAAGGACAGCCATAGACTATCCCTACTATAAGGATTCCCCTCTGCGTGACCACGGAAATCAAAACTGCACTATCTTGATGTCCTTCATGGTTGACTCCTGGGAAGCCTTGTCAACTTCCACTGGCAGTTAGGTGGCTATCAACTTCCACTGGCAGTTTGGTGGTTGTTATAGCCACCTAACTGCCAGTGGAAGTTGACAAGGCTTCCCAGGAGTCAACCATGAAGGACATCAAGATAGTGCAGTTTTGATTTCCGTGGTCACGCAGAGGGGAATCCTTGTAGTAGGGATAGTCTATGGCTGTCCTTACTTCAAGGATCCAGCGACTTTTTCACTTGTTTCTAAAGTACCACAAGTGAAAAAATCGTTTATTCCCTACTAAAGCATCTGCCTCTGTGCAAGCCAATAAGGTTTGCCAGTTAGGCCAAAATGTTTGTTCAGCTGGGAATACCTTTGAAAAGATAGCTGAGGGCTGCCGATGAGAGCTAAAAGCTCGAAACAGCGCTGTCCAGCTCTGTGCTTATCATGTTGAATACTGTTTCGAAATCCCAAAATATCGCATGTAATATCACATTTTAGTTTAACATTGCAACTTTCCTACGTTGGCATTGATCTTGATTTACAGTTTTACGACAGCTTGGTGAAAACAGGATCAGCGATTGTTGTTCTAAATCAAGCAAATCAGACTCACATCACCTATCACTCCAAATCTCATGTTCTTGGATTTGAATTAAAAGCATCCAAATCATACGATTACACTGGATTCTGCATGGGCTACTTGGCAGTAGGTAAGTGCTATGCAGTATAACTATTACTCTAACACAGTCGTTCTTGAGCTGGGTTCGACGAATCAGTATGAAGAGTTCAGCGGAAATTAGGATAAGTATATATACATGCTATGTATTTTTGTGACGAACCAAACAAAGTACTGAATGATATTAAAAATAATAAAACACCTATATAATCGTTAAAATGATTAAAATAATGCTCCCAACAGGCTGTTTCGAGGTTAGGCTCTTAAGAGAGGTGACAGAAAATCTCATTCAAATACAATTGCTGTCACCCTCCTGAATAGCCCGACGTCGAAACTGCGTTTTGTAAGCAATATTTTAATTATTTTAACGATTTTATAGGCGTTTTTCAATTGAAGCATGTTTTGGCAGAAGTTGATAAGCGACATTTTTCAAAAAATGAGTTTTTCATATGTTTTAAGTTACTAACTAAAAATGTTTTACTTGAGTAAAAAGTTATGTTGATTTATAATTATTTTTTGGTAATAAATAGCTTATTATGTTGCACTTGAGAATGGAGCCAAATGAAAGTTTAAAACTTTAAACGCTATTTTCTCAAAACAGCGAAATGCGACTTATCAACTTTTGCTAAAACGTGCTTTAATTATACACGCTACTGTATGGGTATTAGGGTGGAGTGAAAATATTTTTTATTTTTATTTTGGAACACAATAGTAATAAAAAGTTGCTCCGCTCCAATACTTTTAAAATGGTGCAAAAATTAATCGAAAATTTCAAAGTCTTCAGGTGCCCCCAGAGCTGTAAAAAATTGATTTTTTGCTGATTTTTTTCAAACTTTTGCATTAACGGAAATCGTAATAAACGCACTTGCCTCGCGCAGTTTTCGCAAGCAATCACCTTAAAAAGCCTTTTTTGCGATCTTTATTTGCATTAAAAAATTTTCATTCATGAATCGAAAACTTTCAGGTGTCCAAAAATCACCGGAAATTGGTCATTTTTTCTATATTTCGCATCAATTTTAGTTAAAATTTAACAGTACAATAAAATAAGAATTTTTTTGCAATAAGAGTGTTTACATACTAAGCTTTAAAATGGTGCGTTGAAAAACCTTACTGCTTTTAGTCTACCTAAACACTGATGTCCGGTCTACTACACCAAACATAAAAATGTGATTGTATAAAAGGATATTTTTAGACCATTTTAAACAATACGTTGGTACGCCAGGCGCACTGCCTTTCACCATCCAAGTTGTCACTTGGTTAAAATAAGCAAAAGATAAGCTGTGTTAAAATAAATCTTGTATATACTAAGGTCTTTCTGATGCTTGTCAACCTAAAGAAAAAGATAAAGCAAAAGCAGTTTATTTGTTAGCAAATGATGCGCTAGTTAACGACAAAGAGCTAGTTTCTTGTATTTGGATTACTCCTTTTTTACTTCAGTATTTACGGTTGTTTTATTGCATCCTAATACTTGATTATAATGCAGTTCAATCAAATTAGATTTCAGTTCTTTGAGTAATTCTTTTCTTGCTCTTTTACTTGAACTATTTTTGGTAGCAACGTAAGTAAAATATGTAAAACGTGGCTCAAAAACGAAGTGAAATGTGTTCTTTTATAGTAATTGCTGGTCTAACTTGCCAGCGGTTTAATCTTTTTTCACACTATGGTGAAATATTTCCTGCCATCAAAATAATATTTTCCTGCAGAAAATGCAGGAAGCTGTCACTGTAACAGGTAAATTCTTCAATATTTTTAAGAGAATGTCGCAAAATACTGTACTTGAAAAATATTTAAGTTTTTTGTGACGTTCTTTTAAAAATTCAGTTTAACCAATCGGCAGCTTGCACGATGGGAAGGTGGTGCGCTTGACTTACTGACTTTTTGTTTAACACAAAGATCGCCAAACCATTTTTTCTGAGGGGCGGATAACTGCAAGATTAACAGCTTTGCGCTGGGTGCGAATAGCAATCAGATGAACAAGTATTTAGATTTTCCATTAAATTGAATTGAGCGCAGTAAAATATAAATAACAAAATCAGAGGTAGTATAGCAACTTTGTGATAAAAATCGCTTTTAAGTTGATGGAATAGCTTTCCTCCAGCTGTATTGCACTACAAGGGATAGTGCTCTTTGGAAACACATTTTACACCTTTTTCAAATTTGGTTCATACTGCCCCAATTTGTGGTGACTTAATGCTACGAAAACAGCATTTGACAATCTACCTCTGATGTATGGCAAACAAAAAACTTGTAGGCTCCCTTTTGAAAAAGAAATATACCAATTCAACAAGCAACAAATCAACAACAAACTAAGACCGAACGATTTTAAGAAAGGAGTTTCTATTATACAAAAAACAAAGCCAAAGACACACCACGTCTAGCGATTTGAATATTTCAACAGCTGTTTGCCAAGCGTGCCTAAGGGGAAGTGAGGCTTGAACTAAAAAACAATTTACTTTGTTCAAAAATTGTATCAGGCACCACGCTCAACAAACTGGTGCAACTAAACCATATTACTTTAAAGGGACTGGGGGCGGATCCCTTTCCGCTTGGCAATTTGTATAATTTATTGGGAAAAAGTAGTCGATTTAGCGCCATTTGGAACACATTTCACACGTTTTTGGAGCCATTTGAAAGAACTAAATTACTAAAATTCAAACGTTATGCGAAAAATTAAATTTTCTCAGCTTCCTCCCCCACTTACTTACAGGTCAAGTCCAAATGTAAGCCAAGTATAAAATAGTTTAAATACTAGTATTTTAGGGTTAAATGTTATACGTGATTTGGCCAGCGCCTCCTGATTACGTCACTGTATTGCGCCGACAAAGATTATTCTATTTCAAAACAGCAACACTTTAATTGCATAACTAGCTGTATTCTTATTGGCTTCCACAAAAATACTGATGTTCCATTTTTTAATAGACACCCGGCTATCAGTTTCTATACTTTTCTTTTTTAGTAGTCATTTAAAAAGTACAATATTACAACACAGCCTAAAAGTAAATCATTTATTACAGCTAGTACTGTCTCAATCATCCTGCTTATGCTTTGAAGTCTGCTTAAAACCAGAGATATTGTACTAATGAAACAACGGTGTTTTTAACAACAAAATTTGCAGTGTCACAAAAAGAGGTAGAATCAAAAAATTATTAACAGATTGCGGGTGGCTTAAGAACGTCAGTAGTGTAAGATAAACGAAAACTATAGGGATTAGGGTGTTTGGGGTGTAGGGTGTTTAGGGTGTTTGCAAAATTGGGGTGTCATCCAATTGCGGCGTCTTAACCTTAGGTCTAACCCTAGCTAGTTGTTTGAAAGTTGGTCCTGCCTGAGTATCGAACCACCGCAGGTGGTTTGCCTGGGCATTGGTTCAAGTCTAAAGACTTTTAGTGTCTTGCTTGAGTACCGAACCACCGCAGGTGGTTTGTCAAGCCACCGCAGGTGCCTGGCTTCAAAGTAGCCGGTTAAAAGTAAATAACCCAAGATCTAGTCTTAACTCTAAGTTTAGTGTAGTTATAAGAATGGAAACTTAGCGTTGACCTGAAGAGTAACTGAGTAACAAACCACCGCAGGTGGTTTGCCTGGCTTCAAGTCTAAAGACTCTTAGTGTCTTGCTCGAGTACCGAACCACCGCAGGTGGTTTGTCAAGCCACCGCAGGTGGTTTGCTTCAAAGTAGTCGGTTAAAAGTGAATAGCCCGGTAGTTTCTAAGATGTTCTAGTTAATGCTATGAAGTCTATTTTGTACGTTTAAGCTCTGTGTAACTTGAAACGTTTCCTGTCGTGCTGCAGTTGAATTTCCGCTGCCGTGGCGAAATCGTGACAGCGGTTATCTAAGGTTTAGCTGTGAATCGCTATCTTTTTTGTTAATTTTTTTCGAATATGGAGCGAGCATGGCGCAATACAACTTGTTTAATCCGATGATGTCAGGGTTGGTTTGTTACTTTTTTTCGAATATGGAGCGAGCATGGTGCAATACAGCTTGTTTAATCCCAATAATTTTAGGGTTAGATTTTTGCGTAGGATGTTGCAATACCGTTGCTTATAAAAGGCGGTCATGAAACTATATTTTCATTCTATCAAGATGTATTCATGCGAGTACTGTAAAAAAACGTTTATTTGAAATGATGCTATGCTGCGTCACAAGCGAGAAGTGCATGAATGGATATTGCAATTTGAGTGTGAAAAATGTGAAAAAAAATTTAAAAGAAAACATCACCTCGATCAACATAAACCAGCTTGCTGTCGTTGCCAGAGGTGTCGTGTTCAATTTAAATCTCCCCAGGAGAAAAAAAGTTACGTATGTGAACCGGTTATGAAAAAAGCTCGAATTGTAAATGAAGAACAAGCTGTACCGGTGCAGTGTCCAAAAGCTCAGGCCCCAACAGAGTTACCACCGAAATCTCAACCAAATGAAGCAGAGTCTTCTAATCTTCAAACAAATGTTGCGGAGCAACTTTCTCCAGCAGCTCAACCCCTGCCAATTCCAAGCGGTGCTCCAACCTCGGTGTTATCTTGTCCGCCATTATCACCAGCTCCTCGACGTCGCAAAAGTTTGAAAATCAAACGTCCGACCAAGCTCTCGAATCTTCCCTCACCGCCACCGCTGACACCAAAACCTGGATTGCTTCTCGAACCACCACGGAAAGCTGAAACCAAAAGGAAATGGCGGGAAGTAGAAGAAAACGAAATTATTCAGGAAGTAGATCCAGATTTAGAAAGATTTATCCGCTCAAACTGGGACTCCATTCGTACATTCTCACGTAGAGGACCCGTTCAAAATCTTTTTAATTTTTACTATAGTGATGATGTTTGTAATTTAATTGGTCGTATAGCAAAAACTATCATGAAAAAACAAGAAAATCGTTTTAAAATTAACTATGGTTTTGGGTTTGTGTTAAAAAATATTGAAACAGGTGAATTTCGTTATTACCATGCTTCAAATAATTCGTTAATGCTTGATGCTGCAGTACTGATTTCGAATGAAGCTGAGTTAAATGAATTTTTAGCACAAATTGCAGATGAAGATTTTTTGGATTCTGTTTCCAGACCTGATACAAAATGGCGGCTGTATCAAATTACGAATTTACTGTTTTTTGTAAATCATCTCAAACAAGCACCGCTAGGGGCACCGTTACCACTACCGAATTTTGTTAAATATAATCGCGGCCTCATCAATGTTTCAGGCGATGATAATCAGTGTTTTTTCCGTTGTCTAGCAGTTTTTAAAGGGGCTGATAGGTTGGATTGTAAAACAAAGACCAGATAGTTGTTTGCACAGTATGCTATGAATTTTGATGTACATAATTTTAATGGTATTGCTATTGAGGATTTGATTCCAATCGAGGATTTGTTCAAGGTCAATGTTTCCATATATCAACTTAATGAAGAATCAGCTCGACTCATTTACAGGAGCCGAGGTCTTTATCAGGAAACAATGGCTTTGAATAAATACCAGAATCATCTTAGTTTGATTACTGACTTTGAAAAATATTGTGCTGTGTACCACTGCATGTCATGTGATAAGTTGCATTATGGGCGAGCTAATTTCTTACGCCATTGTAAAACGTGTAAAGTCATCACCCGGCAAACTTATCCCGGGGGTATATTTAAAGCAAAAGAAACAATTTTTGATAAATTAGCAATGATTGGTGTTAATGTTCCCCCAAATGACCGTCACTTCCCCTATTATGCCTGCTTTAATTTTGAAAGTCTATTTAACAAACAAAACTTACCACAAAACGCCCAACAACTTTCCTATGAAGCCAGACATGTGCCGTTGAGTTTTGGTGTTGCCTCCAACGTTCCAGGGTTTACAGAGGGTGTTTGCCACGTCAGTTCCGATGACAAAAACGAACTCATTGCAAAATTGATCGATTACCTTGAAGAGGTGGCCGATGCTTCGTACGAGATACTGAAACAGAAATTTGATTATGTTTTGGCGGCTCTCGAAAATCACCCAAATTGCAGAAGGGAAAAATTGACTTCTAAATTTCACTTATATCTGCAAGAGCTACGGGTTTTGGGTTTCAATTCGTCTAATTATGATTTGGCTCTTATTAAACCTGCTCTGGTTCGTTGTTTGATGGGTAAAATCATGTTTGTGCTCAAAAAAGCAAATTCTTTTCTTTGTTTGAAAACCACAAAACTTAGGTTTCTGGATATTAGAAACTTTTTAGCCCCAGGGTTCTCTTATAGAAAATTTCTCATTGCATACGGGGCTGAAGACAGGAAATTTTTTTTTCCTTACGAATTCATGGATTCTTTTGAAAAACTGAACTTTCCCAGACCCCCACCCCATGAAGTTTTTTATAGCTCGCTGCACCAAAGTAACGTTAGCAACGAGGAATATACTCTCGTTGTAGAAACTTGGGAGAAAGAGGGTTGGTCAACTCTCAAAGATCTCCTTATTTATTATAATTTGTTAGATGTGTCTCCTTTTATCCAAGCAATTTCAAATCTTTTACAGCCCTATTTTCAGGATGGTATCGACCTCTTTAAAGATAGTTTTTCAGTGAGTGGTGCTGCAAAACTCAAAATGCAGAGGGAAATTAACAATGGGACTTTTTTTGCTTGTTTCCAAAAAGGCATAGCGACCTCTACCAAAAGTTAAGATCTCAGTTAACCGGCGGCCTGAGCGCGGTCTTTTGCCGCCTAGCAATTGAAGCACATTTTGGCAAAAGTCGATAAGTCGCATTTCGCCGTTTTAAGAAAATCGCGTTTAAAGTTTTAAACTTTCATTTAGCTCCATTGTGAAGTGCAACATAATAAGCTATTTATCACCAAAAAGTACTTGAAAATAAACATAAGTTTTTACTCAAGTAAGACATTTTTAGTAGATAACTTGAAAAATACGAAAAACTCATTTTTTGAAAAATGTCACTCATCAACTTCTGCCAAAACATGCTTCAATTGCTGGCCAAACCAAAATTCGCCCTCATCAGGTGGAGAACCCGTATACATGTGCTATTATAAAGGGCTACGATTGCAATGCTCTCTACCTCCATGCCATCATGCAAAAGAACCCCACAGGATATTTTTGCCGGTACCGGGAGGAAGATGATTTTAGACCCTTACCTGCCTGTCGATATGGACTCTCCTGCTACCAATGGCTTTCCTGGGAAGAACATTGCCGAAACATCCACATCCAACACCAGTTGAACGGTGGTGAATGTCGCGTGACTTCCATGAGTCTACCCATTGATGGGAAGTCAGGGAACCAAATATTCCAAATGCATGGCTGTTCCGTACACGGCTGTGATCGCTGCTGGGCCAATAGAAATCGAGACGGCACCCTCAAGGAGTTCAACTGGCGCGGTGACAAAGTGGAAGAGCTGAAGAAGCAAACCCTGGAAATCACACAAAAAATTGAAGAAGACGGGTACGAGGTAATATCAATTTGGGGGTGTGAATGGAAAAGGATGAAAAAGAGACCAGAGGTTGCTGAATTTGTAAAAACTTTAAAAACAGTCCAACCTAGAAGAAAGCTAAGTTTTGACCAAATTCTAAAAGGGATTCAAAATGATACTCTTTTCGGGCTCCTAATTGTTGATATTCATACACCAACTGAGTTAAAACCGCTTTTTGCAGACCACCCCCTCATTATCAAAAACACAATGGTCTCACGCGAGGATATTGGGGACTATATGAGGGGTGTAGCTGAAAAACACGGTTTTCTTAAAAAACCAAAAAGAGCTTTAATTTGCAGCCATTTTGGCAAGGAGGTGTTAATCACCTCAGAAATGGGAAAATTTTATTTGGAAAAGGGACTAAAAATTACCAAAATTTATGAATTTATCGAATTTCACCCCCAAAAGTGTTTTGAGGATTTAGGCAATCGGATATGTGACGCCAGACGACTCGGAGATTTGAATGAACATTCGCAAATAGCTGCTTTAACGGCTAAATTGCAGGGAAACTCCTTCTATTCGGCTACCCTAATTAATAAAGACAAACACAGGGTAGTTACTTACTGTGATGACAGCACAGTGAATGAGGAGATCAATAATCCAAGATTTGTTAATTTGGAAGTTGTTTCACCCGGTGTTTATGAAATTAAATCGTTAAAGAAGAAAGTTATTAACGACTTGCCAATTCAAATCGGCCTGTTTGTGTATTTGAATGCAAAATTGACCATGCTACAATTTTTGTACAATTTTCAAATTCTGCCAAAAAGAAAAATTATCTCTATTGGAAACAGATACTGATAGTTTTTACTGTGCTTTAGCTGAACCTGATCTCGATCAATGTGTGAAAGCTGAAAAAAAGCGCGAATATTTTACCCAAAAACCAAATTATTTAATTGTGGCTGTTTGTGAAAACCACAAACAAAATTACGTTGAAACCAAAGTAGCCGGGCGAGAATGGAACCCAGAACCTTGCTGTGTTGCCAGACAAACATTTATGAAGCGAATGCCCGAAAAATTTAAATTAGAATTTTGTTCCACCTCAATGGCCCTTTTGTCCCCAAAGTGTTACATCTGTAGTGGGCCAGAAGGGGATAAATTGGCATGCAAGGGAGTAAACACAAAAGAAAACAAACTTACATTCGACGATTACTTCCGAATATTAACTTCAGATGACACACTGTCAATAGCAAACAGGGGGTTTCGAACCAAGAACCACAGTGTATATTCCTGCAAGCAAAATAAACGAGGTCTTTCTTCTTTTTACTGCAAACGGCGCGTACTCCATTGTGGAATCGAAACAGTTCCCCTTGATTTGTAACCAGTGCATTGTAACTGTTATTTCATTGGTGAAAATGTGTTTTTTGCAAATGTGAAATTGTTGGAAATGTGTATGTCTTATATCGATTTGGAATAAAAAATGAAATCAGATTTTACCTTTGTTTTATTGCAAAACAGCTTTTCAGATCTAAGAGTTTGTGTAACAAAGTAGGCAACTAATTTGTTTGCACAGTAACAAGTAGGTAAACACACTCAATGCTATACGGTAAAAAACTAGGAACTAAGAAAAAACTCAACAGTTTCATTGCAGACTATTTTGCACCATTTGCTGTTTTTTTCCATTCACGCTCTAACTCTGAATATCAAACACACAAGTCATGCTCTCAATTCGTATAAAAAATAAAGTAAAAAATAATCAACACTGTACCAAACCGTATGGGAGAAGTTATGATCAATCGCAGACTATTTCGCGCCATTTTCTGTTGTTTCCGTTCACACTCTAACTCTGAATATCAAACACACAAGTCCCGCTTTCAATTCGTATAAAAAATAAACTAAAAAATAATCAATACTGCACCAAATCGTATGGGGGGGAAATTACGATCAATTACTTTATGGTAAACTCGTATTACATCAAGATCGTTCGAACACGCGGTTCCTGGGGAAACTTCGCACGCTTTGCAGTGCTTTTTTGCAAGTTAAACAAACTAACAAAATCAACCTAGAGTTGAAAGAAAAAAAGTGGTGGATGAGAAGTATTAAAAAGGCTCGAACTTATATTTTCACACATTTATTTGAACAAATTCAAGAAACAAAAAAAAATTCACCAACATGGAACAAGAAAAGTGAGTTTGTTTAACTATTTATCAAGTCTAGAAATTTGTTATGAGTAGTGTTTCCACTAAGACGAACTGTGTTGGAGCAATGGTAAATGATTTCGATACAGTAAACACAGCTTTAGAAAATTTGTAAAAATATGACATACTACAGTAGATTGGTGCGAAATTTTGAGTACATAAACACTTTTTAGAGTTTTGGTGTAAAGAAAATTCGAACACCAATTAATCATGAAGTTAGAGGGAACACAGCTTCTTTTTCGTAGAGTAATGTTAGTTGAATAATAAAAAATATACTTACTATTTCAAAGAAAAGTAAGGTTAGTTGAACAATAAATAAAAAATACACTTACTATTTTAAAGAAAAGTAAGGTTAGTTGAACCATAAAAAATGTAAATTTCGAGCAATTGTGTAAATTAGTAAAATAAATAAGGAACGTACCTCCATTTCTTCTAAGAACTATCATTATTTCTACAGTAACATCATTCTCCCATTCCAACCAGCAGAAGAAGTAGAAGAAGAAATAGTCATTCAGCAATTTGATGCGAATGTGGGGGTGCAACCCCCATTGGAGGGTGAACAGGAAACCCCTCGCATCCCATGCATAATCTGCATGGAGCGGGAGGCCGTTATGGTCTCGTTATTTTGCGGGCATTGTTGCCTTTGCGTTGATTGCGCCCGCCTTTTTGAAGAGAACGGAACAAACTGCCCGATTTGTCGGGCACACGTGTTGTGTCTATTTCGGATTTATTATTGAAATTTAATTAATGTTTTTTTTTTGTGTGTTTTATAAAATAATAATAATAATAATAAAATCAATTCAAAAAATTCAATTGTGAAAGTTATTTCAGATCTAGCTAGGAATCGAACCTATCCATAGAGAATTTAAGTAGTCGCGATGATGTCATCGCAAACTATCGCATACTCGATCACAAAGAACTTTGTCTAAGCGTATGACGTCACTGCGAGTTGTGACGCGTTGATTGTGCGGCTAGAATCTCTTTGTCTCTAAAGCGTGCACCCAGTCAAGCGTGAAAAATTGCGCGCTAGCAATTGCTTACGTGTCTTTGCGTTCGAAAGAACACCAATCATGAAAAACATAACAGATTCACTTACCTGCAAATTATTAAGGTTGCAACGGTCACACTATTATCCACTAAAAGTTGTTCCACAGTGAATTAACCAATATTTCGCGAATAAACATTTTTTACTACAAACCACCATTTTCAAACAAATTTACTACAAACTAATATTTTTTTAAACAATAGGGTTAAAAAATTTCTTAGCTCTAGTTAAGTTTTAAAATTTTACTACAAGCTATCACAAAAACTAGGTTTTAAACCTTAACAGTTCTTAGTGAATTCTTGGTTGTCATTTTGAAATAGAGTTTAAACCTTAACAGTTCTTAGTGAATTCTTGGCTACCATTTTCAAACAGTAAAGTTCTTTGCTAACACTCTCAAAAAATAGGTTTTAAAAGTTAATTCTCTGCTACTATTTTCAATTTGTGTTTACACTCTTTCTTTACCTCAGAAATCTTTATCACACAACCGCTTTGCAAAACCAACGCAAAGAACCACGCGCCACGCCAATCGTCGCGAAATTTTTTTTTTAAATGCGTGCAAGGGGGCGATTTCTTCAGTTGTAAATATGGCGTTGAAGGTAGATAACCCCGCTTCTTTCTTGATTTCAGGGCCTTCAGGGATTGGGAAATCTTATTGGATTTTTCGCCTTATTGAACATCGCAATAAAATTTTTACAGAAAAAATCGAAAAAATTTTTTATTTCTATGACACATATCAGAAAAAATTTGACCAGTTCGTCGACTCTATAGAATTTATTCAAGGTTTACCCAGTCTGGAAATATTGAAAGATGCAAGTCAATCTTTAGTAGTTCTTGATGACTTGATTCATTACCCCAAAGACGTAAAAAGCAAAATTTTTACTGTCTATTCCCATCATTATAATTTCTCAGTTATATTTACCACACAAAATCTTTTTAATAAAAGCATTCGTGAAATATCATTGAATTCACATTTTATGGTTTTATTTAAAAACTGTCGTGACGCCACTCAAATCCAAACTTTCATGCGCCAAGCTTTCCAAGAAAACGCAAAAAATGCGTTTCAGGCATATAAAAACGCAACATCGGAAGCAAGGGGTTATTTATTGCTAGACTTCAGACCGGATACGTACGACTCCCAGCGGATTCGGACAGGAATTTTTCCAAACGAAGTGAATTACATCTATCAGTAACCTTCACACATGGATCGGTTAAAAAGAAACGCTTCTACTCTCAAGCTTTTGCATGGCGCAAAACCTTCTTTCCAAAAAGCTGTTTTGAGAAAATCGAAAGACGATTTTGTAAAATGTGTTTGCGATTTAAGTTTCAACATTCTGAAAGGTACTGCACCGATTTCAAAACAGCATAAAAAGCAACTCAGTCGTCACAAAAGTTCATTACGTAAACTTATTGACCGGAAACTGTCCCTCAAAAAAAAGAGAAAAGTGATTCAAAGTGGTGGTTTTCTATCGGCGTTATTGGCCGCAGCAATCCCTGTTTTGGGTAGCTTGTTCGGTCTAGCAAAATGAGGAAATTAGTGGCACTGGAGCCAGCAGTGTACAAAAAATTAAAGGAGGGGGCTGGACGAATCGAGTCTCGTGTTCTTGGTGACTTGGATAGACAAATGCAAACGGTTTTACATTCCCAGCAACTCGAACATGAAAAAATTAATCTTTATAACTCGATTTTGGAAAAAGCGGCGCGGTACGAAAAAAAGACTGCAGATGGTAAACCGCAAGCGACAGAAGATCGAATATTAGTGGACTTTGAGCAGCAAATGCAAAACATTTTACATTCTCAAAAACCACCAAGCGAAAAAATGTTATTATATAACAATATTTTTGGTAAATCCAAAGTATACGAACAAAAGCGGCGCACTAGACGTGTGCAGAAAAAAGAAAAGCTACCAAAGAAAGAAATTTTGAAACACTTCAAAAAAGCTAAAAACAAAAAGGTGAAACGGATTCTGAAAGGTATTGAGGAACAGAAAAATATTAGCTGGAACGACGCCGGAAACTTGGTTCTTGACGGCCGCCCCAACCCTTCCAGCAACATAACAGAACTGCTACGCTCAGCTGTAGTAAAAAAAGAACCGAATATTCCAGGGTGGCAATCGTTCGATAGCGTTTTACCATGGGAGAGTTTTTAGATTATTATAATGAAAATAAACCTGGATCGTTTAGTGGTGCGGCAATGTTTCAAAGAACCGTGCAAAACCCTAAGGCAAAGAAGTGGCTTTTAACCCAAGATGCTTACACTCTTCACAAACCGGTTCGAAGGCGGTTTCCAAGACGAAAAATCATTGTGGCTGGTCTGAAACAACAATTTCAAGCAGACTTGATTGACTTTAGTCGTTTACAGAAATACAATGACGGATTTAAATTTATTCTTGTCGTGATTGATGTGTTTTCGAAATATGCTTATGTAGAATGTTTAAAGAATAAAACTTCTAAGAGTGTGATAGTTGCGTTTTCTAAAATATTGAAACGAAGTGGACATTTTTCCACTTTGCAAACCGATTTGGGTACCAAATTTACAAATAAAGCGTTTCAAAGCTGGCTCAAACAACACAATATTCATTTTTTTACCACACACAACCACGAAATTAAGGCTAGCATAGCGGAACGTTTTATTCGTACTATTAAAGAAAAACTTTGGCGTTATTTTACGCATGAAAACAAACGAAAATATACCCATGTGATTCAAAAATTAGTGCATGCTTACAATCATACCTTTCACCGTTCGATTCAACGTTCACCAGCGGAGGTTAACCCTTCTAATCAGGAGTTGGTTTGGCTGACCTTATATGGAAGTCTGCACCCTAAAACACCGAAATTAAAAGTAGGAGATCGAGTAAGGATCTCAATGATGCGCAGACGATTTGAAAAAAGTTATTATCAAGGGTGGACCGAGGAGGAGTTTGAGATTGCCGAGGCATTCACAGACGATCCTCCCTATTATAAGGTCAAAGATTTAAAGGGTACTGTTTTGGAAGGGACTTTTTACGAGCAAGAAGTTCAAAAAGTAGTTAAAAACGATAACATTTACAAAATCGAGTCCATTCTTAAAAAACGGAAACGTAAGAAGCATCAAGAGTATTTTGTGAAGTGGTTGGGGTACCCAGACTCGTTTAACAGTTGGATACGCGAACGAGATCTTGTACGTTATGCTTAATCTTTCCTCAAACACGGCTGACATCATCGCTTTTTTGTTTCAAGTGGTCGCTGTCTACATTGTAATCGTTATAAGTCTATTAAACCTGACACGAGGTTCGGATAATAAAGAGCTCTAGGTGAGCTTTCTGTCGAGTAGTGTGGGGTATTTGCTGCCGACCCCCATACTCACAAAAAAACATGTTTCTAGTGCTACCGAGTAATTCTTTGATTCAAGTTTTTCCTGACAATAAAACTTTAGACTTTAAAGTACAATTACCAAAGTCTGTGAGTCTGGAAGGTTCTTGGGAATGCGGTTTAGCTGAGATACAGTACCCACGATCTTGGTACACACAATCTTTGGATCTTTGGGTGCAATGCCGGCAGGGTAACGTGGAGGCGATGGGTTACTTATCACCAGGATACTACCAAGACCCTCGCAATGTGATCGATCAACTCAATCGTGATTTAGAAAGATCTTTCACATATGTGGTAGATAAGAAAATAGCAGACCCTACGTCAGGAATGACGACACGCCCGCAATTGAAGACACATTTACGCTTCGACCCTTATTCTCAAGTAGCGTCCTTGGAAATCCAAGAGCCTCAGCTCAGAAATATGAGAGTTAGAATTTCTCCGCCGTTAGCACGCATGTTAGGTTTTGACACTATGAATTACAGACGACCGGGGACTTTTGTAGCTTCAAGAGTTGTAGATTTAAACAACACTCATGCTCTATTCGTTTACAACGATTTAATTCAACCACAAATCGTTGGCGATACCCTGACACCTCTTCTAGATGTTGTTGCTGTCCAAGGTGGACCTGGAGATCTGGTCTGTAGAAGATTCGACAAACCACATTACAAACCTGTTTTGAGAAAACAATTTTCCGATATCCAAATTTCTTTACGCGATGATCAAGGCGAACTGATTCGTTTTGAAAAGGGAAAAGTAATCGTGACTTTACATTTGAGAAGAGTGAAACTACCTCTTTAAATTCAGCATCAATTCAACACTGGATTCATTTAGACCTAGCAATATGCATGTAAAGTACTGTTGTGATTCAAAGGCTTATCAGTCTTATTACCTGAACCAAATTGGACACGGTGGCCTGTATTTTAGCGGTGCACCCTTTCAAAATGGGTACGGTCTTGGTGGAATTTTTTCTAGTCTGGCAAAGTCGATTATGCCCTTGATTAAGTCAGGAGCAAAGGCGATAGGTAAACAAGCCTTGAAGGGCGGTCTTGGTTTTGCCTCAGACGTTTTAGCGGGGAAAAACGCAAAGGAAGCGGCTGTCGAGCGTGCAAAGATGGCCGGTTCTTCTCTTTTGCGACAAGCTGCAGGTCGTAAACGCAAAGCTCCAGGGCGGATACAAAAGAAACGACGCAAGCGAACGAACGACATATTCAGTTAGGATGGCTTCCTTGATACACCCCAGTTCTTCGGAGTCTGTGACCAGCCAATTGGACCAATTCTCAGTGCCGCCAACTCAGACTAGTTTAGAAGATGGATTTTTTACGGAGTACAGACCCATTTCTGTTTTAACCTCAGGCGGTCCGGTGGAGTTTTGTATTGCTGCTGAAAGCTCAAACTACATTGATTTAGCCAGCACTTTTCTGTACGTAAGAGCATCGGTCACTAAAGCAGACGGCACCGCTCTTGCAGCAGATACCGAAATCACCCCAGAATGTAATTTTTTACATACGTTGTGGTCTCAGTGTGATCTATACTTAAACGACACATTGGTGACCCAGTCGAGCAACAATTACGACTATCGCAGTTACATAGAAACGTTGCTGTCGTTTGGAAAAGATGCTAAAGATTCGCAATTATCGTCGGTTTTGTGATATCAAAACTCTTCTGGTTCATTTGATACGCGTGGCGCAGGTAACGCCGGTTATACGAAACGAAAAGCAATTGCAGCACAAAGTCATGAATTTGATATGATGGGACGTTTGCATCTAGACATGAGTTTCCAGTCTAGATACGTTCTTAATGGAATCGAAATCAAATACAGGTTGATTAGAGCAAAGGATAGTTTTTGCTTGCATGGAAACGCCGACCAAGCTGAAAACAAGGTCTCGTTGAAAGAGGTCTCTTTATTCTGCCGAAAAGTGAAACCAAACCCGTCCATTCAACTAGCACACGCCAAGGCTCTACAACACGGGACTGCAAAATACCCCCTGAGACGTGTAGAAGTAAAAACTTTCACTATCCCCCAAGGAAATCGCTCTTTTTCAAAAGAGAGTCTGTTTTTGGGGCAATTACCCACCCGAATCGTGGTCAGTTTTGTTGACAACGACGCTTACAACGGAAACATTGCAAAATCACCCTTCAATTTTAAGAATTATGATATTAATTTTGTGTGTGTTTATCGTGATGGGGTGCAAATCCCTTCGTCACCCCTTCAACCGGATTTTAACAACAACAAATTTATTCGCAGTTACTTGAGATTGTTTTCGCAGACTTCCCAATATTTTGCTGACACAGGTCTAGTTTTGTCTAGGTCTGATTTTGGTGGTGGTTACACGCTGTTTGCTTTCGATTTAACCCCCCAGTTAAATTCGAGCGACCCTGCTTTCGAGTTAATAAAAAGCGGGAATATTAGATTGGAAGTTCATTTCGCTGCAGCAACTCCGCGTACCTTGACTGCTGTTGTTCTTGCTGAGCACGATAATCTTTTGCAAGTAGACGACCAAAGACATGTAGCTTTCGACTATACAGCATGAACACGATTCAGATCGAACATTTATTGAAAAAAGACCCTTTTACTAAAAATATTTTTAAAAAGGCTTGTGCCAAAAACCAACTACTTCGCGTTGATTACCCGTCTGCTTACGTCATTAATTCTCACCCAAGCTCCAAACCTGGAGAGCATTGGATCGCGGTGTATTTTGATAAGCATGGAAAGGGTGAATATTTTGACAGTTACGGTCTGCACCCTAGCATGAACGGTTTTACTGCTTTTATGGAACGTAACTCAAACAGTTGGATTCACAACAACAAAACTGTACAAAGTCTGTTTTCTACAACGTGTGGTCATTATTGTGTGTATTTTATTTTGTATCGTTGTCGTGGTTATAGCATGCATGATATTGTTTCTCGTTTCTCATCGAATCTTACTGAAAATGATCGTAACATTAACCTGTTTATTCGTGCTTTCATGTAAATCGAACACACAAATTTTTTTCACATGTATTTTATTGCAATAAAAAGTCACAAAGAAAACAAACGTCTGATTTTCATTCTATGTACAGGTTCGAGACAAAATTCAATTACTTTAGCACAAGCTTCGATTCGCCGGCGAAAACGTTGGCGATTTCGGGCAGCACGCATCCAATCGCCGCGTCGCGCTTTGCGACAGGCGTCAGATTCAAACAGTAAGCGAATAGTCACATAGTCAGAAAAATGTACACTTTTCATTACAAATATGTCTCTAAACTTTGAGTGAGAGGTAATTCAGAGACGGTAGGAAGAGCAGTGTCAGAAAGTTTACGCTTCTTCGGTGTTGCAATGTTGTTCGCCTCCAAAAGAGTCAAAAAAGACTCCAATTGTTTATGGTCCACTGGGGGGAGGTGACAATCGTCGTCGTTTTGAACTGCTAACGTGATGTAGTTGTTGAGCATGTAAAGGGTAAATCTTCGCGGTGATGGAATGTTTTCTACTTTAAAGCGAAGTTGGTAGCCGTCAGCTAGAACTTCCTGTTTAATTACCTCTGCGTTTTCTTGAATACCGCAAAGCGTGTCATCAAAATTAGTAGACCAGAAAACGAGAATAACGTAGTCCTTTGTATCGCTTTTTGGTCGAAACAACAAGTACGGTTTGTTTTCCATAATCATTTGTACCACGCGCGAAAGTTGTTCTGTGGAGAACATAAACTTTCCTTTTTTGACCGAGACCACCGCCTTTCTGAGTAGAGTCGAGGTAGGTAGGGGGAACCCAGAGTCTGCAATGGTTTGAAACTGCTGACGGATTTGTCTTGCTGAATCCTCCATTGCTCTAGCACGTTCGATTAATTCTTCTTGCTGGTAAAGAGTCTCGTAGCAGCTCGTAAACGGGGGAATGTAGTCTGGTATTTGTACGTTTTGAGCCTCTAAATAAAGTTCGTCTGCTCTGTTGGTGTAAGATTGCATGATTTCAAGTTTTTCGAGTGCAGCTCTTTTTATAGACGAGAAAAAGGAAATTGCACCACAAAATGGAAATAAGTCCACAGCTATTTTTGGTGTTATTGCGCCACGGTTGCACATAATGGGAGAGTACGCCAGTTTTGTGAATATGGCGCAATCCTGGTCTTACACTCGATACGAGCGGATTTTTTCTTCAACAACTTCACCACAAATGGTACACAGTTGCGACTTCCTGGAGCATGAAAAACAATGAGCGATGTGGGCACATGGGAGATATACCATGCATCTTTCTTCCTTTTCACATTTCAAACACTTCACTTTATCCAAAATTTCTTTTGCACGTTTCATTGTTAGTTTGGGTTTAAAAATAACATCGGGTTCTTCCATTAATTTTAACATAAAATCGTAAAAGGTAACAAAGTTTTCGTTGTGTTCTTGAAATCTTTTGGTTAACACCCGAGATATTTTTCGGTCTTCAAACCCTAGCAATTTCGCCATTTCTACATTCCTTCCCAACAATATCTCTCTTTCGACTTTTTCTTTTACATCCACACCACCTCTAGGGTCGATGAGGGGAGGGAACGGTGGTTGGTGTTTTCTAAGGGAAGGATAGTTGACTAATTTTTCCAAACCTTCAAGCTTGCTTTTGGGTGGTGGATTGGGAACAGGCGGTCGATTCAAAGTAACAAAACCCCTCACAATATCTTTCACAAAATCTACCCCTCTATTTTTTAACAGATATTCACAGAACGGGAAACATTTTGCGTGTTCTATCCACGGGTCATCGAAACGTTCCCAGTTCTTCAAACCTCCGTTACAGAACCAACATTTTACCTGATCACCGTCACCGAGATAGTAAAATCCGACATCTGCTATTAACTTGGGATCGGTTGCTACTCTTTCTCTGGGCCAATACTCTACAAACGTCTCATAGCGGTCGCCAATGCTACGCATGTGCGGGTTCATCGGTTGTTTACACGGGAACTGAGAAAAAGTAGGTGGAGGAACATCTAACCCACGTACTGGGACGGAATCACAAGCGTCTGCCATGTTGCTTTTGTTTTTGAATAAAAACATAGTTTGATGACCACCTTTTATATGCAATGATATTGTGCTATCGTAGGCCAGAGAGTTAAACTTATTGGGATTAAACAAGTTGTATTGCGCCATGCTCGCTCCATATTCGAAAAAAAGTAACAAACCAACCCTGACATCATCGGATTAAACAAGTTGTATTGCGCCATGCTCGCTCCATATTCGAAAAAAAGTAACAAACCAACCCTGACATCATCGGATTAAACAAGTTGTATTGCGCCATGCTCGCTCCATATTCGAAAAAAATTAACAAAAAAGATAGCGATTCACAGCTAAACCTTAGATAACCGCTGTCACGATTTCGCCACGGCAGCGGAAATTCAACTGCAGTGCGACAGGAAACGTTTCAAGTTACACAGAGCTTAAACGTACAAAATAGACTTCATAGCATTAACTAGAACATCTTAGAAACTACCGGGCTATTCACTTTTAACCGACTACTTTGAAGCAAACCACCTGCAGTGGCTTGACAAACCACCTGCGGTGGTTCGGTACTCGAGCAAGACACTAAGAGTCTTTAGACTTGAAGCCAGGCAAACCACCTGCGGTGGTTTGTTACTCAGTTACTCTTCAGGTCAACGCTAAGTTTCCATTCTTATAACTACACTAAACTTAGAGTTAAGACTAGATCTTGGGTTATTTACTTTTAACCGGCTACTTTGAAGCCAGGCACCTGCGGTGGCTTGACAAACCACCTGCGGTGGTTCGGTACTCAAGCAAGACACTAAAAGTCTTTAGACTTGAACCAATGCCCAGGCAAACCACCTGCGGTGGTTCGATACTCAGGCAGGACCAACTTTCAAACAACTAGCTAGGGTTAGACCTAAGGTTAAGACGCCGCAATTGGATGACGCCCCAATTTTGCAAACACCCTAAACACCCTACACCCCAAACACCCTAAACACCCTACACCCCAAACACCCTAAACACCCTAATCCCTATAGTTTTCGTTCATCTTATACTACTAACGTCAGTCTTTTTAAAAAAGTTAGTTAACTTTTCCTATTTTTTTTAATTCAGCTTTTATTTGGGCAAGATGTGACGAGCTGGATGAAATCAGCTTGCGCGCCGTCCGTAGTTTGGTGAACTCTGATTTAAAATGGACTAAAAATATCCTTTTATACAATCACATTTTTATGTTCGGTGTAGTAGACCGGACATCAGTGTTTAGGTAGACTAAAAGCAGTAAGGTTTTTCAACGCACCATTTTAAAGCTTTGTATGTAAACACTCTTATTGCAAAAAAATTCTTATTTTATTGTACTGTTAAATTTTAACTAAAATTGATGCGAAATATAGAAAAAATGACCAATTTCCGGTGATTTTTGGACACCTGAAAGTTTTCGATTCACGAATGAAAATTTTTTAATGCAAATAAAGATCGCAAAAAAGGCTTTTTAAGGTGATTGCTTGCGAAAACTGCGCGAGGCAAGTGCGTTTATTACGATTTCCGTTAATGCAAAAGTTTGAAAAAAATCAGCAAAAAATCAATTTTTTACAGCTCTGGGGGCACCTGAAGACTTTGAAATTTTCGATTAATTTTTGCACCATTTTGAAAGTATTGGAGCGGAGCAACTTTTTATTACTATTGTGTTCCAAAAGAAAAACAAAAAATATTTTCACTCCACCCTAATATGTATTATGTGTATAGCTATCTTAATGTCCTCTACTTAACACTAAAACCTCCAAATGCGTCAATTTATGCACACAGCCTAATGTGCAGCAGATTCATAGTTCATTTTAAGCCGAGGCTGCCCCAATTACAATCTGCACAGCAAGTTTTTGCGCCCGCGATTTGTCTCGAAACTTACAACAACTTTCTTTCGATACTTGCAAGTTTTTCACCAAAAATTAATTTTGTCAAACTTGTTGATGCAGTTGTTTTTCTAACATTAATTTCAAATAATTTTTCATGATTGGTATTTGGTGACGCTACTACTAGTAAAAAAGCAGCAAATTTGCGTTACGTTGGCTTCTACATAAGCTGGGGTGTAACGCTTTTTGTTTTATTATTTGTATTTTTATCACCGAGCAGTTTTCATTTCTAAACGAAGGGTCACAGCAGCAGTATAATGTACTGTATACTTCTAATTTCGTCCAAGATGTTTTCAGTATTGCGGCTATATTGGGAAGCAGGCGTCACTGGGACTGATTAGAAGCTTCCGTTTTAAGCCAAGTAATTCAAATACTTTCAAAATTCAAAATCCCAACATGCTATAGCTTTTAAACATGGCTTATACTTGAACAATATGACGGGGATAAATTGACTTAGCAATGCGTTTTTGTGAAGTCGCTTTACATAAGTGCAAATTTTTTTTGAATAGTGCTCAAAATTTTTTTTGTATAAAATCAAAGTCGTCCAGCCGCTGAAGGCTTTGCACCCAGATGTCAACTATGATGCATTTTAAACGAGCAGCAGTTTATTCAACTCATCGGGTGCTGGATACTATACAAACTTTGGCATGGAAAAATGTTAGCTTTTGGTTCAAGCTCCTACTTTAGCAAAAACTTGTATATTGTGCTGCGTAATAACATACAAGGTTTTTTTTCTTGTGTAATGAAAAGTTCTTTCACAATCTATAATTCAACGAACTTTAATTTTGGGGAAACACAAACCGAAGTTTACTTTCATTTAAGTTTAACTCCAGTTTAAGAATTATTTAATATGGTTGAACAATGCGAACGTTATGTGAGCTGTATTCGGGATAAAAATCATCCAAGCATTTTATGAGAATTGTGCGTCCCACTTAAAGCTAAAAAAAAAGAGTAATGCGGCTCGCCTCTCAAAAACTCTGAGCACCCCTGCTTTCGGCTCAAGGTTATAAGCAAATATATTTAAATTTCAACCAAGGGTTCGGTAAATGCCCGTTTAACCCTATAATGCCTGGGTTCTAAAAGTTGTTGTAGGCCTGGGAGGGAGATCAAAACTGCCCGCCGTTTTTGAAGACTTTTTGCTTAGTTTCTGCTAAAGCTAGAATCGTGGTTAAAATTGTTGCTAATGAGAAATTTCAACACCTGTTATTTTGTTAATTTTGTACTCAAATCTTGGTTTTTGATTTCTCAGTTTATGCCTTTAAACAACACTCATCAAAGTATTCTTTTACTGCCTTATTGCTCTTTGATGCGCGCAGAAAGACGACTAATCCGATTAACTTCTTGCTGTATTTGGCGACTCAGTTTAATCTTCTGCGTATACCAACTTCGTCAACTTGCGTTGTGTAAACGACGGTCTGAAGGCAGCAGTTTTTGGAATTCATTTATTTTGATGTGAAGTTTTTTTCCTGACTTCAAATATTACTTAGATGAGATGTTGTGTTTTTTGTGGTTTTGTAATTTTTTTTCCCCATTCAGAAATACAGACAAAACAAAACAATTTAGTGTGTGTTGTGTGTGGTAGTTGATGCGTGGTTGTTGATACACCCGTACTAAAATAAATTACTTCTGGTAATGTATGAACAGGTCTATGGCAATATTTGATAGCTCAGAGGAATTCAATCAGCCAATCCCAAGCTGGCAAACCGCTACTTCACATTAAAATGCTTTTTCCAATTAGCTAATAAATTTTCCTGTTTTGATTTTCTTTATAATTCTATTTGAATAAGGTACCTAAGGTAGGCCTAGTCAAAGACAAATATAAAAAGATTAGGTATTTGAACATAGGTAAAATAGTGAATTTGTATTCTTTTTGTCATGCATGGTTCTCCTAGAAATCAATCTTTAGGTGATGACAATATTTGCATTGCTTGTGAAGATACCAATTTGGGTTCTAACTGGATTCAATGCACAAACGACAATGCACAAATTCAATGCACAAATAATTGCTGCTCCTGGTGGCACACTATATGTGCTGGGTTAGGTGAATGTTTATGAAAAAAACAAATACATTTTTGTCAAACCTGTCCCTGGATCTGCCCTAAATGTACGTTATCCAGTTATCCAAAGCTCACGTCTCAACTTCAGGAGAAAAATGATCAAGCAACAAAAATGGTGGAGACAATGGTGGCAAAGTGCATTCCAACAATTGTCAATGCTTGTGCTGAAAATCTTCTCAAGCAACAAGAAATGGGAAATTACCAATATGCCAATGGTAAATCATACTCTGGAGCTCTTAAGTCCAAAGACTCTATTGAAACTAAACTGGTTAAAGTTGTGAATTGTCCTAGTTTAGCTCCATCTGCAAGTGCACCAAGCTCCACTCCTTCAGCATTTCAACATCCCAGTGGAATTAGCGAAAAGCATGACCGCAACAGAAGCAAGATTAACCTGATTCTATTTGTTATGCCTGAATCTGCGGAATCTGCTTCTGAAGATCAAGTACTTGATGACTGCAAATCTTTTAAGTCTTTACTGTAGGACAAGTTTAAGTTTGCTAAAGGTGACATCAGTAATGCATTCCGGATAGGCTCAAAGTCTAATGATAAAGATCGACCTTTCTTGATCAAATTTGCAACAGAACAAACCAAATGGAACATTCTGAAAGAATCAAAAAACATGAAACTGTTGAAAGGCAACATTATCTATCTAGTTTATTTTTCATTAGATCGCACTGCTCTACAGCGCAAAGAGAGGCAATGTCTTTTGGATAAACTTAGAGCTCGCAAGAACTATGGTGATAATAAAGATTTGATAATAAAGAGCAATAAAATTGTCAATAAGTCTGAAATTTTTTTTCGATCATCAGCCCAGGCTATCTGGGCTCAGCTACTTGATGAATAAGACTTTTCCTCAACCTACCCCGCATATCTCGAGTCAGCCTTACTAAGCATATGCTGCTTCAATGCTCGTTCCATAGTAAACAAACTTAACACACGTAATGCTTTTCTTATTTGTAACATTGATCTTATTTTTGTCACTGAAACTTGGCTGAGCACTAACTTTTTAGATTCTATGATCTGTCATAGGGATTACAATGTACTAAGAGATGACAGAAGATATAGTAAAGGAGGTGGTGTTATGCTCCTATACAAAAATCACTTGTCAGTTAGTAGGTACATTCCTCTTTTATCTGCAGAAAATAAGCTGTTTGAATTCATATCTGTTGATGTTTTTGCTAATAAAAACTGCTTACATTTTACCTGCTTTTATATTCCTCCCAGCACTGTTGGTTCTTATAATGATTTTTATTATGCCTGTAAGTGTCTTAGTGACTGCCATACTACTTGCTCTCTTCATTTTGTTTGTGGTGATTTTAACTTGCCCAATATTGACTGGAGTATTCCCGATAGTGTAGGTAATTCCGCTCATGACTACTTTGTTGAATTGTGTAATGATCTCAACCTTGTTCAGCATATACGTGTACCCACCCATAATAGCGGCAACATTCTCGATCTCCTTCTGTGCAACTCTCATAGCTCATCCTCACTCTTATCCTTTGAGGTTTGTGCTCCTTTCTAGTACACATGTGATCATTCCGTTATCTCATTTAAGATTCAGTTTTCTTCTACTTCTTGTAAGTATGTACACATGCCCAATTTCAAATCCGCAAACTATGCTGCTATCTGTGATGAATTGTCTTGTCAGGAATGGAATGCTATTGTTTCTTGCTGCAATAATGATGTTCAACTTCTTTATGATGCCATTATTGACAAAGTCAATTTATCTATTGGTCACCATGTTCCACCAAAACCTATCCATTTTAAGCTTGCTATCCCCTACAATGTTCGGCTAGTACTTAAAGAAAAGAAAAGACTTTACTCGGTCAACAAGACTGTCTACAAAGAAGTTTGTAAAAACTATGATCAAGTCGTGAAACTATGGTGTGACAAAATTGAAAATGCTATTTGTGAAAACCCCAACTCTGCCAAATATTATGGTTTTGCCAAGAATAAATTAAAATCACATGCTTGTATACCTCCTCTGAAATCTGATGATGACACACTTGCAGAAACTGATGTGGAAAAAGCCAACCTTCTTAATTTGACCTTCCAAAAGGTATTTCGGATAGACAATGGTCAAAGCTTATCTTTGAATTGCTCTGATGCGCCCGAAAACTGGATACGAGACATTGATATTTCCTCAGAAGATATTATTCAAGCCATACATTTGATTCCAGATAAGCTTTCTAGATATCCAGATGGTATTCTTGCCTTCTTTTGGAAAAGGATTTTCTTTTCTATCCTTAACTTGCTTTGATTACTTTTCTCTCTTTGTCTTTCGCATGGTACACTCCCCATTGAATGGAAATCTGCTCTTGTTATACCTATTCATAAAAAAGGCTCTCGGGATCATTCAGGTAGCTATCGTCCTATTTCTCTCACCTGTGTCTTATGTCGTGTTTTGGAGCATATCATTGCTAATAAATTACTTCGTCATTTTCACTGTAACAATCTTCTTTCTGTTAATCAGTTCGGCTTTTTACCTGATTGTTCTTCTTGCTCACAATTACTTACTGTCCTTAACAAATGTTTTTTTAAATATGACAATAATAACCAAGTGGATATCGTTTACACTGATATAGCCAAAGCTTTTGACAGTGTTAGCCATTCTAAGCTTATTTCTGTTTTAAATTCTTTTGGTGTTAGTGGCAATTTACTTAAATGGATTAATGCGTTTCTTTGTAATCGTAATCAAAAAGTATGTGTCAACAATTCTTTTTCATCTACTTTGGAAGTGTACAGTGGTGTTCCCCAAGGCAGTGTCCTTGGGCCATTACTTTTTGTTGTCTATATTGATGACTTAGTGAATGCTGCTCCATTAACTCGTACTACTGCTAATGGGATTTATCTTTTTGCAGATGATCCTAAGCTGTTCAGTGATGTACCACATGAATTGCAAACTGCATTAGACAGTATTAATGCTTGGGTTAATGATTGAAAACTTTCTCTAGCTCCATCCAAGTTCGAACATTTAACTATTGCTCGCAAGCACAAATTGCCTACTAACAATACATTTAACCTAGGTTTACATAATATCAAATCTGTTTCTGTTGTTAAAGATTTGGGTATACATGTGTCAGATAATCTCAAATGGTCATGTCATGTTAGCCACATTTACAATGTTGCTTCAATGTGTGCTTTTCAAGTTTTGCATTCTTTTTCATCCAGAAATATATGGACCTTGCTCAAAGCCTACACTACTTTCATCAGACCCAAACTCGAGTACAACACTGTTGTTTGGAGTCCTTTTCTGCACAAAGACATCAATCTTGTTGAATCTGTTCAAAAGAAATTTACGCGTCATATTGGTATTCGGTGTAAAATTAGTTTTAATTCATATAGCGATCGTTTATCTAACCTTAATATTAATTCGTTAGAATATCATCGTTTGGAATTTGACCTTATTCTCATTTTTAAAATATGTCATAACCTGTGTGATCTAAATTTTTAAGAGTTTTTCAAACTTCGCAAAAGTAGATGCAATTTACGTCAACATTCTCTGACAGTTGAATCTTTATTTCATCCTAAACATGAGCAGTATCGTTATTTTTTCTTCAATCGCATTGTTATTATATGGAACAGTCTTCCTGAAAGTATCATAAGTGCTAAAACTTTTGCTTTTTTCAAACGTCGTCTTCACAAATTTGATCTCCATATTATTGCAAATTTAACATACTAACTTGTTTGGTTTGTAACGTTTTTTTGCTTTCTGTGTGTATTTTGCCTCACATGTAAGTGTGCTCGGATGTGAATCAAGCACCATTGTGTTGTATTTCAAATAAATAAATAAATAAATAAATAATAATGATACTGTTTTGTAATAATCATGTCGCTATAAGTTTGGGAATATTTGCATTATTTTTTAGTTGAATCGAAATCCTCTAGAAAACTTCTATCGTTACTAGAAGCACATAAAATTATACATTATAAAAAAAACTCTAAGCGGATCGGCATTGTTATTGTTTATTTCTGAGGTCAAGAAACAGTGATGAATTCATTGGCGTAGAATAATAGTGGCAAACTGACATCTGGTGCAGCGCCTTGATCTGTGTAGCTATGAATACTCCTTTACTGTACAATCAATCCAAGTTTGCTTACTTGATTATCTAAAAAAAATTGCATAATTTTACTAGCACAGCATGGTGGTTGAAAACGTGTTTACCGAATGAAGCGTGGGGCATGCAGTGGTTGAAGCGTTCGTCTCGTAGTTTGTAAACACTGGTTTATTCCCTTGTTGAGTTCTACCAAAAAATTTAGAAAATAGTAATCACAGGGCTGCCTTGTTTGGCACTCAGCATTTGAAAAATAGGGGGAGTTTTTCCATGATGTAAGATTGACAAATGGCAGCGACTCGAAGATTACATGGTCATTTTGGTGTCTCCTGCATAGAGAAAGCAGATTGGCAAATAAATATGAACAAAGTATTTTCATAGTCCCTAGATTATCAAGATTTTTGTATTCAAAAGATTATTAATAAAATATACACACCGTTTTTTAGATAGGTAAATGCTATGTATGTACAATAAAAAAAGAGTGGTTGTAAATTTGCGAAAACATCCAACACAAAGAACACAAAAACTGCATTCAAAGCGTCAAGCAAAGTTCACACCGGTACTATGCAAGCTGTTCAACAATATAAAGCAGAGCTCTATCATCATAGCATTTCAAAAATAAGCGAAAAAATGAGCATGTAAATCAGCGATTAATTGGTTCGGCTTTGTTATAAAGTAAAGGTTTTTATTGGGCAGAATCTATATACAAATAAAGACATTTTACTTATTGTAGCTTTTTTGTTTGTAAAATTTTTAAATGACTAGCATTCTGCATTTCTCGTGATATTCCGCTGGTTTTATCGTGGTGGCACAGCGTAACCATAACTGGAACAAGAAGAACGTAGGCTACTGTGTAGCGGTAATCTGGGTTTGGGTGGTAGACAGTAGACAGACAATAATAATATGCACTTACGCAGTTTCAGAATTTTATTTTCCTGGATACTGCCATAAAAGATACAAAACTCTTAATACACAAATTAGTGGTGTCGGTCTCATTGCCGCAGTGCAAGAAGCATCTTATGCAAAAGCACAGCACTGTATGTAATAGCAGGAAATAAGATACATGCTTTTTATCAGCATATAAATATCAGGAGATCATGCTCAGGTATGTTTAGCGATTTTCAAAATTGAAGCTCAAGTTACGCTTAACAAAAGCTTATGTTGGCACGCTAAAATTTTAAAACTCGTGACAAAATCGCAAAGTTTATAGCACCATGTCTTTGCAAAGTACTAATAACAGCCTTGGCTCTATGAACTGATAGATCGATAGATTTTTGTATTGTGTATAATTATGATTTTTTTATTTTTGGTAGACAATGGCTGGTTATTTCATTTGCTGCTTCTTAGCATTATGTAGGAATAGTTGGGGATTCATTTTCTAAAATCCGGCCTCCGTATGCTTATAAATGCTATGCTTAAAAAAAAACATGCACTGACCAAAAGGCAAGCTCTGCTAAGCCGGTATACTCTCTGTAGCGTTATTATCGGCAATCTAAGCAGTAACGCATTGAATGACGTTGACATACGGCTTTGAAACAGCTTTGGCATTGGCTAAGAATCTTCGAAAGCTTGTCTTTAGCTTGCTTAGCTTGGGGTCCATGATTTTTTTCTTACAGTGTTCACACTGTTTTCTTACTTTTCCTTGGGAAGGATACAGAGCCACGCTGCTGGAAAAATGTAATTGAGATGAAGTTCCTTCCGATTCAACAAGGACATTCTTAATATTCTGTGGAATAGCAGTTGATAAGCCGACTCGTGGGCGTATCTGAATAAATGGAAGAACAAGAACCATCACAAGATCCATTCCAAAATTAAATGAATCTTGCAATCTAGGGTCTTTTGAATTGTTCATGGCATAGACTGTGCAAGCATAGACGCGACAAGTGTCCAGCATGCATGCAAAAGTACTCATTGTCCAGCGTCGAGATTTAGCTTTACTGGAATAAAATCCAATTCATTGATCGACTATATCGGTTCCTCCTTTTGTGAAATCGTAAAACATGTAAACCGCAGGCTTTTGATTTGGATCCTCTTTGGCAACACCCAAAATAGGTTTCATAGTGGAAAGCATTAGAACGTTTCGCTTTCCTGAATTTTTTGTTGATAAGACATAGGAATGCAAATTTAATTTTGAATCCGATTCATCCCAAAAAAATTCATATAAGTTTTTTTCTTGTAGTTAATCTGCGTAATTTCATTAGGAATGTCTTTTCTGTTTGTTTGAAAGTTTCGAACTGTCGTTATATTTATTTCAAGTAGCCAATTTGCTAGAGTCTTCTTCTTCTTTCTTCTTTCTTCAGAAGTATATATTCTATCATATGTCAGGTTTCTTCTAGATAGATTTGTGGATTTTTAACAAATTTTTTACCATTGTTTTTACTGTTTCTTCTGTACCACGTACATTAGGGTGTTGCAGCCGCCCCATAATTTTGAAAATTTTATCGTGGCAATTTTACCTCAGCTCAAGTTGGAGGCTTTGCACATAAACCCTTTTGGTCAAGTTTCGTAAAAATTTGTCAATGTTTGGGGTCGCTCAGTGACAACAAAATTTTGGCAATTTCAAAGAAAAAGTTTTTTTTCATTTTGAATGTTTTTGAACTATAAGTCGAACCTGTGATCACTTTTGATCACTTCTACTGTTTTTGGAGTTGTTGTTTAGTACATAGCCAACAAGACAACTTCTTAAATCAAAGTTATGAAAAGTTGCGTTATAGACCTACTGCTAAAGGATTATTGCCACGACCAAATTATTGCATATTTTTCTAATTTAAAAATTAATTTCATATCTAGCTCTAATTTTAAACTGAAAAGCCCTCATTATTGTTTTTTACTCAATGTCAGTTTTTTTTTTTTTTCTAGGCAGCCGAGCTTGCAAAAAGCATATTATTGATAACCTGTCATAATTTCCGTTTCTTTTCTTTGACAGCCAAAGTTTTTCCCTTATTCTCGATACTGGTTTTTCAATTAGACATCATGCTATGCAAAAATGTTTTTTCTTCATTTTTCAATCAAGTTAAGGCGTTGGTTTGATGACTACAATTTTATTGTTGTGTTCAATTTTTTTCAATGTTTGATAAATCTTGGAAATACGGCAATGATCGTTTTGCTTGTTTGGCGATCTCGAAAAAGTATGATATGATGGCCTTGCGAACTTTATAAGATTCTGCAGGAGAATGGCGCTGGTGGTCAGTTGTTACATGCCATTAAGGCATTTTATGGTGCCGACTGGAGTTTCGCCGTTGAGTTAACGGCAAGCAATCCAAGCTCTTCATATAGGCGTTGAACTCCGACAAAGGTGTGTTTTGTTTCTTCTCTTTTTCATTGTTTACATGAATTGGATCGGCAAATGACTAGCCGAGAGCTGCATTATCGTTGATTGGCACTTGTTTGCAGTGCTGAGCACCGTAAGTTTTTTTTTAAGTCTGCAGTCCGCAAATCCGTAACCGAGTTTCAATTTTCTTAATCCACAACCGCAAGCCCGCAATTGCACGTTTAAAAGCTTAGTCCACAACCGCAAGTCGGCAACGACGTTTCAGGATTCTTGAATCTGCAACCGCAAGTCCGCAATTTCGTAATTCTTGAAGTCCGCAACTTTGTAATTCTTAAAGTCCGCAACCACAAGTCCGCAACTTCATAATATTTGAAGTCCGCACCGCAAGTCTGCAATTTTTATGAACCGAGTAGAAGAGTTTTGCAATCAATCATGTCCCGAAATGATCTGCTCAAAGTTGATTGGCAAACATAAGTGAAAAGTTGTGATTTGTGGGAAGTATGAAATGCGTATGGTTGATACATTCCACGCAATAGAAGGAATTACTCACAATCGTTTATTGTAGTAAATGTACCTCAGCATGATTTGTTCTTGAGCTGCTTTTTCGGATGGCAAACTTAAGAATTGTCTAGCCTCTATTGCTTTCAGGTCCAACTCAAAACAAATTTAAACGCTTGTATTTTTGGTTAAAGTTTTTTAGGTTAAAGTTTTTTTTTTTTTGTATTTTTGGTTAAAGTTTGGCTGAGGGGGGTTGTAGCCTCCAGCCATCCTGGTTGCGCTACTGCTTATACAGTAGGTGCCTAAACTGCATGGAAGCATGCCCGGGGCCCATGGTGTTTAGGGGGCCCATAAGCTGCCCATGAGCTCAAGAGTATGCCAATCCAAATTGCATTGAGTATTAAAAGCCCATCGAAATCGCAAGGGTAGGTGATGTCATTTGCAGATCACGACATGTTGGACGGAAAAACCGTCGAAATTTCGGTGAAGACCTTTTTTTTTTGAGATCACATCATATTTGGGACCAAACAGCAGCATTTTCTCCGTCTGTTTTGGACTTCACAAAACCGGGGGCCCATCCATGTAAAGGTCGAGGGCACTCGTTCGGCTCTCGGCACTCCTGGGGGGCACTATAAAATCGACTGAACTTTTGCAAATAAAAACTGATGTTTTAAAGCTGCAATTTTGTATTCATCTTTGAAAAAAGAGACATACTGTTATAAACCCGGCAGCGCTTATTAGCTCATTTCGTTTGCGGCCCGTATAATCGCTTGAAAAATATGTGTGCAGGAGTGAATGCGACCAGAAGCGAAACCAGGTTTTTGCTGAGAGATAGGGGACTTGAACCAAAAGTAAATGCTTTTTTGCACAAAAATTGTCGAATTTAGCTCCTGTGCTGAACTACCGTTGCAAGTCAAGCGTGTGACAAAGGGAACAGAGGCCCTAGCTGTTGGAGGATTTTTGCAATTTTGCGGCAAAAGTAGCGATTTTAATGCCATTTAAATCACATTTTGCACGTTTCAAAACCATATCAATAATATTATAGTAAATTGCTAAAATTCAGAAGTCATAGAAAGATTTAATTTGCCTGGCCTCTTGAGCTCCCATTCAAGTCCAATACACATTAAAACACTTATTCTTTTTTTGGTTATAATTTCTAATTGCCTTGGCTAATGGGGGTTGATGCCCCACTTAGCCCCTTCCCCTTGGTTGGGCGACTGACTGCAACCTAAAATAAATCTTCAGTGTGCTCTAAAAAAAAAACAGCTGGTCGTTTAAAAAATGTTTTCAGGTATTGTTTCAGGTCATAATTACTAACGAAATACCGGTAACTGACTACCAGTACAAAAAATGATACATCAGTGGCTAATTTTGTGAACTCACGATAAAAAACAACAAAGCCATACTTTGAACCAGGCTGCAAATTTGAACTTAAACTCAAAAAGTTGGTTGTTTTGCCGAACTCGAAAAAACAGCACGTCAACAAAAAAAAAAGCGATTAAGTCGAAAAGCAGACTTAGTATTTTTGTAAGGCTGAACTCGAAAAACTTGATATTTTTGCCGAACTTAAAGTCAAAAAAATTAAATTGATTTCTCATGTTTCACTGGGGAAAACATAAATATTTCACCAAAATAGAAAGGAATTTCAATATTTGCATAAAACTTGCGGAATGGCGGACTAAAATTAAAAACAGTCCGCAACCACAAGTCCGCAATTTAAACTGCCGAAGTCCGCAAGTCCGCAACTTTTTTCGCTAGTCAGCTATTGCGGATTTGCGTACTTGCAAACTAACTTGCGGACTTGCCCAGTTTTGCTTGTTTTGTGATTTGGCATGTTTTTTGGCGCAACGCAGCAATAAGCAGGCACCAAAACCAAAAACGAACTACAAAGTAGATACGCAAAAATGATGTACAGTAGCGGTACATTTGTATTTTAATTTAGCATAAAATTTCTGGTTTGCATACAATCTTTCATGCACTGGCATTCTTCACGTGGTCTAAAAGAAAGTAAAAAGCTAAGTAAAGTAAGGGTACTTACTGCTAAAATTCTTCAGAAAATATTTTCAAATTATAAACATCCTTACTTTGCCTAACTTCTTCTCTCCTTTGACCACCTGACAAAGGAATGCTTGTGCATAAAACAATGTGCTGCGGCCAGTAACTTTGTGCAAATTTTTTAGAAAATAAATGTTTGTTCCTCTGACCTGCTGTTCATTGAGTACTGTTGTCGTGGATTGGAAACAATCTTAAAATTTGTTGACTCAAAACGATGTATGTTTGTTTCTACTATCAGTTTTTTATGACTGCAGATGATTGCGGTTCAAGATTGTCTGCTATCGAGCAAGAACAAAACATTTCGACTCCAGGATATCCTGAACAGTACAGCTCCAACTTAACATGTACGTGGACAATCACAGCTAACAGTGACTATCTGGTCAAACTGGAAACTGGATTCGTCAGCAACGACACGTGCTGTGAACATCTTGAAGTGAGTGATTTTGGCAAAAAAATTGTTGCTTCACAATGACAGGATTTTTTGCAAAGTTTAGTTACAAACAGTTTGAGGACTGGTGTTAAAAATGTAGCTTACAAAATTGAGCAAAGCATTAAACTCCATGTACGTATTTCATTACTGCCTAATTTCAAGCACAGCCGACGAAACAGAACGCGCACTATCATACAGTTTTTCAAAGAAATTCTTCACACATCTAAGACGGTCAATCCTGCAATAACTCCAATAACTCAAATGTAAAAAGAAAAATTGATATGACGTTATCGAGTGTCTTGGTAATTGTTGAAAAGCAATTTAAGTTGACTTTTTCTGTGCTACTGCATGAGAATGCCAAACAACTTGACTCTGTTACCACGTGAAAATAGTTTACAGAACAATCAATTAAAAATTTTACAAAGCTATAAAGTGTTGTTTTAGAGCAGCAACTTACATAACTGGATAGCAGAAATGAAGAAACAAATAAGTAAAATGATCTACTAAAGCACACAAGTACGGGTTAAAAAAATTACATACTTGAATCTCTCAGGTGCGTGGTAACATTTAAACGGTATTACGAACTTTGTTTTTGTAGTTCTGTACCAGTTCTGAGAATCACTATAAAACAGTACTGCCTAACTCCGTAAACTCAAGAATTGCTTTGTAACTTAATTTAGGTCACATCGCCAACAAGATTGCCTCTATCCTCTAATGAAGTTTACATCAGTCCGGGGACATCGGTTACACTTGAGTTTGTATCAAACAGCAGTTTGGAGCGGAGTGGATTTGAAATGCGGTTTCGAGCAGGTTTGTGCTTCGAAAACAGTTGGCGAAAGCTTAGGAATCACATTATGTGGAAAAGCTAATACTGCATGATCATTTTTTATGATGGTTGAAATAACAATAGAAACCAAGCAGAATTAAAATGAAATTTATGCCCGACTAACTGTTCAATTAGACCTTTTAAAATTAAGTCAAAAATTTTAGAGATTATTTATTGGTTTGAATTGCGTGTCAATAAAACTTTAATGACGTCAATGTCCGCAAAATGACGTCAATGTCCGCAAAATGACGTCAATGTCCGCAAAAGGAAAAATTTGAGAAGTATTTCGAACAATGCTTTTGTGATTGAACGGAATGAATCAGCCAAACTTATAATTTTTTTGTACCGATACAGAACCAGAGCTTCCTCGGTTTTGTAAGAGCATTTTTGTGTATCGTATTGATGGGTTTCTATTTGTTTGGTATATAGGAGGAAAGAATGTTACCGTTAACGGTGGTCTGATAGGCCTTGTATAGAATCGTATGCACCAACGTAGATTAACTTGATTTGCGGTTATCAACTTTTTATCTTTCACACCAATGAACTTATTAGATTAAAAACGAACTAAATTTTACAAGTTCGAAGATGCTATTCTTGAATTAACCCTATAATGCCTGGGCTCTAAAAGTTGTTGTAGGCCTGGGGGGGGGGGGGTCGAAACTGCCCGCCATTTTCGAACACTTATTGCTTAGCTTCTGCTAAAGCTAGAATCGTGGTTAAAATTGTTGCTGGTGCGAAATTTCAACACCTGTTATTTTGTTTCTTTTGTGATCAAATTTTGGTTTTTAATTTCTCGGTTTAGGCCTTCAAACAAAACTCATCAAAATATTCTTTTATTGCCTTATTGCTCTTTGATGCGCACAGAAAGACGACTAATCCGATTAACTTTTTGCTTTATTTGGCGAGCCAATTTAATCTCTTGTCCATACCAACTTCGTCAACTTGCGTTGTGTAAACAACGGGCTAAAGGCAGCAGTTTTTGGAATTTGTTTATTTTGATCCAAAGTTTTTGTCCTGAGTTCGAATATTGCTTTGATGAGATGTTGTGTTTTTTGAGGTATTGTAATTTTTTCCCCATTCAGAAATATAGACAAAATATTTTAGTGTGTGTTATGTGTGGTAGTTGATACTTGGTTGTTGATACACTCGTATTAAAATAAATTACTTCTGGTAATGTATGAACAGGTCTATGGCAAAATTTGAGAGTTCAAAGGAATTCAATCAGCCAATCCCAATCTGGCAAAACGCTACTTCAAATTAAAATGCTTTTTCCGATTAGCTAATAGAATTTCCTGTTTTGATTTTCTTTATAATAATGATACTGTTTTGTAATAATCCTGTCGCTATAAGTTTGGCACTGTTTAAATTATTTTTTAGTTGAATCGAAATCCTGTGGAAAACTTCTATCGTTAATAGAAGCACATAAAACTATAAATTATAAAAAAAAATTTTAAGCGGATCGGCATTGTTATTGTTTATTTTTGTGGTCAAGAAACAGTGATGAATTCATTGGCGTAGAATAATAGTGGCAAACTGACATCTGGTGCAGCGCCTTGATTTGCGTAGCTATGAATACTCCTTTACTGTACAATCAATCCAAGTTTGCTTACTTGATTATCTAAAAAAAATTGCATAATTTTACTAGCACAGCATGGTGGTTGAAAACGTGTTTACCGAACGGGGCGTGGGGCGTGTAGAGGCTGGAGGGTTGGTCTCGCAGTCTTGTAAACACTGATTTATTCCCTTGTCGAGTTATGCCAAAAATTTTAGAAATTTGTATTCACAGGGCTGCCTTGTTTGGCACTCAGCATTTGAAAAATAGGGGGAGTTTCTTCTAGATGTAATAAAACAAATGGCAGCGACTCGAAGATTACATGGTCATTTTGGTGTCTCGTGCATGGCGAAAGCAAATTGGCAAATAAATACGAACAAAGTAGTTTTATAGTACGTAGGTTATCAAGATTTTTGTATTCAGAAGATTATTAATAAAATATACACACCGTTTTTTAGACAGGTAAATGCGATGTATGTACAATAAAAAAAATGAGTGGTTGTAAATTTGCGAAAACATCCAAAACACAGAACACAAAAAACTGCATTCAAAGCGTCAAGCAAAGTGCATACCGATACTATGCAAGCTGTATAACAATATAAAGCAGAGCTCTATCATCATAGCATTTCAAAAATAAGCAAAAAAATGAGCATGTAAGTCAGCGATTAATTGGCTCGGGTATATTATACAGTAAAGGTTTTCACTGTGCAGAATCTATATGCAAACGAAATTTTACTTATTGTAGCTTTTTTGTTCGTAAAAATTTTAAATGATTGGCATTCTGCATTTCTCGTGATATTCTGCTGGTTTTATCGTGGTGGCACAGCCAGGGCCGCCACGAGCCGAACGTGGGCCCGGGGCCAGCACAAATATTACGGATTTCCGGTTTTGTGAACTCCAAAACAGACGGAGAAAATGCCGCAGTTTTGTCCAAGTTATTATCGTGATCTCCAAGAAAAAAAAAGGGCCTTTACCAAAATTTTAACGATATTTCTGGTTGAAATTTGGTGATCTTCAAAATAAAATGTTTTTAAGCCTCACGTGCTGATTTCTTAGGGTCATTTCGATGGGCCCTTCTCGAGCTCATGAACCCTCTGCTGTGCTCGCTGAAGCTAACGGCCTTGCTGAAACTCATGGGCCGGCCCCCTAAAGTCCATGGACTCCGCTGTCATTGTACCCCCCTGCCCCCTCCCTTTCGGTGGCCCTGGGCATAGTGCAACCAATACTAAAACACGAAGAACGTATAGGCTACGGTGTAGTGGTAATCTGGGTTTGGTTGGTAGACAGTAGACGGACAATAATATGCACTTACGCAGTTTCAGAATTTTATTTTCCTGGATACTGCAATAAAAGATACAAAACTCTTAATACACAAATTAGTGGCGTCGATCTCATTGCCGCAGTGCAAAAAGCATCTTATGCAAAAGCACAGCACTGTACGTAGCCACATGAAATAAGATACATGTTTTTATAAGCATATAAATATTAGGAGATCATGCTCAGGTATGTTTAGCGATTTTCAAAATTGAAGCTCAAGTTACGCTTAACAAAAGCTTATGTTGGCACCCTAAAATTTTTAAACTCCTGAGAAAATCGCAAAGTTTGTAGCATCATATCTTTGCAAAGTACTAATAACAGCCTTGGCTCTATGAACTGATAGACCGATAGATTTTTGTATTGTGTATAATTATGATTTTTTTATTTTTGGTAGACAATGGCTGGTTATTTCATTTGCTGCTTCTTAGCATTATGTAGGAATAGTTGGGGATTCATTTTCTAAAATCCGGCCTCCGTATGCTTATAAATGTTATGCTTAAAAAAAACATGGAGTGACCAATAGGCAAGCTCTGCTAAGCCGGTAAACTCTCTGTAGTGTTATTATTGGCAATCTAAGCAGTAACGCATTGAATGACGATGACATACGGCTTTGCCACAACTTTGGCATTGGCTAAGAATCTTCGAAAGCTTGTCTTTAGCTTGCTTAGCTTGGGGTCCACTGATTTTTTTTCTGACAATGTTCACACCGTTTTCTTACTTCTCCCTCGGAACTTATATCTTTTCGTCCGCATATTTTTTGATTTATGTATGTTTTTTGTGAGTCGGTAATGCAGTGACAAAACAACCTAAATTGAATTTCACAGAACCATAACGAATTTCCAATTCAGAACAATTGACGTAAAATACTGTAGTAATCGTTTTAATGCGTGCATTGTTTATTTTTGCCAACATTTGGTATGCCCGTTGTGCTTACTTAACAAACTGCTGCCTTAACAGCGTAAAATTTGTTAAAATAAACAAAAAATACGCGTGCAGGCCTAGTATTAACGGGCTCTGACCTATTAACGCAATAATGCTAATAAATTTGTCAAATTTCATGTATGAAATAATCAAATAATATTTTTTATTTTGTAGTTCACGTTTGTGGAACAAGAAATTTTACCGCTGAAGTAAACCTTGAGAAGTTGATCGAAGCGCCACCATATCCCGGCGATTATGGATCTTTTTATATGCACTGCTGGTACACCATCACCGCTCCTAACCACAAACTGATTCGATTTTGGGTTGAGGATTTTGGAACAGAACAATTTAATGGTCACTATTATATACGGGTGAGATTTGCTTTAAGCTACCTAGTTTGCAAAAATGATCACATATCAGTACTAATTGGCAAGCAAGCTTGTGAGATAATCATTCGTAAAAAATGCATGTACATCTAATCGCTTTCAAGAAACACTGATAAACGATTGCAATTTTGGAGAGCATTATAAAACATTAACAAAATTTTTGTTAAAAAAAAGTACACGTGTTATTTATAAACCACATTGTAGTACCATTCTACGGTAGTTTGATGTTGATCAAATTAAACATTCTGTGATAGTATTTTCACTGTAGACAAACTAGAACATTTTAAGGAAGCCACTTTTTTTCGAAAAGTTCTGTAACTAAGCTTATACTGTAGATATTGAAAATACTATCCTCTTACCTAAAGTGGCGATTTACGAATTCAAATGATAAAGATGCATGGCAAAGTCTACACTAGATAGTAAATCAAACTCTGTTGCATGACACAAAAAACATATTTTCGTTTTCTTGTATGCATTATTTAACGCTATCATTGTCGAAGAAATATAATCATAGCAAACTGTAAAATTCTCGCACGTAGTTTTTCAAAAAGTAGTTTGAAAGAAACACATACCGTAGAATTTGCCTAATTCGTCACCTCAAGGGGAGTAGATAAAAGTGACGAATTGGGCGAACTGTCGAATTAGGCGAAGTGATAAAAACTCCATAACGGCATGTTTCTTGGCCCTTATTTTGCTGTTAACGCAGTTTGTTACTAATGTTGTTGAATGTAATGCGATATAAGCTTATGTAATAAGATCTTTTATTTGACATTGGTTTTTTGTAATTTCGATTTGACAATAATCCTGAAATAAAATGCAGAAAGCGTAATTATACCTTTAAATCTTGATCTTAAGTAATTAGTCGCTCTTTTTTTTACACTTAATTCGTATAAACACTGTACTCCGTTAAAACCCTTTTAGACTCTCAGCTGAAAGTTAATGTTCTGTAGCTAAAACGCGCCTTGCATTTCGTCCTTTTGTGTTGTTGCAGCGAGATTTTCCTGTAGACTTAATCTGGGCCCACATGACAAAACAAGTTAGCGAGCTCGTAAAGGCCGTTTTTGTTTGCTAAAAAGCGTTACCAAGCAAAAATCTCCGTAGACAAAGTGCTATTTCCCAACCGTCTTGCCTAACACTCGTTAAAATTGCTCGCTCGGATTTCTTCACGAGATGTTGCGTTAGCGCGTGATGAGTACCTCATTGTGACGTCAGATGCATTTCTACTTTTTCTACTTCGGATTCTTTGATTTGAATTTTGTTTCGTTTGCTTTTGGTTTATTTTGCTGCCGAGGCTAGCATTGTTTTTAATCTGTTCTTAAATTGAGCAAACACGAGTTTGATGTTCTTAGAAAATTGAATTTATCAAAAAAATGTTTTTTATTTTTGTCAACTGGCGCTACTCAATATTTTTTATCAGTCGACACAGCATTCTCAATGCATTGTCAATCAGTCGACACAGCAAACATTGAGACCATTGTGAAGTAATTTTCAACAAAAATTAGCTTCAGTTAGAGTTTTTGACATTTTGCCATTAAATTTCGGACCAAAAAAACGTCTCGTACCTGCTACAAGAGTGCTTCAAAATTTGTGTTTGGTTGGCAAGGAAAATGTGACGATTTTTTACTTCAGTTATATCTCGCGATCGATCCAAGCAACTTATCCAGCGAAAATGACGTTGCACAGCTCGCAGAGCTTCAGATACACGTGCAAAAATAACCCCTTGCATTTAGCGAGTATTTTGTTTGTTAGTGCCTCTTAAAAAATTGTCGTTATTAATGCGAGCGAGGAAATTTCTGTCATGTGGATGTACCCTGATTAGGACTATTTGTTTGTTTGAAATCTCTACGTGTTGAACTAGCCACTGAGACTGCGTAAATCAATCCATCATGCAGTTAGAAACAAAGCTGTGAATATCGCTTGAGCATTGAATCGAATCTGTAATAATTGACGAATCAGTCGACCAAAAATTTCTCACGGATACAAAAATGTGACAAATTAAGCGAAGCGACGGATCAAACGATGACGAATTAGACGAATTTTACTGTAGTATTATCCTGGCATAAAGTTTAAATATAATCATAAATGAATTCAATGCTTCTACATTTTCTTGTCAAGTTTTACCTGCCATAATTGATTGACATTTATCCTCCACTCACGATGAAGCGACTGCGACGTTTTTGTTTTCAACGAATCGACTTCATCGGCGTAGGAGTACTACGTATGTCCAAGCTTTCTGATTACCGTTATGATTTTTCGATTTGACGTCCAAGTCACTTTGAGCTCCGATGAAAGTAAAACGATATTGTTCAAACGTTTCTGCAGGTTTGGCAGTCTAATTACGCTTTTTTTTACTTGTATCAGATTGTGCAGTACCTGTATTCTAAAACCATTTCCTTCGAATTATGTTTTTCAGTTTTACGACAACTTGGTGAAAACAGGGACAAAATTTCTCATTTTGGATCAAGCAGATCAAGCAGGCATCATGTATCACTCAAAATCTAATTTACTGGGGATTGAAGTCAAAGCTTACAGATCCTACTCTTACACTGGATTAACATTACGATATGTAGCATTAGGTGAGCTGAAACGAGGAATTGATGTGGAGTGCTACGTGTTGGTTGCTGTTACGTGTGTAGATTTGCATATCAATTATCCCAGTTGTTTTGGTTTGCAAATTAATGTAACGTTTAATAAAACTATTGTTTTTTGATTATTATGATCTTTTTCATTTTGATGCAGTTAGGAATTTTGAGAAGCATTGTATTGATTGTACTGTATACAAGTTAGTTATCCCAGTTGTTTTGGTTTGCAAATTAAAGTAATTGTTCAATACAACGATGTCTTGATGTGGCTGCGTTATAATCATATAACACAACCTTAAACTCTTGTAAGAAACTAACTTCATAGATTGCTCGATCCGCGACGTACGTCTTTGAAGCAAAGCTACCCAGAGATTTTTTCCAAAAAATCTTTATTGACAAACTGCATTGGCTCCGGAACACAGTGCCCATGGTAGATCACTTCCATAGTCGATAAGGCTTGGATCAGAAAGCGAAATTGCTCTGGGGTTAAAATCAGCCGCTCTGTGACTGCACAATAACACTACAATAATTTGGACTCTGGGGTCTCCGATGTATAAACCCAAGTTGATAAAGCATAGCGACAGCAAGAACAATTAGTCATCACGTTGTTTTTCCGATTAGCTGGGCACTCAATTTCTGATGCGGGGCAGTTATTTGTTATGAAAAACAACGGGGTTTAAAGAGAATCAAATACTTCAATCAAATTAACGCAGTTATGTCGCCACCAACGTAGTACTATTCTTTTTACAGTCCAAAATATATTTTTCTCTCCCAAGGGTTAGTCATGTTTCGTAAACATATTGCGTCTAGCGATTTCAGCAAATTCGTCGTAAAAAAGATCTGTACTTTGATTTTGTATACTTTTTGAACAATATAATAATTACAACTAACCCAAACTTCAAGCCCGTTATTTTCCGGTTTCCAGAATGTCACTTATTTGTCTAAACACGCTAAGTCGGTCGCACTAACAGTAAACAAGCAAAATTGAGCGTTAATATTTAGCATGCAGGATGAGCGATTCGCTTCACATTTCGACTTCGACGATTTTCGGTAATAAGGGCACAATTTAAGGAACAGTAATGTTTAATGAAACTGTTGTTTTGATTATTATGCTTTTTTCATTTTAATGCTGTTTGGAATTTTGAGAAGCTTTGTTTTATGGTTTTGATTGTACTGTATACAAGTTAGTTCAAATCTTTGCTGGAAAAACTGAACTGGTTTGTAGAAAAAAAATTTTTTTTCGAAGCTAAACCCTGCATTTGCAGTATGTAGTTTGACGAGATATTATGTCAGAATTAGTAAAACAAAAGGTATTCTCAAAGCATTTGCGCAACCTTAACGTAATGATGCAGCTTACTAATTGCTGACATATGGTTCATAAATAAAAATTATGAGCCATTCTATGAACCATTTTATAATATGATTCATCACAAATGGTTCATAAAATAGTTCAAAATGGTTCACGAAATGATTCCTAAAAGAACAAATCATTAACTTTACTTTAGGTATTCGCTACCTTTACAGTAATACCAGCAAATATGCTGTCAACAGATTTATGATGATTTTGCCTTATTGACACAAATTTCTCCGACAAAAAAAAAATGAAACCTCTACTATGCAACTAAATATCTTTGTATAGTGGAGTATATGCTTTTTATAATTTTTTTGTATTTTATAAAGGCTCATAATGTTTAGTTTTTTTTTTCGTTGTTCTTTTTTTTTTTGATTAACCTTTTCTTTTTCAATTAACCTTTTTTTTGTATCAACTAGCAATAATCAAAATTCCAATTAAATTAGACGGAAAACTTAAATCATTGTATGATGGTTTTGAAGAGGTTTTTTGTACTTTTCGGTATCACTTGGAATACCAGTAGTGCATTCTGTGTTGAAAACTAAAGTCGAGTATGCTAGTAGTTCATGTCGTTTATGTAGGGCTTATAATGCCAAAATTCATTTGATTGAGTTATTACTGTATTAACTATAATTAACTATTGGGATTTATGTTAAATACGTTAACGAAAATCTTATGGTTTTTAAAAAAAGATCATATTATTTTAGCAGATTAACCTGGCAAAGTTCTTAACTTATGTTGTTTAGTCGAGGTTTCTTAAGTTCAATATAACTTTGTATTATGTTATATGTCATTCACGACGATGGACATAGACTCGATGACAATTTTGGTCACTTCGCTTCCATCCTAATGCCTATAAACTTTCAAATCAAATCTTTCATTATACTCGCTGTATTACGTCAAAGAGTGTAACGAGTGTATTGGACCCATTTCCGCGTCATTGCATCCAAGCAACACAACTCTATTCGAAGAAATGTCGCAGCGGTGGCGATACGTTGGCAAATGGAAGCACTGTGTCCGATTTGGCCGGCCAGAGATTTGAACCGATCAGACCCCAAGCACTAGCGATGAACACGTTATCGCTTGAGCAACGGGCCGATAAACTTTAGTATCTTAAACTCAGTTTGCTTGTGCACCTTTATGTGATTTTAAACTGTGCTGGGTTTGAAAAAAATCGCTAATATACTACTACTTTACGCTTACTTTACGAAAATACGCTGATATACTATAATCCTACAACTACTTGCTTTTGCTTTGCCTTACAGCTGATGCCTGGTGAATTAATTGTATAAAAAACACCGTTTCTTAATATGAATCTCGGGTAAACCGTTTTCCTCGTTCAGATTCTTGTGGCTCATATTTGACTGCAACTGAGAAAGCGCAAAACATTTTGATGCCATCAAACTACCGTCATCAGTACAGCACTGATTTAACTTGTATCTGGACAATCACAACAAATCGCGACTATCTGGTCAGACTGGAAACTGGATTTGTTAGTAACGAGACGTGCTGTGAAAATCTTTATGTAAGTAAGGTTGTTTCATCACTTTCAGATTAGCTACTGTCCATCATGTGCAAGCTCATTTTCTCCGAACTTTGCGTTATTTGACAATCTTCGCCTTGCTTAGACTTGCTTCAGCCTGCTTCTTCCTACTTCGTCTTGCTACGCGCTGTTACATCTTGCTTCGCCTCATAATTCCAAACTGATCGACTAGTTCAGGCCAAAAACTAAAAATATACGTCCAAACCCGAAATACGATTTGAAGCCCGAACCAGGCTCAAAAAAGCGCAAAAATTAGATTAGTCTAAAGGTGCATTGCTCCTTTTCTTTTGCATCAATTTAGTCTGCTGTGACTAAACATTAAAAAAATATCTTCTCATAACCGTTTTGGTGCGTAAATAAAGTTTTCATTCAGTGTTGGAAAGCTGTTTTGGTTATGCTGTTATATCTATCTAGACACAAGACTCGTACCGAACTTGCCTCTTACCCGATAAGCCTGACCCAACTTGCTGCTCTGTTTCGTCTTGTTTCGCTTTGCTTTGCTTTTTTATTGCTTCCTTCAACTTCGCGTTGGTTTATCTTTGTTTCAGTTACTTAATGTAGAAAGAAGCATGTAGAAGTGATCATTTTTTTGTCTCATGCTCAAGTGATCATCATTTTTCAGACCACGAATTTTACTTCGGGAATCCAAAACAGATGGAAATAGGTTTGGACAAAACCACTGTAAAACTCATATTTTTCATTCCCAAGCTTCGGCGAGTATAAGGATAGATTTGATTTGATTTTGCACCTACATTAATGGTACACGGACTCAGTCGGACAATTCCTGGTTACGGTTGAATTATTTTCGTATTGGGATCGGACCGTTCAAATGCTTGATCTATAAATGAAAATTGGCAACGACTGCATTTTGCAATTGTGCTTCAGATCAACAAATCCTACAGGACACATATGATGTTGCACTGTAGGTCATCGCTGCCCTATTTAGATCTGACCAAAAGAAGATTGTTTAATTGTAGCAGATGAGATTAGCATTGCAATATAAATGCTTACTCGAAGTTTGCAAAGACTTTTGAAACGGTCAGAAGAACAAATTTTGAAATAGAACAAGAAGCTTCAAGACAAGAGATTAAACTTTCCTGTTTTTATTTTTGTAATTACGTACCATTAACCCGGGAGTTTTTGACCAACGCATTTTGCACGGGGGGGGGGGGGGGGGGGGGCAAAAATTCTCCCCATCTAACTCCTAAACCAAAAATCATGAGAACACCATATTCGACGTGCTGGTTGGTGATCACCAAAATTTTTCAGAAAATTAGTGTTATGTAGGAGACGTCATCATGATGGCGTCATGAAAATATGTACAAAAAATGACGTCATTTTGCCATGATGTCTCAAGCGGTTCAAAGTTTGTTATAGGTTTGGTTTTTGATGCTGATTCATAAAATGTTTATGTCAAGATGCTTACGCCATCAAAAGTCTTATGACTTAAATCAAATTAAATTTCGGCCAAAAAATGATCAGATTACGAAAAGTGACTTCAAAAGAACTCAAAAAATGGGAAACTTTCTATTACCTCAGCAACTTCAAATTTTTAGGGGTAATTAGTAATGCATTTTGGCTTAAAATCAAGTTAGTTTGAAAAAAACGTTTACTTAAAAATAAAAAAACCAAACAAGGCCCACTTCATGTAAAATGAGGTCAAGACAGTTTTCAAGTAAACATGTTTTGAAAAGTTTACTGTGCGCTTCCAGCAAGAGTCGAAATTGACAATAACGTATGATCGATTTATTATCAGCAAAAATTCAATCATTTGATAATCTAATAATCCAATTGAATGTAAGAACAAAAACGATTGCCAAAATAGACCTAAGCATAACACTTTATTTGACGTGTTTCGCTTTAACAGCATTATCAATAGATTTAATTTGCAAGGTAACAAGCACGAATTTATATACAATAGCCACCCATTAATACAGGTAGCCACGGCCTGGCTTAAGAATTGTCATAATTGAATAAAAGAGCAACAGGTCATAATTTTAAACATTCAAGAAAATACAGCATAAACAAGAAACCTAACAAGAAACCTTACACATTTCCAAAACAGAACCGCAACCGAATGTCGACAATCAATCTTTGCCCCTGTATTTTTTCAATGCCTAATTGTTTTAAATTGTTGGTTAAAAATGACGTCGCCATTCGGCTGTGTTTTGTTGTGTGTTTAAATCTATAACCCGTTGCTCTTTTATTCAATTATGACAATTCGTTAGCCATGCTGTGGCTACCTATATTAATGGGTGGCTATTGTATATAAATTCGTGCTTCTTACTTTGCAAATTCCTTGTACTAATGATGCTTTAAGTTAAAGCGAAACGCGTCTAATAAATTGTTATGCTTAGTTCCATTTTGGCAATCGTTTTTGTTCTTTGAGTAGGATTAAGCAGAAACTCCGACCGTTATGCTCCTAAATGAGTGTATTCACAGATGACTTCACCGATACAGCTAAAGCTATCATCAAACGAAGTTTACACATCTCCTGGAACGACGGTGGGGCTTGATTTTGTATCTAACAGCAGCACAGCAAGAAATGGATTTGAAATGCAATACCGAGCAGGTTTGATATTGAGATATAAGTCGAAACCACGTTGTTAAAAATGTATTTCTGCCCTAGGATCCATTGGTTTTGATTAGGCAAAATTCATTATCACGGTATTTTAATTCGGAGAATAGGACAAACAAACAACAAACTGAAATGCATTAAAAATAATGATAGCAAATTCCTTCGGTTGAATTACCAACGTGGAAATAGCATTACATGTTATTTTTTAGCCAAAAACTCTAGTAATAACCCAATGTGTCCTACGGGGGCAAGGGGATTTGCTCCGTGAAAACTTTCGCTTCACCCATCTCATTTTATTTAAACTTCATATTCACAGAATGAAAATTAAATTAATGATTATTCTTGATACCTTCTGTTCAGTTCATATTTGTGGTGTTCGGGAATTCACTGCTGATATTAACGTGGAAAAGACAATTCAAGCACCTGCATATCCTGGCTCCTACGGAAGTTATATGGATTGTTGGTACACAATTAGAGCACCGTACAATTCGAGAATTCAGTTTTGGATTAATGATTTTGGAACGAAACGGTTTAATAGATATTATTTTTATATGCTGGTATGTATTTTTTGCGATTGGTTTTGTTTATTGATTATGCGCCACTGCCATAAATTTTGTAAATAGAATTGAGAGGAAATTAATTAAACATTCAAGAACACCTTACTACGTCGCAGTTAAATTCAAATCGAGCTACTACCATAGAATTCTTCTTAAACAAATTAAGAAGTTAATGCGGTAAGTTGGTTACTTACAACCTTCAAACGCATTTACTCTACAGGCCATTTCTGGATTACAATTGTCTGTTCTTGATTACGATTGTCTCTTTGTCATTGTCTGTTCAGGTCCAAAAATTGGAAAAAAGCAGTTTTTCGCACAATTTTACATGAACTTAATCAGTAAGTGCTTTTTTTGTGCTTTTCGACCTTTTCTAAAACAATGGCACAGTTTTGTTATGTTTTTGCTGTGGGACTTCATAAATAAGTTGTAACTGCTAAAAAACAATCATACCATTATTCTGGCAAATTAATTATCTCTGACCATGTTGAATACTGTTTCGAAATCCCAAAATATCGCTTGTAATATCACATTTTAGTTTAACATTGCAACTTTCCTACGTTGGCATTGATCTTGATTTACAGTTTTACGACAGTTTGGTGAAAACAGGATCAGCGATTGTTGTTCTAAATCAAGCAAATCAGGCTCACATCACCTATCACTCCAAATCTCATGTTCTTGGATTTAAATTAAAAGCATCCAAATCATACGATTACACTGGATTCTGCATGGGCTACTTGGCAGTAGGTAAGTGCTATGCAGTATAACTATTACTCTAACACAGTCGTTCTTGAACTGGGTTCGATGAGTCAGTATCGGGAGTTCAGCGGAGATTAAGATAAGTATATACACACGCTATGTATTTTTGTGGCGAACTAAACAAAGAGCTCGATGACGCTTGGTCAAAGCCTGTTAACAATAACAAAACACCTATATAATCGTTAAAATGATTAAAATAATGCTCCCAACAGGCTGTTTCGAGGTTAGACTCTTAAGGGAGGTGACATAAAATCTCATTCAAAAGCAATTGCTGTCACACCTCTGAAGAGCCCGACGGCGAAACAGCTTATTGGGTGCATTATATTAATTATTTTTACGATTTTATAGATGCTTTATAATTATACATGCTACGCTACTGTATGTGTATAGCTATCTCAATATCCTCTACTTTGCACTAAAACCTTCAAATGCGTCAATTGATGCACGCAGCTAATGTACAGCAGATTCATAGTTCACTTTAAGCCGGGGCTGCCCAAATTGCGATCCTCACAGCAAGTTTTTGCGCCTGCCACTGGTCTCGAAATTTACTACAACTTTCTTTCGATGCTTGCAAGTTTTTCACCAAAAATTAATTTTGTCAAACTTGTTGACGCAGTTGTTTTTCTAACATTAATTTCAAATAATTTTTCGTGATTGGTATTTGGTGACGCTACTACTAGTAAAAAGCAGCAAATTTGCGCTATGTTGGCCTTTACATAAGCTCGGATGTAGCGCTTTTTGTTTTATTATTTGTATTTTTATCACCGAGCAGTTTTTATTTCTAAACGAAGGATCACAGCAGCTTTATGGTGTACTGTATACTTCTAATTTCGTCCATGATGTTTTCAGTATTGTACCTATATTGGGTAGCAGGCGTTGCTGGAACTGATTAGAAGCTTCCGTGTTAAGCCAAGTAATTCAAATACTTTCAAAATTCAAAATCCCAACATGCTATAGCTTTTAAACATGACATATATTTGAGAAATAAAGGAAAATAAATTGACTTAGCAATGCAATTCTGTGAAGTCGCTTCAAATAAGTGCAAATTTTTTTTGAATAGCGCTCAAAATTTTTTCTGTAAAAAGCAAAGTTGCCCAGCGGCAGAAGGCTACGCTCCCAGATGTCGTTTATAATGCATTTTAAATGTGCAGCAGTTTATTTAACTCATCGGATGCTTGGTACTGTACAAACTTTGGCATGGAAAAATGTTAGCTTTTGGTTCAAGCCCCTACTTTAGCAAAACCTTGTATATAGTGCTGTGTAATAACATACAAGGTTGTTTTTTGTTGTGTAACAAAAAATTTTTTTCACAATCTTTAATTCAACGAACTTTAATTTTGGGGAAACACAAAGCGAAGTTTAATTTCATTTAAGTTTAAATCCGGTTTAAAAATTATTTAATATGGTTGAACAATGCGAACCTTATGCGAGCAGTTTTCGCGATAAAAATCATCCAAGCATTTTACGAGAATTGTGCGTCCCACTTAAAGCTCAAAAAAAAAGAGTAATGCGGCTCGCCTCTCAAAAACTTTGAGCACCCCTGCTTTTGGCTCAAGTTTGTAAACAAATATATTTAAATTTCAATCAAGGGTTTGGTGACCGCCCGTTTAAAATTTGCGAGATTCGATATCTCCAACAACTTTAAGAACCACTGCTCTAACATATTAGTGTTAAAGAAGTCACTTGCAGTGGAAATATTAACACATAAATTCTCTTTTTTAACAAGCATAACTGCTGAAATTAGTTTAAATTGATCATCGATGGCCGAGGTTCATGGTTCGTCGAAAAAATATTATTTGGCCATTGTTTTCCAAAGGAGTGTTTCATTTAATGGCTTCGTTGAAAATACTTCCACCAGCTAAGTGACTAGGCGAGGGTTGCATTATCGTTAATTGGCACTTGTTCGTGATTTGGCATGTTTTTTGGCGCAACGCAGCAATAAGCAGGCACCAAAACCAAAAACGAACTACAAAGTAGATACGCAAAAATGATGTACAGTAGCGGTACATTTGTATTTTAATTTAGCATAAAATTTCTGGTTTGCATACAATCTTTCATGCACTGGCATTCTTCACGTGGTCTAAAAGAAAGTAAAAAGCTAAGTAAAGTAAGGGTACTTACTGCTAAAATTCTTCAGAAAATATTTTCAAATTATAAACATCCTTACTTTGCCTAACTTCTTCTCTCCTTTGACCACCTGACAAAGGAATGCTTGTGCATAAAACAATGTGCTGCGGCCAGTAACTTTGTGCAAATTTTTTAGAAAATAAATGTTTGTTCCTCTGACCTGCTGTTCATTGAGTACTGTTGTCGTGGATTGGAAACAATCTTAAAATTTGTTGACTCAAAACGATGTATGTTTGTTTCTACTATCAGTTTTTTATGACTGCAGATGATTGCGGTTCAAGATTGTCTGCTATCGAGCAAGAACAAAACATTTCGACTCCAGGATATCCTGAACAGTACAGCTCCAACTTAACATGTACGTGGACAATCACAGCTAACAGTGACTATCTGGTCAAACTGGAAACTGGATTCGTCAGCAACGACACGTGCTGTGAACATCTTGAAGTGAGTGATTTTGGCAAAAAAATTGTTGCTTCACAATGACAGGATTTTTTGCAAAGTTTAGTTACAAACAGTTTGAGGACTGGTGTTAAAAATGTAGCTTACAAAATTGAGCAAAGTATTAAACTCCACGTACGTATTTCATTACTGCCTAATTTCAAGCACAGCCGACGAAACAGAACGCGCACTATCATACAGTTTTTCAGAGAAATTCTTCACACATCTGAGGCGGTCAATCCTGCAATATCTCAATTGAACGAAAAAAGAGAGCTTTTACGTTATTGAATGTCTTGATTGATCGTTGGGAAGCAAGCTAAGTTAACTTTTTCTGTGCAACTGCGACATAATCCCAAACAACTTGAATATGTTACCACGTAAAAATAGTTTACAGGACAGTCAACTCAAAATTTTACAAAGCTAGAAAGTGTTGTTTAAGAGTAGCAACTCACATAACTGGATAGCAGAAATGAAGAAACAAATAAATAAAATGATCTACTATAACACACAAACACAGGTTAAAAAAATTACGTACTTGAATCTCTCGAGCGCATGTATTAGTAGTAAATAATTTATTTCACGAGCAACGAAAAAAGCCAAAAATATATCAAAGTAAATAAACAATAAAATAAGCAGCGCATACTCATCAGGAGGCTACGTGTGACCAAAGTCTTCGAGCAGTAGACCCCCTCAGTAATAACATAGAAAAAAAGCATAACATTCAGGTTAAAACAAATAAGAGCCTCACGAAGTCGGCATTAAGCAAATAAGCTGCCCTGCCCTCCAATAAGCTGTAGTTTAAAGTTACGCAGATAAGCAACAAAACAGTAATGAAACGTTTTACACAGAACTTAATATTGTTGAACCGTGAAATTTTGAAGTTAGTTTTTGAATTAAAAAAAAGACATATTTTTTAAGTTCAAGGTAAGTTATTCCAATTACTTATCCCTAGGTACTTAAAGGATTGCTGTAGGTCTTGCAATTTTAAAGGGAGGATTGTAGTAGTTCTTACGGGTAACCCGTCTGGTATTATAAGAATGGGTGTGAAAAGGTTGTTGGAACATAGGTATAAAAGGCTTTGGGAGATCATTTTTGGTGTAATGGAACATTAATTTGGCAATTTCAAATCTGTAGAGGTCATCTAGCTTTAAGGTAGAAGCATTTAACATGGTAATATCTGAACGGTATTACGAACTTTGTTTTTGTAGTTTTGTACCAGTTCTGCAATCGCTATAAAACAGTACTGTCTGACTCCGTAAACTCAAGAATTGCTTTGTAACTTAATTTAGGTCACATCGCCAACAAGATTCCTTCTATCTTCTAATGAAGTTTACATCAGTCCGGGGACATCGGTTACACTTGAGTTTGTATCAAACAGCAGTTTGGAGCGGAGTGGATTTGAAATGCGGTTTCGAGCAGGTTTGTGCTTCGAAAACAGTTGGCGAAAGCTTAAGAATCAAATTATGTGGAAAAGCTAATACTGCATGACCTTTTTTTTTATGATGGTTGAAATAACAATAGAACAAAACAGAATTAAAATGAAATTTATGCCCGACTAACTGTTCAATTAGACCTTTTGAAATTAGGCCAAAAATTTTAGAGATTATTTATTGGTTTGAATTGCGTGTCAATAAAACTTTAATGACGTCAATGTCCGCAAAAGGAAAAATTTGAGAAGTATTTCGGACAATGCTTTTGTGGTTGAACAGAATAAATCGGCCAAACTTATAATTTTTTTGTACCGATACAGAACCAGAGCTTCCTCGGTTTTGTAAGAGCATTTTTGTGTATCGTTTTGATGGGTTACTAATTGTTTGGTATGCAGATGAAAAGAATTTTACCGACAACGATGGTTTGATAGGCCTTGCATAGAATCGTATGCACCAACGTAAATTAACTTGATTTGCGGTTATCAACTTTTTATCTTTCACACCGATGAACTTATTAGATTAAAAACAAACTAAATTTACAAGCTCAGAGACGCTATTCTTGAATTAAGTTGTAATGATATCATTTTGCCCGGCCATTTGTTTAAACTTTTCCGCTAAAGATTTGTTAATCCTCGGATCAAAGTTAATCCACGTTGGTGCATACGACCCTAAATGACCAGTTCTTGTTCACACAAACGCCAGGTCGAGTTTTAGAAAATGCGCGTGTAAACTCGAACAAAATAGTTGCAGCAAAAGAACCAAGAAATAGAAGCAGCTATACCGTGCCCTGTAAGTTGAGGTGCAAAAAATTAATAATTTCCCAGAGTTCAAACATTAAACAAACAAAATAATATAAATTTCAATTAATGAGTTTCATATTGATCATCCTCTATTCTAAAACCATTCCATGCGATTGGCTAACCACTAAAAACAAGCCGTTTGACTCGAAGACTACACATCCTCGCTTCCCACGGTTCTGGTTCATTGTTGTCGCGTATATATTTTCGTCTGCATATTTTTTGATTTATGTATGTTTTTGTGAGTCGGTAATGCAGTGACAAAACAACCTAAATTGAATTTCACAGAACCATAACAAATTTCCAATTCAGAACAATTGACGTAAAATAGTAATCGTTTTAGTGCGTGCATTGTTTATTTTTGCCAACAATTTGGTATGCCCGTTGTGCTTACTTAACAAACTGCTGCCTTAACAGCGTAAAATTTGTTAAAATAAACAAAAAATACGCGTGCAGGCCTAGTATTAACGGGCTCTGACCTATTAACGCAATAATGCTAATAAATTTGTCAAATTTCATGTATGAAATAATCAAATAATATTTTTGTTTTGTAGTTCACGTTTGTGGAACAAGAAATTTTACCGCTGAAGTAAACCTTGAGAAGTTGATCGAAGCGCCACCACATCCCGGCGTTTATGGATCTAGTTATATGCACTGCTGGTACACCATCACCGCTCCTAACCACAAACTCATTCGATTTTGGGTTGAGGATTTTGGAACAGAACAATTTAATGGTCACTATTATATACGGGTGAGATTTGCTTTAAGCTACCTAGTTTGCAAAAATGATCACATATCAGTACTAATTGGCAAGCAAGCTTGTGAGATAATCATTCGTAAAAAATGCATGTACATCCAATCGCTTTCAAGAAACACTGATAAATGATTGCAATTTTGGAGAGCATTATAAAACAATAACAAAATTTTTGTTAAAAAAAAGTACACGTGTTATTTATAAACCACATTGTAGTACCATTCTACGGTAGTTTGATGTTGATCAAATTAAACATTCTTTTTCACACTGTAGACAAACTAGAACATTTTAAGGAAGCCACTTTTTTTCGAAAAGTTCTGTGACTAAGTTTATAGATATTGAAAATCAGAGCTGGGCAAGTCCGTAAGTTAGTCCGCAACCCCGCAAATCCGCAATTGCGGACTAACGAAAAAAGTTGCGGACATGCGGACTTCAGCAGTTTAAATTGCGGACTTGCGGTTGCGGACTATTTTAAATTTTAGTCCGCAATTTCGCAAGTTTTATGCAAACATTGAAATTCCTTTCCATTTTTGTAAAATTTTATGTTTTTACGAGTCAAACGTGAGAAATCAATTAAATTTTTTCGAGTTCAAGTTCGGCAAAATTATCACGTTTTTCGAGTTCAGGCTGACATAAATACTAAGTCTGCTTTTCGCCTTAATCGCTTTCTTTTTGTTGACATGCTGTTTGGTAACGTGAAAAACGAATCATGCCGCGTTCTCGTCTTTTATGCAAATAGTTGGTTAATTTTTTAAACTTTTTAGAACCCCCGTTTGTGCTTGTTTTAAGAATCTCTTAAGAACTGTTTTTGTGGTAATTTTAACTGTATTGTCTTTAGAACTTTAATCTCATACTCTTTAAGTCTGCAGCCATTGCTCAAATTAGATAGTCTTGGACAGTACGAGTGATATTTATGGTGTTTCAAATTTTCGTAGTTTAGTGTATCAAGTTAGCTATGTAGTAAGTTGGTTATGTAAAATGTTAACGTGCTGATGTTTCTACTTCTATAGTGCGACCTCGGAGCAGTTTTTTAATAGTATAGTCTAGCATAGTGTTAGTATAATCAATAGCGTAAATTTTGGTCACGTAAATTTTAGTTAATTGGTATTGATTTGGCTAGCTGATAATTGACTTTTTGTTTTGCCGTGCTCCTTTAGATGAATCAAATTTTTGGTGTTCTGTGAGGAATAACATTGTTATATTTATATCCCAAGTGTGGTATGACTGCAGAAATATGAAGGATACGGCGCGCGGCGAGACAGGCTATTAGAAGAAGGTCTAACCTGATTCAAATTGGAGTCAACACTGTTTTTTCGAGTTCGGCAAAACAACCGCCTTTTCTTGAGGTTGAGTTCAAATTTGCGGCCCTGGTTCAAAGTATGGCTTTGTTGTTTTTTACCGCGAGTTCACAAAATTAGCCACTGGGGTATCATATTTTGTACTGGTAGCCAGTGCCATCGCTACGGTAAGGCCAGGTGCGCCGTCCCCTCTAACGACTGCTTGTGCCCCCCCATTTCGATTCAGTCGGGATGCTTTTTTGGAGCATCAAGTAACGACAAGACATCAGGCAATAATGGAAAAAGGAATAATAATTTTTAAACATGATTCTCGTTTGAAGTTTTCTCGATTGTTTGCAAAATTGCTGGTCACCAACTGCTGTACATAAATGTGACCCAATAATCCGTCTTATTAACACGTCTTTGCGGTTGTGTCGCGGAATAGAGATATATGCCTGTAGAAGCGTTACCGGTATTTCGTTAGTGATCATGACCTGAAAAAATACGTAAAAACGTGTCTTTAAAAAACCAGCTGTTTTTTTTTAGAGCACACTTAAGAATTACTTTAGGTCGCAGTCAGTGGCGCAACCAGGGGGAAGGGGCTAAGGGGTAATCAGCCCCCTTTATCCAAGTCATTCAGAAAATATAATCAAAAAAAGAATAAGCGTTTAAACGTGTTTTGGACTTGACCTGAAGTATATGGGAGCTCAAGAAACTAGACAATTTAAATCTTTCAAGCACTTCTGAATTTCAGCGATTTACTGTAATTATTGGTATGGTTGTAAAAAGTGCGAAATGTGATTTAAATGACATTAAAATTGCTATTTTTGCCACAAAATTGCAAAAATCACGCTGCAGCTGGGAGCTCTGGCCCCTCTGTAACACGCTTGAGTTGCAACGGTTTGTTCAGCACGGGACCTAAATTAGACAATTTTTGTGCAAAAGACATTTACTTTTGGTTCAATCCCCCTCTCTTTACCAAAACCCTGGCTGCGCTTCTGGTCGGTCGCATTCACTGCTGAAGGCATATTTTTCAAGCGATTATACCGGCCGCAAGCGAAACGAGCTAATTCACGCTGTCGCGCTTATATGTATCTTTTTTCAAAGATGAATACAAAGATGTAGCTTTAAAATATCAGTTTTTATGTGCAAAAGTTCAGTCCATTTTGTAGTGCCCCCCATTTTCGGCTAGAGCCCCCTCACTTCGTTTGGTCTGACGACGACACTGCTGGTAGCGTATGGTTATCTCGTTCCTAGAGTATTTATTGAAACTTGGGATCAAAAATTTAGTAATACGAATAGTGATATAAATGTTTTTTTATTGCTTTCTACTGCCTTTGCCTTTTCCTGCCTTGAAAAAATTGTTTTTTTGGAATGTGAGGTTGCTAGCGGAAATGCGGATTGTGCTTTGCTATTTGATGGTTTCTCACTGTAATCCAATGGCTTTTAATCTCCGAACCCCTAGCTTCATTGTAGCATTTTTAAGGGTTCGTCGGTGAGTTGTGCACTATGCTTCTATGCAGTTTAGACACGTACTGTATAAGCAGTAGCGCAACCAGAAGGGCTGGGGGCTACAAACCCTTTGCAAAGTCACTTAATAACTTCAGGCAAAATACAAGCGTTTAAATATGTTTTGAGTTGGACCGGAAAGTAAGAGAGGCTGGCCAATTTTTAAGTTTGCCATCCGAAAAAGCAGCTCAATGACAAGTCATGCTCTGGTACATTTACTACAAACAACGATTGTGAGTTATTCCTTTTGTTGCGTGGTATGTATCCACCATACGCTTGCTTTATTTCACACAAGTCACAACTTTTGACTTATTTATGGTAATCAACTTTGAGCAGATCACTTCGGGACGTGGCTGATTGCAAAACTCATCTACTCGGTTCTAAAAAAGTTGCAGACTTGCGGTGCGGACTTCAAATATTACGAAGTTGCGGATTTGCGGTTGCGGACGTCAAGAATTAGGAAGTTGCGGATTTGCGGTTGCGGATTCAAGAATTCTGAAATGTCGTTGTGGACTTGCGGTTGCGGATTAAGCTTTTAAACGTCCAATTGCGGACTTGCGGTTGCGGATTATGAAAATTGAAATTCGGTTGTGGATTTGCGGACTTTAAAAAAAACTTGCGGTGCCCAGCACTGTTGAAAATACTATCCTCTTACCTAAAGTGGCGATTTACGAATTCAAATGATAAAGATGCATGGCAAAGTCTACACTAGATAGTAAATCAAACTCTGTTGCATGACACAAAAAACATATTTTCGTTTTCTTGTATGCATTATTTAACGCTATCATTGTCGAAGAAATATAATCATAGCAAACTGTAAAATTCTCGCACGTAGTTTTTCAAAAAGTAGTTTGAAAGAAACACATACCGTAGAATTTGCCTAATTCGTCACCTCAAGGGGAGTAGATAAAAGTGACGAATTGGGCGAACTGTCGAATTAGGCGAAGTGATAAAAACTCCATAACGGCATGTTTCTTGGCCCTTATTTTGCTGTTAACGCAGTTTGTTACTAATGTTGTTGAATGTAATGCGATATAAGCTTATGTAATAAGATCTTTTATTTGACATTGGTTTTTTGTAATTTCGATTTGACAATAATCCTGAAATAAAACGCAGAAAGCGTAATTATACCGTTAAATCTTGATCTTAAGTAATCAAACTATATTAGTCGCTCTTATTTTTACACTTAATCTATGTAATCACTGTACTCCATTCAAACTCTTCTAGACTCTCAGCTGAAAGTTAATGTTCTGTAGCTAAAACGCGTCTTGCATTTCGTCCTTTTGTGTTGTTGCAGCGAGATTTTCCTGTAGACTTAATCTGGGCCCACATGATAAAACAAGTTAGCGAGCTCGTAAAGGCCGTTTTTGTTTGCTAAAAAGCTTTACTGAACAAAAATCTCCGTAGACAAAGTGCTATTTCCCAACCGTCTCGCCTAACACCCGTTAAAATTGCTCGCTCGGATTCCTTCACAAGATGTTGCGTTAGCGCGTGATAAGTACCTCATTGTGGCGACGTCAGATGCATTTCTACTTCAAAATAATGCGTTCAAGGGTACTGTGTCTGTATGACGGTATTATCTGCAATTGTTATGGCAAAAGATACTATGGGCCATGTACTAGTATTCTAAGCTTGTAAAATCCTCCATTGATAACAATTAGTAAATGAACGCAAAGTTTAATTATATTTTTGGATCAATGTAAAAAAAACAGAACAACTTTTACCATACCTAGACTTACCATACGTCCCGGTTTTAAGGTCATGTCAGGGGCCCGGCAGGTAGGTGGTAATGTTTCAGTTCTTTGATTGTGAACAGCACTCAAAAATTCGCAAACATGTGGTTCGCTGGAGTGAAAACCTTTTTTGGAGATCACCTGGAAATCACGCAAAAACTTTTTTTTTTGAGATTTTCGCAAAGATTACAACTGTCGCGGTTCTCTGACTGAAAAATATAGTAACCTTAAACACCACAACTTTTTTAATGACGTGAAGCGCTCTTGAGGTTGTTGGTCGGTATAATTTTTTGCTGAAAGCAACTGCAGGTTTCAAAATCGTTTAAAAGTGAACAAGTCGAAGTGCACTGCCCTTTTTCAGAACAAGACTGGCTGTTTTTAATTTTTTGCCGATTTTCAGCATCATTTGTTCTTGATTTGTTTTTCAACTTTAGAGCGTCAATGTCAATCATAACGACCATATTTGCAACAATATTTAATTTTTTAATCTCTTTGCCTAAGTAAAGGCTTTTTTCCTGCTTTGCTGCATCGTAAAATTTTTTGAGCAGTCGTTCAACTTAAAAAAAAACAAACTTTTTTCGAACGACTGCAAAAATTTCAAACAGCACTTCATACTCTTGGAACAGTTGCAATTTTGCTTTCGAACAAATGAAAATCACTAAGTTTTTATCGTTATGAGTCAGCACAAATTTTAGTTTCTTTTGTTTGATTTGAATTTTGTTTCGTTTGATTTTGGTTTATTTTGCTGCCGAAGCTAGCATTGTTTTTAATCTGTTCTTAAATTGGGCAAACACGAGTTTGATGTTCTCAGAAAATTGAATTTATAAAAAGAGTATATTTTATTTTTGTCAATTGGCGCCACTCAATATTTTTTATCAGTCGACACAGCATTCTCAATGCGTTCGCTTTCTTCTTAGCAGTCCAATAGCAAACATGGAGGCCATTGTGAAGTAATTTTTAACAAAAACTCGTCTTAGTTAGAGTTTTTGACATTTTGCCATTAAATTCGGACCAAAAAAACGTCTCGTACGCTGCTCAAAAAGTGCTTCAAAATTTTTGTTAGGTTGGCACAGAAAATGTGACGATTTTTTACTTCAGTTATACCTCGCGATCGATCCAAGCAACTTATCCAGCGAAAATGACGTTGCACAGCTCGCAGAGCTTTAGATACACGTGCAAAAATAACCTCTTGCATTTAGCAAGTATTTTGTTTATCAGCGCCTCTTAAAAAGTTCTTGTTATTATTGCGAGCGAGGAAATCTCAATCATGTTGGATGGACCCTGATTAGGACTATTTGTTTGTTTGAAATCTTTACGTGTTGAACTAGCCACCGAGACTGCGTGAATCAATCCATCATGCAGTTAGAAACAAAGCTGTGAATATCGCTTGAGCATTGAATCGAATCTGTAATTGACGAATCAGCCGACCAAAAATTTCTCACGGATTCAAAAATGTGACGAATTAGACGAATTTTACTGTAGTATTATCCTGGCATAAAGTTTAAATATAATCATAAATGAATTCAATGCTTCTACATTTTCTTGTCAAGTTTTACCTGCCATAATTGATTGACAGTTATCCTCCACTCACAATGAAGCGACTGCGGCGTTTTTGTTTTCGACGAATCGACTTCATCGGCGTAGGAGTACTACGTATGTCCAAGCTTTCTGATTACCGTTATGATTTTTCGATTTGACGTCCAAGTCACTTTGAGCTCCGATGAAAGTAAAACGATATTGTTCAAACGTTTCTGCAGGTTTGGCAGTCTAATTACGCTTTTTTTTACTTGTATTAGGTTGTGCAGTACCTGTATTCTAAAACCATTTCCTTCGGATTATGTTTTTCAGTTTTACGACAACTTGGTGAAAACAGGGACACAATTTCTCATTTTGGATCAAGCAGATCAAGCAGGCATCATGTATCACTCGAAATCTAATTTACTTGGGTTTGAAGTCACAGCTCGCAAATCCTACTCTTACACTGGATTAACATTACGATATGTAGCAGTAGGTGAGCTGAAACGAGGAATTAATGTGGTGTGTTGCGTGTCGGTTGCTGTTACGTGTGTAGATTTGCATATCAATTATCCCAGTTGTTTTGGTTTGCAAATTAATATAACGTTTAATGAAACTGTTGTTTTTTGATTATTATGATCTTTTTCATTTTGATGCAGTTAGGAATTTTGAGAAGCATTGTATTGATTGTACTGTATACAAGTTAGTTCAAATCTTTTCTAGAAAGACTGAACTGGCTTGTAGACAAATAATTTTTTATTCGAAGCTGAAACCTGCATTCGGAGTTTCTTGTTTGACGAGATATTATGTCAGAATTTGTAAAACAAAAGGTATTCTCAAAGCATATGCTCAGCTTTAACGGGATGATGCAGCTTACTAATTGCTGACTTATGGTTCATAAATAAAAATTATGAGCCATTCTATGAACCATTTTATAATATGATTTATCAAAAATGGTTCATAAAAAGTTCATAATGGTTCACGAAATGGTTCATAAAAAAACAAATCATTAGTTTTACTGTAAGTATTCGCTACCTTTAGTACCAGCAAATATGCTGTCAACAGCTTTTGGATGATTTTACTTTATTGACACAGATTTCTCCGACAAAAAAAAAATGAAACCTCTACTATGCAATTAAATATCTTTGTATAATGGAGTATTTGCTTTTTGTAATTGTTTAGTTTTTCCTTTGCTGTTTTTTTTTTCGATTAACCTATTTTTTTGTATCAACTAGCAATAATCAAAATTCCAATTAAATTAGACGGAAAACTTAAATCATTGTATAATGGTTTTGAAGAGGTTTTTTGTACTTTTCGGTATCACTTGGAATACCAGTAGTGCATTCTGCGTTGAAAACTAAAGTCGAGTATGCTAGTAGTTCATGTCGTTTATGTAGGGCTTATAATGCCAAAATTCATTTGATTGAGTTATTACTGTATTAACTATAATTAACTATTGGGATTTATGTTAAATACGTTAACGAAAATCTTATGGTTTTTAAAAAAAGATCATATTATTTTAGCAGATTAACCTGGCAAAGTTCTTAACTTATGTTGTTTAGTCGAGGTTTCTTAAGTTCAATATAACTTTGTATTATGTTATATGTCATTCACGACGGTGGACATAGACTCGATGACAATTTTGGTCACTTCGCTTCCATCCTAATGCCTATAAACTTTCAAATCAAATCTTTCATTATACTCTCTGTATTACGTCAAAGAGTGTAACGAGTGTATTGGACCCATTTCCGCGTCATTGCATCCAAGCAACACAACTCTATTCGAAGAAATGTCGCAGCGGTGGCGATACGTTGGCAAATGGAAGCACAGTGTCCGATTTGGCCGGCCAGAGATTTGAACCTATCAGACCCCAAGCACCAGCGATGAACACGTTATCGCTTGAGCAACGGGCCGATAAACTTTAGTATCTTAAACTCAGTTTGCTTGTGCACCAATTTGTGATTTTAAACTGTGCTGGGTTTGAAAAAAATCGCTAATATACTACTACTTTACGCTTACTTTACGAAAATACGCTGATATACTATAATCCTACTACTACTTGCTTTTGCTTTGCCTTACAGCTGATGCCTAGTGAATTAATTGTATAAAAAACACCGTTTCTTAATATGAATCTCGGGTAAACCGTTTTCCTCTTTCAGATTCTTGTGGCTCATATTTGACTGCAACTGAGAAAGCGCAAAACATTTTGATGCCATCAAACTACCGTCATCAGTACAGCACTGATTTAACTTGTATCTGGACAATCACAACAAACCGCGACTATCTGGTCAGACTGGAAACTGGATTTGTTAGTAACGAGACGTGCTGTGAAAATCTTTATGTAAGTATAATTGTTACGCTCATCAATGGCGAATTTAGGGGGGGAAATGGGGGGATGCACCCCCCCACCAGCCTAAACATAACGTGCATATGAATACTTATTTAAAAAAAGAAATCAGTGAATAGTCGTTAGGTCGTGTGACTGTGATATAATTTCAAAAGCCAAGGGGAGGGGGTAAAAGAAAATAGTATTTGTGCAGCGAAGTTTTTACAAAACAGAAGTTAGTCTTTTCAAGTCCGATTGATTTGCAGGCGCCAAATCAGCAAAACTTACAGCTTGCACCTTTCAGCGATAAAGGAATAGGAGCTCAACCAGTGGCGGAGTTATAGGGTATTTTGTTCAAACGTTTCTGCATAAAGTGTAATTCTGCATAAAATTCTGCATAAACATAAAGTGCATATGAATATTAAACTTACTTGAAAAAAAGCAATCAGTTAATTTTCGATAGGCTGTGCGACTGTGATACAATTTCTAAAGCCCTATGAGAGGAGGGACAGAAAAATGTGATTTTTACAGCGAAGTTTTTACAAAACAGAAATTAGTCTTTTACGGGTCCAATTGATTTGGAAGCGCCGAATTAGCAAAATTTACTACTTGCACTTTTCAGCGATAAAGCCTACACAATGCAAATCATTTCTTAAGTGACATATTTGGCTTATAAACAGTGAGCATTAAGCGAGGTCAAGAACATTAATCCTAAGCAGTAGTGTAGCCAGGAGAGGGGGGCTAATCTTTGTTGAGCATTGTGGAGGATAATTTGCAATTTTACCCCAATTTTGCCCTATTTTCAACATTGGGGGGGATGAACCTCGACCAAGACTTTTTTTAGGTGAGCAAATTAAGTGAAGACTTCACCAGAAATGGAACACTTTTTTTAAGTACTGACCTGCGCTCAGATGCACACCAGAGTCAAGTTATTGGAAAGGATGCAGATGAAGACCATACTCAAATTGTTGGGGGGTATACAGTGAAATTATTGGGGGGATATATCCTCCCATCCCCCCCTTGTTTCGGCACCACTGCTATAGCCCCTCCGTTGGCCTGTCAACCAAAATGCAAATAAGAAAATATCAAGTTTTTAGCACTTCTGAGACTGTTTTTCGCACTGAAATAGACCAAAAAGTGACTTAAAGCATTTTATTGAAACATATGCTTAAGGGAGACTAATTTGTCAAAAATAAAACTCACGAATCAAAAAAAAACTTTAAAAAATGACCACAAATAAGCAATAAAATTTGATCACTAGTGAAAAACTTGAACACAGGTTTCATCAACAAATATATTATAGGCCTAAACTCAGAAATGGGGTGGAGAGGCTATTCAGTATCGGTTAATCACCTATCACTTGTCTCAATTCTCTTTCCATTAGCCCCTCTTCAATTATTTTTCTCTATAAAATATAGATGAAACAAATTACTCCGTGTGAGTTTTATTGAACTATAACATTTTATGCTTATGATTTACCAGCATCCAAATAAGAGAACTAAAATTTTACCATTAACCACCTCTTACATAGGCCGTTTATGCAACCAGTTGAATCATGTTTGCACTGCCAATTTCTATGCCGCATTTTAAAAGCATTATTTTATCAAACTAGTTCTAAAATGAAGTTATTTTTGCAAAAAAATGCAAAATTTTTGAGCGCTGGGGGCTCTGCCCCCAGACCCCTAAAGCAGCTGCTCCATTGCGAATTTTTGGCTACGCGCCTGGGTGACAAAACATCCGAATTTTTGAGGTTTTGTGCTTAAAATTCTTATCATCCCTCCCACCAAAATTTTCTGGATCCGCCACTGACGCTCATATTGACGAGGTATGGTTTGCCACTGTTTACTCATAGCCAGGGCATGGTATGGAATGGAATGGAATGGAATGAAATGGAAATTGGAATGGAATGGAACGGAAATTTCGGTATGGAATATGGAAGATGCCAGAATGGAATGGAATGGAAGATTTCAAGAATGGAATGGAAGACAATCTTCCATACTTCCATACCAATTCCATACTAGATTTCGTGCATTGTATTTACAGAAAAATACCGTACATGACGATGTCGGGTAGCGATAAATAATATTGTGACAGAAGTATTCAACTTCAATACCTTCGCATATTATTAGTCGACAAATCGCGGTACTTTAGTTGTGCACATTGCGCAAACAGTGTACGTATAGCGTGATTGTAAGTACATTGCAATTTAATCGCAGCATTGATGTCACAGTTGACGATCAGATAGATTTGACTTGTTTTTTATTTTGAGGCTGGCAATTTACCCAGTCGTAAATGTGTTTTTTTGCATCGTCACGAAAACTCGTTTTTGCTAATTCATCCCCGTTTCAGCTTAATTATATTTAAATTTTTAGTTTTTAAGCTTATAGTAATTCTTTTTGGCGTTAAAGCTTTGTGTTTCTATTATGGTAAATGTTCTAGTTGACGTGAGGGCAAACTTGTACGGTGATCATTAAACCATAGGCATAGCCAGAAGGATCGAGCCCTCTTCCTCCCCCCCCCCCCAATTGAAAAGCTACCAATGATAAAAATGATGATACAAAGCCTATTTATTTAGTTTCTTTTAGCATTTTTGGAGTGCAACAGTACGCACAACGGCAGTTAGCAACGGCAGTTACGTACAACGGCAGTTAGCAATGACTTAATATTGATGACCAGGGGGCCCATGTCCTCTCAATTTAAATTTTTACCAACCAATTTAAATGTACAAACCGGGAGAAATTCAGTGTTTTTGTTCTAAAAGGTGCAATCTCAGGCCCTTATCTGACTTGTTTATACAATGATATGTTTTAGACCCCCAGCTAACTTTTATAGTATAATTACATGATTAGTAACCATGAATGGCATTTAATCTACCAACTTTAAAATCCACCTCCATCTCGTCAGTTTTCACGCGACAAAATACTTTTGAAAAAACCTAGTTAGAAGAAATACTTATTGAACAAATTATTAAATTTGAATCGAGGGTGTCTGGGCCCCTGGTCGTACACATATTCCTAAAACTGGTTATTTTCATGAAAAAACAAAAATCTTTAAAGGCAAATCTTCGAGTGCATTATTTAATGCTAAAAATGCTGCAGAAAGCAATGTACCTTGATTTCCCTGACGTGGGCCAAGTCACAAAATTTAACCCCAAAATGCAAGATTTTAAACGTGTTTTGGACTTGACCTGAAGTAAAAGGAGTGATTTTTTGATTGGCTTTCAGATGTCAAAAATTTTGTTCTTTCAAATAGCTCTGAAAACGTGTGAAATGTGATCCGAATTGCATTAACATAGCCATTTTTTTCCAAAAACTTACAAGCAATCGCCCAGCGGCTGGGGGCTCCGCCCTCATGCCCCCTCTGTGACGCCTTTGAGTTGTACTAATTTGCTCACCACGTCTACCAATTTCGATAGGATAGAAAGCTTTTTAACTTGCGGGACTAGTCCTTCCTTTATAGCAAATTCTGGTTACGAGCCAGCGAAACCCAGACGCTCAGCTTTTGATCTTTCATTCTTTGTCCCATAAAAAGTCCCCCTTACTAAAAACTCCTGATGACGTCATTGTATGTAATTGGCGGTTTAGCCCGCCCCCTAATTCAAAATCCAGGCTACGCCTATGCATTAAACCATGCGCAATATGCATACCAGATACCGATCGTTGCATCTTAGTATTGTTGGCGCACCTTTACGAGCGGTTGCTTAAACATTGCAAAGATGCAAAGCAACAAAATACGTTGCATACTGCTTCCAGTCTAAAATTTCTTTGGTATGGAAGTATGGAATGGAATATGGAAGAAAATTTTAGTATGAAATGAAATATGGAATGGAAGATTTTTGGTATGGAATGGAAATGGAATGGAAGAAAATTGCCAGTATGGAATATGGAAAAATCTTCTTCCATTCCATTCCATACCATGCCCTGCTCATAGCTGTCGTGCTTGCGCAATTCCATGCTCTGTTGCGCATTTATGTTCTAGAATTTTTCTTTGGGATTGTTCCCATGGCAACCTTTGTAACGTGTTCGTAATCTTGTCACTCCTAGCATTTGGAATTTAATTGCAGCAAGGCAGCATAGTGTTCAGATGCATGTTTCGTAAGAGCTTACTAGGTTTACCGAAATCAGTTAGTATTGCCTATTATCGGTTTGGATAGTTTTGTGGTATGCTAGGCATTTAGCCTAGCCCTGCTCGAGTGTGAATATATCGGTCGCCACCGAAGTCGTCCTTTTCACAAGTCGACACACCTAACTCGACCCTTTGGCAAGATGGCGTCCGAACAAGACGACCCATCGTCCATTACTACGCAACGCGTTTTGCATTCACGTAAACCACAACTTACGAAGTTGTGAACTCAACAGATATAAAAAGGTGGTGAATGGAGAAAACGTTAAGGTTACGGGTAACGCATTGACACGGGTTGCACAAAATTGCTGTAGCAGAACGGTAAACCGTAGTAAATTTTTAATCGGACTTCACCTATTTACCGGACTAATTTTACACATGACCAGTTGTCTTAGTATGATCAGTTGGCCCAAAGTATCTAAGTTTCATTCGTATGGCACCCCTTCAAAAAGTTTGGACAATCCTGGATTTAAGTATTCACTGACAAAATTCGTCATTTGTTTATGCGCAAAAAACAAAAATTGCACATCTTGTCAGCATCTAAAATTACTTTTGCCAGCGCATTTTTTGAAATTACGCCTAAGTATACTTTTTGAGTTTTTGAACGGTTTGATTAAAAGATGAAGATCAGCTTGGAGCTGCAGAAAAACTGCCATAAAAAAAAGCAAAGAAAATAAACAAAATTTTATTGTTACACTTCACCAATTCAATTGAAACGATATACTGTACCGCAATACACGAAGCAAAGCAATCTTTATCTAAATATAGAACAAGGAAAAACATCCCAGAGAGTTAAATTACAAAATTAGTAATGCAAGTAAAAAAAGTTATTGCGAAGCATTATTTTAGGTTAGGCCGCTGTGAAAGAACCACTGTTCTTCGAGTCGACCGGCTGTCCATCATGCTAAAGAGTGGCCAAGTGACCGCTCATCTACAAAAATGGCCAAGCGACGATCAGTGAAGAGCGTCTGAGTATTCTTTAAATGCCTGTACAAAATCGTCTCATCTGTTTTAATACGAAGCAATAGGCCTAAGTTATTATACTGCTGCATGTAGGCATAAATGCTGCATCAAGCATAGACCTTTTTTTTTGAGGATCGCCAGTGAGCTACAAGCGAAATATTGTATGATATTATAAATATACTATGGATATATAATTGTCACTATTACATTGCCATTATAGCCTACCCACATTTTTATCAATTAAAATAAATTTCAAAACAAATTTTGCTCAAAAACACAACAACCAAAACGAAGGTGTAGCCAGGATTTTTGGTTGGGAGGTACCACAAATCACTCGCAATGACGTCATGAAAAAATTTCAAAAGAGGAACTTTTTGTAAGACAAAGATATCGTAGAATGGATGATAGCCAGTAGCCGTGATATGATTTACCAAAGTTATCGGTTAAAATGTCTCAATTGGAGATATGTTGAGAAAACTAGTGTAACTCAAGCGTATCACAGATGGGGGTCCGGGTGTCAAGCCCCCGTAAACAAGGCGATTTTTTGGAAAAACAAGCTTTTTTAATGTCATTGGATCATATTCCGCATGTGTTCAGATTTGTTCAATCCTCCATTTACAAACAATCTAAGTCCACAACACGTTTAAAATCTCGCACTTTGGGGTTAAATTTTGTACGTGATATGGCCCTGATAGGGAGAAGTAAGGTACAATGCATCTTGCAATATTTTAACAGTAAATAATAAAATAATCCATTCTACAATATTCCTTAGAGATTTGGTTTGTCATGTCATGAAAATAACCAGTTGTATACGTACATATACGGCCAGGGGGCCTAGGCTCCTTCAATTCAAATTCAATAATTTGTTCAATGAGCATTTCCCTCAGCTAATTTTTTTGAAAAGTATATTGTCTCGTAAAAACTGGCAAGGTAGTGGTGAATTGTTATTGAAAAATATTGCAACAGATGGTAACGCTTACTAACCATGTTTCTGACCAGACCGAGCTAGATTTACATTGCTCAGGGCCTTGGCACTTTGGGGATTTTTGCAAAATCTTTTTGCCAAATATAGGTGAAGACCAAAAAAAAGTCTTACTATTTGAGCATGGAGGCCCTGGCACTGTGCAAAAAGTCTTACTGTTTGAGCACGGGTGCCCTGGCACTGTGCCATATGGTAAATTCGCCCTTGGTTATTGCGTTTCGTCTATAAAAAAGTTAGATGAGGGCCTGATTAAGCAACCTTTAGGACAAAATCTTATTTCACCCGGGTTGCACATATAATTTGGTTGGCAAAAATTGAATTAAGGGGCCCGCGGGCCCCCTGGTCGTCAATATTATTGTTAATTACTGTGGTATGTACGAATGTTGTACACGGAAAATGCTAAAAGAAACCGACACTGAAGAAATAATTAGATTTTTTTGTCACATTTTTATGATCGGTGGCATTTCAATTGGGGGTTGGGGGAACCGGGCCCCTGGCTACGCCTACGAGGCAAAATGCTGCGCACAATATAATGACGTGTAAGTCGTAGGAACTAAGCAGTAGCTAATACTAGAAAAAGCAGTAATTAAATAATATAATAGTTAAATGCAGCAACCTTCAGCATAAAGGCTTACTTTATTTTTTTATAGATGACCCATCCATTTAGGACAAAAAAATCTTTTGATCGCAATAGCTTTGGATGAGAGAACAACAATCAATCTTGTTAAATGCAATGCAAATGGTTACAATTAGAATAGTTGATTTTAGTTTTATCTAACAAAAGCTCCTTTTAAACTTTTTACTAGGCCATTTTATGACTTTGCATTTTGTAGTTACACTCAAATTAAAAACAGTGATAAAGAAAAACGATAGCCAACTAAGAAGATCTGAAGCTAGGAGCTATCGTACACTAACGTTGCTTCGGCTCCACCTGAATTTAAATGTGAGCTCCAGCTCCGGCAAAAATGGCCTGCTCCGGGGCTCCGGCTCCGGTTCCAACACCCTGCTCCAAACGTTGTACTGTACTTTAACACGCACTTACAAAAAACAAAAAAAGCAGTGTAGATTTTAAAAGGCAGTTAAACTTTTATTTACATTATTATTACCTTGTCTAACATCATGAAATAATTTTGACAACTACATAAAAAATAATTTCTGTTTCTAGCCAGGCCACAAATTACACATACGGCTACGGGTAAAAATATCAATAAACTACAAAAATAAACTCACTACACTAGACAGGCCAGTTAAGCAAGATTTCACGATATCAGGCTATTTAACGTACGCCTATGTTTTCACGGAAGTGTTTGAAATCAAACTCTGCGCTGTGGATTATGTTGTAAACCAAAGTCAAATAACTAGAGCGACGGAGGCTAAGAGATGAGACTTTCTGGGACAAGGCATGCGGCCAAAGCAGTCAAAATTACAATATACGGTAAGCTGACTTACGATTACCCTTTTTGTATAATAGCCGGAAACCGAAAAAAAATCAGCTTCAAATTAATCATTATGTTACCAAACTGAAAACTCCACAATACACACTTAACATTTTATACTACAAAACACAATCAAATCAGATTGAAACGGAGCAATACCATGCAACTTGGAACAAGCTCGACGTCGTGCGTCAAACTATCCAACTTATTAGAGCCGGTCTACACTGCGCGTAAAATCGTGAACGTACGAGCGTATCCTTGGTTTATTTTAACCAAGTAAAGCTTGTGCGCTGGCAAGGCGGTACGCTGGGTGTACCGAACTTCTGTTTAAAATAAACCAAAAATACGCTCGTAAGTTCACGATTATACGCACAGTATATACCGGCCCTTAAAGTCATTACAGCTAAATCAAGAGCCAACCATCATGTGAGCTCGCGGAAAACAGCAAAGGCTGGTCAAGCTACACTGCTTTGCGAATTAACGATCTGGGCCAAAATAATTACAATAAAATGTCTTTTCTCATTCCAGCGCGCCTGATTAGTGTTTGTTCTCTTTTTCAACGATTTTGGGTACATATAGGGTAAAGGCAAAGCTCCTTCTCGCTCGCCACCCTTTGGCAACACCCACCAATCTGCGTTCTCTGATGAGCTCTCTATGGTTACAGAAAAAGATCAACATAATGTTCAAAAGTTCTTGATTTTAAGCTTTTAGAACAGGGCTTTGATAACGAAGATCACTAAACAGATAGACAGGCAGCTGAGAAAAAATTCTCAACACTTAACGCTGTTAATGCAACAAACAGCTGTTCTGCTGGTCATATTTTACTACAATAGATCGTTTGCTACAGCAGTATTGTCCAATGCTACCAAGGTCATCTTTGTTTTCTTCAAGTGACAAAATAATTTTGGTCAGAGGATGCCTTTGCGCGTAGCCTACAGGTTTTTTCGTTGACAGCTTTGAATATCGGCTCCATGCAGGCCAGTAAGTTCGCTTCAAAAGAGGAGAATCCTCGTGTCGAAGGAACAACTTTAGGCACAGCTCAGCCAGCAACTGCAAAACAATATCAATATAAATAGCAATTTTTACCTTCATATTGATCATATATTATTGGTAATGTGAATGTGCTTTTAAATCTTCAACAGACTTGCTAAAAAAAAAAATTAAAATTTTGATGAAACTACTTTTCATTGACAACAAAGTTAACTTTCTTTGAAAAGTGAGATAGAGTTTTAAAGCTATTTTGTAAAATGTTGTTTAGTCCTTTGCCACAGTGCTCCAGGGGATCTGGGGTCAAAGCCTCCAGTAGCTATCAATTTTGCAATTTTCAAAACAATGCTATTAAAAATGCATATGCACAAAACTGTGATTACGTAAAGCTTGAAAGACTTGATAAATGGAACTAAAGTTTCACGTCATCCAGTTATAAAGCTAACTTACTAAAAAGTTGTTCAAAGCTCTTTTCTTTTTTTCAAGAACGGGACGAACATAGTTTCAAAAGAAATAAAAGACTTTTTTCCGAAATAAACAACATTTTTTTCGGGTATTTACATGCACTTGCGGAATTCGCAACAACAGAGAAGCGAATCTTCCACTCTCGTAAATTTGAATCCGACTCTTTACCGCTGTGTCGTTAAAATCACAGTACGTTGGTTTCAGAGGAGGCAATTTTAAAACAATCAAGCACCAACAGGCGTTCATAAGTCTTTTGAAAAAATCTTCGAGAGAACAATCTATTTTTATGGAGCTTTGCCTCGTGCGAAGACGTACAAAAACAACTTGAATCGAAGCCAGAGTTGTAAACGGGCCGACTAGTTTAGGCTCGAACCCGGCCCGAACCCAAAAATATAAGCCCGAACCCGAAAACTAATTTGAAGCCCAAATCATGCCCGAAAAAAAAACGAAAGTTAAGTTAGGTCTGAAAAATTTATTAGCAATGTTGCCAAGTTATTTTGATTATATTTTTGTGTACCTAAAAAAAAGTACGTCTCAGGCCCGAATTAAGCCCAAAATTTTTGTCAACTTTAGGCCCGAACCCGACTCGAAAAGCCCGGCCCGACTTACAACTCTGATCGAAGCGCACTTGCGTATGACGCAATGGTAAAGATTCGGACCCAAACTCGCAATGGGGAAAGTTTGGTTCTCTTCTTTGTCGTTGTAATTTCCGCATGTGCATATAAATACTGTATCTGTGTTGAAAAAATTATCTTTTATTCTTTTGAATTTATGTTCGTCCTGGTGAGAAAAAAACAAAGTTAGATTAAAGCTAATCTTGCTTAATTCTGTCGCATTTCAAATACATACTTTTAGAAGCATAGCCTACTTTTTTGGGTTAAATTTATGTGGGACTGGAATAACGGGGAGGGGATGCAGCCCCCTTAGTCCCACCTCGTTACGCCACTCGCCTCCTCCTCGATTTATATTTCGTTTCGGAGGTTTTAGTTAAATGTCCAAATTTTAACGTTATTTTTCGGTCAATTCAGAATTGTTTTCGGTCATTGTCATCATTGCAAATAGCAAGCATGATATAGCACGATTTTAGCTCTTGAGTGCAAAATCTTGCTAATTTTTTCGGATGTTTTGACCGCAGGGGCTTTGAATCATTTTTGGTCATTCACCAAAGTTTTTGGTCAAGGACCGGTAAAAAAGCCTAGGCTCCCTTCCTTTGTTGGCTGAGGGTTGGCTATATGAAATTGGATGCTGCATATAACTAACTAATTTCTACCAAAAATCGAAATCTCGGTTGGCCGATAATGAGGATGGAAAGTCAACAGTTTCTGTTACCTTCACTATCCCTGCAATCGTGATAGCCATTAGTATGGCAGTTTGATTTTCAGTCAAACAGTTTTTTTATATAAGCAACATAATCAATTATAATTACTTGTTTCACGCTGCCAGGAAAAATGACTACGAATAGCTCATGCCCAAATTCTGTCCAGGGTCATTTCATCTGGCAACTTGAACCATATTCGATTATTAGTATTGCTTTCAAGTTCTTAAAAACTAAAAGATTTTTTGTTCCATTATCAGTTCTACAAAACGCAACAAAAAAAAAACTTACAACTTGTTCGTTCTGAATAACGGACATTTCTTTTATACGTCTTTTGTGTGATGCAGATTGTCCAACAAAAATTTTTGACGTAGAGGAAACAATTTTGCCACAAACTCATGAGGAGCTTCTTATTTTGTTGCCGAGAAGGTTATGACAATTCAATTTGCAATTCCTAAAAATTACTCATGTTTTGATAACAATATAAAAACTCCATGTCTGTATAGCCGCTAGCGTGATCGAAAGGGTCCAAGTGCTGTTTGTACATTGGTTCTGATCACTTGATCTAAGTTCTACTTCCACCACGTACGCAGTTGCGTTCTTTGACAAAAAAATTATTTCCAACTGTCTTAGCTCGTCAATTTCAAAAAATATGCAGCTAATTTATCTGGAAGGCATTAGTAAATTATAATAATTAACTATACGTGAATCATAAATGCAATTAAACAAAAGATACTCTGCTGTATAAGTTTAATATTTTAAGCTTTAAGCTAAAGAACAGACTGCAGACTGTGGACATGAAAAACAGTAGTATAATTCAAGACAATATTTTAATTAAATTTTCATTTTTAACCAAATAGTTCAAAACAAGATTTAATAAGAATGACTGCAAATCGAGTAAGGTAACATAGCGGATAAAACCCCAGATTCGCCAAAACATGATTCGAATTATTCCATTTTGTCTGAATGCATAATAAATCTAATTTTCAAATCATGATAACTTTGAAAAGAGGTAAACCTATAAAGTAGTTATGATAACTGAATAAAGTTTTCAATTTTTGTCGCTTTTGCTCTGCAAGTTAGCTATACCACAAGTTTGTTTAAACTCTTATTTTATCGGTGAATAAGCTATAACCGACATACGACAACAGAACAATATATAACGTAGTTATTTTGCCTCTTTATGTTGGCTCATATCTTCCTTCTGTTCTTCAACGAAACGCACTTCTAAAGAAGAATTTCTTCTTTTAGATTTTGTAGTCATGTCCACTTTTGAGCCCAGTGACGCTTGCTTCGAGTAAAGCTTGTGTTTGACATACTTCTTTTCTGACTGGATTTCCTCTCTTTCGCCAATTAACTAACTTACGAGATAACTGTTTGTGCCAATTATCCAAAAAACGAAAAAACATTGACATGCATTTTTGCATACGTGCATTTCTTGTATCCTGTGATAAAAAACAATCGACACCGATATTATCTGTAGCGTTTTAAATATTGGGTAAATTTGAATATTTTGTTAATTCGTTTCGTATTTTCTCTGTGATGAACTTTGCACAAAGCCCAAGCCAAAAAAAAGGTGTGCAGATTTTGTAGGGAAACCGCAAAAAAAACTCAACTACGAGAAAAAAAATTTTTCCGACTCATTTTCAATAGAAAATAGTAGGTATACTTAAAAGTAAAGTTGTATCTCAGCAATTAGAAACTCGTGTAGTCATTTGCAGAGTTGTAAAGTAACGAAAGTAGCTCTACTTAAGTAGCCCCCTCAAGTAGAATTTGTTGGTAACGAGCACTTTTAAAGAAATTATGTTCTTTTACAGAAATTATTTTGGTAACGAGCACTTTTAAAGAAATTATGTTCTTGAATACTTTTTACCTTCACTTGCTTACCTTTACCGCGAAGTAACGCAACTTAAGTAGCATTTAGATTTAAAAGAGTACAAAGTACTGTAGTTTTAAATTTGAACCATAAATTCGTCAAAACGGTTGAGTCTTCTACCGGCAGTTGTGCAATTAAGTTAAGTTACTAAAGTTAGCAAAGATTTTATAAAATGATTCCAATTAAATTCTGCGTGACATGATTTTCAAGTATCAAACTTTTGGTGTTGTTCTTTTTGATTTAAGAATAATACCGGTAACAAAAACTTGCATCAATTAATGATTCATGACTTCTTGGTTTAGAACATTACGTGCAGTACTTAAATTGTAGGAAGGACGCGTCCCCCCATTGAGAGTTAGCGTCCTCCCATCGAGAATTGAGCCCTGGATGATCAAACGAAAAAGGGCCTGTCAGCACGAACAATTCCCCCAAATTCCGGCCGAATGTAGTCCCAAATTGCGGTGAAGACCTTTTCTTTCTTTCTTTTTTTTACGTCTTCACTTGATTTCAGAAACAAAATCTCTTCAATTTTTGATGAAGATCTAATTTTCCTTCACTTGATTTTGGGGGCAGAAACTTTTCAGTTTTTGGTAAAGACCTTTTTTTTCTTTTTTTGGTCTTCACTTGATTTCGGGAACGGAATTACATAATTTCCGCTAAAGTACTTTCGCATTCCGAATGCCGTATCGGCAAGCTTGCAAAAGCGTCCCCCCATGCAGATTATGTGGCAGTGATGTGAAGGAAGTCGACTAGTTGTCATACACTACAGTTTTTCGATTGAATAATTTGTTTACTTTGCTTAGATACTTTCAGAAGAACTTGTACTTGAGTACCTTTTAAAACGACTACTTTTTGCTTTTACTCAAGTACTTTTTTTTCTCAATGCTTTTTCACTTGAAGTCGTTTTTGTTCAAGTATCAAAACTTTTACGTGATTACTCTTTTTAAGTACTTTTTACACCACTGGTCAGTAGTCATTGCTAAAAAGGAATAAAAAGTAGTAAAATAATGCATGATATCGGGTACAACTAGAATCGTGGTTCAAAAATGTGCCAGTGGTTATAACTAGGGCAAAGTTTTGCGGCTTTTTTTACAGCTTTCGAAACACTCAGACTTTACGTGGTACAATGTTTTAAGTTGTTTCCACAAATTTTACTTTAATCAATTTCAGCGCGAATTGTTAAAAGTGTGATTTGAAAAACATGCTTTGAAACTACAGTATTGCAGTTTAATGGTATTCTCTTTGAATTGTATAACAACGAGCTGTGTGACGGATTGGCTGCGTCTTAATGTTATTTATGATGAAAGAGCTGATTTGCATTATAGAAGCTCATCTGCAACCCTAAAACTGCTAGTACCATAGTGTCAGAATCAGGGATGCGGAGCAGAACTAGTGAGTATAGCTACAAAATTGGTGTTGTTTAAATTCGTTGTTACAGGCCTAAATCCAACTTTTTACTGCAACTTTCGTTCAAAATAAATGCAACTTTTTAGAGCAACGTTTGTTAAAAATAAATGCAACTTTTTTCAGAATTTCACTGCAAGAAACACTTACTCAAGTTATAAAAGCCCGTTTATACAAAGCGCGAACCGAACTCGATCTACACAGAAAAATAGGCAATTTTCGGCGCGAATTGCTGTTCTAATAGAAAGCGATTTTCCGCGCAAAAACCGTCATCCGTTTTGCATTTAAACTCGATTATTTGCCAATGTAAATTATTATAGTGCACAAATTATGCCGCGTCGTTTCTTTTCTCTCTTACGATTTGAGTTTTTTTCGATCGCGACAACAAAACAAGTTTTTTTGCGAAAAAACGACATATCGCTCAGGGATCACGTCTTTTCGGTGCGACCATTTCGGCACTACCATTTCGGCGCCACCTATTTCGTTGCCGGACGTTTTCTGCACAGATTGTTTCGGTGCCAATTCGGTGCTCTTTGACAGTTCAGTTATTTAGGGTTAGGGTTAGGCTTTGGTTTAGGGTTAGTCAAAAAGCACCGATTATTGGCGCCGAAAAGGTCCGCGACGAAAAGTCGTGGACCCTAGCGCTCCATTTTTGTAAGGTATAAGAACAAAATCAAAATATGGTGCTAAATATTAGGACCACCTTACAAAAGTCGGAAATAATATAACAACAATAATGAAAATAATTTGTTGAGATGTTTTGAAGTTTGCAGGCCAGAGTTACAATGTTTAATCGTTTACGTGGTTTTTGGCCTAAAGGCTACCAGCGTAGAAGCCAAGGGAAGAGTCATCAGAATGATTAAAAACATTCAATGTGAAAAATCCTCCCACAGGAATCAAACCCGCAGGCTTTCGATTACCGCTCCACTGCTCTACCACTTCAGCTAGAGAGGATGTCTCCTCACATTCTTAAATTTGGCTATTTAAACCCAGCAACTTGCATCTACTAAGATATTTATAATAATTTAATTGTGATGTTTTGACATTTGCAAGCCAAAATTTTTACGTTTAATCGTTTGAGTGCTTTCTGGCCTAAAGGCAGTGCCTCTTCTCTAGGCTTCCGCGTAAGTAATCTTTAAGCCAGATAACACGCAAACGATTCAACATTAAAAATATGGCCTGCAAGCGTCAAAACAATGCAATTAAATTACAGTATGATCAATAATGAGAATATGGAGAAAAACAAAAAAGCAAGTTATAAATGGTGCAACTATGTCTTACAATTGCTGTTTTGACATCCATTTCAAACTAAAGGCTGGGGTATGTTGTAACTAATGATGTTGGAGTCCTCCTCTTCACGTCTTGTGTTACATAGCTGAAAAACAAGAGGATAGCTAAAAAAATTTTTGTTACATAGCCGCGTCCCTCAGACTCAGCTGGTAGTCATCCATTACTTACATTAATTGAAAGATTACTGGCTTCCAGTTCGATTACCCAGCTAGAAATGTGTCCTTGTGCTTTTGGGAACCGCACTTAACCATTGTTTTCTATGGAAGCCAAGTAGTTTGCCCGTCACTGAGATACAACCTGATGAAAGATTTGCAAATACAGTAAAACTCTTAAAGAGGGCTGAAGGCAAACAAAGAGCTCTTTTGGTTTATACCCATAAAAACTGAGCAACTGCTCGAGGTAAATATTTAAATCAACACGCAATCAAACGCTATAAGCTAAAATAATTGATAAGCATGCAAAACACTCTGACAAGGTCAAAAGGTTGTACAGTACAAAATCATAGTCGTTTACGCTACTACAATTCAGGTTAATGAGTTTCAAGACGGGCTTTTAAAGAATAGATACAACCGATCCTTGGGCTTGACCTTAAAATTAACAGTGTTCGAAGTTACGCCGTCGGTGATTCCTTGATGGGACCGACTTGCAGTTTGCCAGTACCTTTTTTTTTTTAATGTAAATATTTTTTTACGTAAATGTTGTTCAGTTAACAACATTGCTTGATATAGTTGTGGGCGGACGCTTGGGTGTAAATTTTTTTCCCGCCTACAGCAACATCTGACTTCGCAGGCCCGCCTCAGACTGGGCTGCTTTTGATTTAGATTGGTAACTAGGGTTGGTTGGGTAACTTTAACCTAAATTTAGCATGTTTTGTTGTTCGGCCTGTGGCGTCGGATGTGCCAGTGGGTGGATAGACAGTGTTGTTCAAGTGCTTACCTACTTTGCGTTATTTTGTATTATAATCTATTGCCAAGTTTAAGTTTACACCTATTACAGTTAAGTAGGCCTATTGTTATAGGTGCAGTTGACTAAAATGACCGCATGGTCTTTTCACTGATTCCTCCTGCGTACTTTTAGCGTTTGGTAAAATAAACTTGACTTGACTTGACTAATAAAAGAGTATTTGGGGGCAGTTTGGGAACCTTAAACAAGAGGATAAAGTTTTTAAAAATTATCTACAATGCGCACAACCAACCATTTTGAAGTTGAGAGCGGCAGTAACATAGAAATGATCGCGGTTGTGATCTCCGATTTGCCGTCTTTGCTTGGTTGTGCGGTTTTTATCATTCTACGATCGATTGGGGGGATGAATAACTTTTTGATCGATATATCCTTAAGATCAGAAGGTACTTGAGCAAAAATTGAAAAAGGTTTTGAACAATGGAAAGGTTTCTTTCTGAATGATAACCGTTACAGGTTCGTGGTCAGTTTCATTTATATCAAGGATAGATTGATTACTCGAGCCAGTTGTTTCATTTTCATTGGAATCATGACTATAAGAAGTGCTACTTTCAATGACTTCAACGTCTCCATAGTTTTTTACATCTTGATAAGTTTTGTTTGCTTCAGAAAATTCAACTGAAACAGTTTTCTCAGAAATAATCGAATCATCTGAAATAGCTTCAGGGCAGTTGCTATTGTTGGAATGCTAGTTCTCATATGAGTAAAGTTCCAATATTCGAAAGAAGTTCGCAACCTTTAAGGTTATTGAAGGTAAAAAGCTTTTAAATAAAAATGGTGTGAGCTCCGTAAGTAACTGCCGTTAACATCGTGTTCTAAAATAGAAAAACAAAAAGATGAGGCAAAATAAATAGAATGAAAAAAAAAAAGCTGGAACACCTAGTAAATCTCTAGAAAATATCTAAAATATGACATTGCAAGCGATATCTGGGGACTTCGAAAAAGTATCCAACTTTACTGAACTAAAGAACTTCACAATTGGGTTAAGCGTGTTCAGTGCCGCAACTAGAACGCTCTTCTAAGAAGGGCAAAATTTCTTTTTTAGGGGGCCAAAATTTTTGGGTTAGTCTACTCTTCTCCAAGTTTTCTGTTGTTCTCCAAAAAAAAAGGTCATTACGCCAAATTAGTCTAATTTTCTCCAAGTTTTCTGTTAATCCTCAATAAAAAAAAAAGCCACCATCTTGAAACTGCTGCAAGGGTAAGGAGAGTTTGGGTGGGCATGCTGGGCAGTTTAGGGTGGCAGATTGTTTGTTTAGAGGGGCGCCGCCCCCTTTTTCCCCCCTAGTTGCGGCCCTGAGCGTGTTTATGATTGTTGGTAGTCAGATCTGAAATACATCGCTTTCGATTTTCATAATGTTCCATTAACTTGACCAGGTTTGTGGTTAATGGCTTTCAAAATTTAAATGTCTTGAAATGGTATCTATAAAATGTTAATCAAAACTTTATAACTCTCCTTAGGTCTCGTTTCAACTTTTAAGGAGTTTGTTGAGTTTTCGCTTAGCATCGCAGCGCAGTATTTCAAATTGCGGTTACCAACAAAACCCTCGTTAAACCAAATATTTCGACAGTAACCTTTTGCTCCGATTAAAACAACAAATACGACCGGAACAAAACTTTTTGATCTTAAAATGCTAATTTGATTTTTTTACTATTTTTACCTACCTTGAAAATTTTATTTGTCTAGCTTGAGAGGTTAAAAATTTTGAAGGACCCGTTAGAGGAGAACTCCAGAATTGTGGCACCTGAAATTAGTCATATTTTATTTACCTGCCCTCATTTTTCTTTGTTTTATATTTACCTAATCTGAAAGTTTTATATGTCTAGCTTGAATGGTTGAAAAGTTTGAATTTTGAAGGACCCAATTGAGGGACCCCATTTTGGTGAGCCAAAGTTTGTTAAATTTTATCTTTCCTTCATATCTGCCTATACCGAAAATTTGATGGGTCAAGCTTAAACAATTAAAAAGTTTGAATTTTGGTGTCCTCATTTGAAGGGGACCCACCATTGTGGTTCCCCTAAATTTTGTCAAATTTTATCTTTCCTTCATATTTACCTATTCTGATAATTTCATCAGTCTAGCGTAAGTGAAGCGGTTCAAGTTTAAATTTTGGCGTCTTTGTTTGAGGGGGATCCCTTCATTTTGGTACCCCTAAATTTTGTCAAATTTCATCTTTTCTTCAGATTTGCCTATCCTAAAAATTTCATGAGTCCAGCATGAGTGGTTAAAAAGTTAAAATTTTGGTGGCCCCGTTTGAGGGGAACACCCTCATTTTGGTACCCCCAAACTTTGTCAAATTTTATCTTTCCTTTATATTTATTTACCCTATAAATTTCATGTGTCTAGCTTAATAAATTAAAAAGTTTGAATTTTGTTACCGAATGTTAGATGGAGACAATTTGAACTTGTTTTGTTACGCATAATTGGTCACTCGCATACTTAAACAAGAATGTGCTTTAAGTAAAAAGAAATCGATTTGAAGGTAAAGACCTTAATCATTAAGAAAATTTTGGACGAGAATCGCGATATAAGTTATTGTGATTTTTAGAACGTAGTTTAGATAATTTTGTAACTTCCTGGCGTCGAAACATTAAGTTATAGTATAATATCAAATCCTAGAAAGATTGAAACTGCTTGAGAGAAATTGGAGAAGGCGCCCTTTTAGTTTCGGCTCAGTGTCGGGTAATTTTTATTGTTGTGACTTCGCTACCCAATTTGCTAACTACAACAGTTTGAAACTTTATTAATTTGTGTACCGTTGCGCTGCTTAACCTAAGCATATTATAGATGTTACAGTACAGTTTACAACAATAGCATTGCAACTTCTGTTTGCATCAGCACAAGACTGTTACGTCTTCTGACCTTTTAATGCAGAAGCAATATCTGGCAATTTCATTGTCTCAGCAACAAATTGATATGCTTCTTCGATGTCCAATTTGGAAAGTTTTGTTTTGTGCATTACGATTCGAACAAAGTATCTGCAACACATAAGAATTTAAGCGCGTTCTTATACCTTTTGCCCAGGTTTGCAAAAGATTTGCTTGCATTTTCGGAAGATTGCCATACCGCAAGGTTTTGAGAACCAGTAAATTTTGAGTTGAGGCTGGCTGCTTTTAATTTTTTGCCAATTTTCGGCCACATATGTTCCAAAATTTTGAGAGCATTGATCCCAATTTCAGCGACCATATTTGTAAAACTTTAATTTCGAATGCTCTGTCAACTTGAATAAATGCTTTTTTGCTACTTTTGCAGCATCATAAAATTGCAAAAGCGAAAAAGCGAGTTTTTTTCAACTTGAATGACTCCCAAAAGTGTTCTTTAAATGCCTGTGTAATGCATAACAGCTATGTATAATCTAGGAATCGTTGCAATTTCGCGTGTAAACTAGTAAAACACTAAAATTGCATCGTTTTGAATAAGTACAAAATTTAGTTTTATTTAGACTGAAAAAAAAATTTTTTTTCGTTTGTTCCAATTTTTTTTTCAGCGGAAGGCTGCATTGTTCCTAATTTGTTTTCAAATTTGGAGTAAAAATGAGCCTCGTGTTCTTATAAAAAGAGTGTGTGTGTATAGAGTAATGTGCAAAAGACAATCAATAATTTCAATCAATAATAACTAAATCATTTTAAGACAATTAACAATCATTTACTGTACATATCCTTCTAAAAAAATACAATATACTATACTGTTAGCACTAGCGTACGCAGGATTTTCGAAAAGGGGGAGGGGGGGGGGCGGGCAGAAAATTTGAGTATAATGAAGACCAAAAAAATACTTCACTCAGATTTTGTCCCGTTTTTGGCCCAAAATTAGGTGAAGACCAAAAAAAAAGAGTTTTCACTCAGATTTAGTCCGTTTTTGTGCTCAAACCTTCTGCCCAAGTTACTTAAGCATTGTAAATGATCAATATTCATAATCAGTTATTACGGCTTCTGCGAATTTTTTCATGATAAGCAATATGATCTTGTTGCTTTCTGATAAGCTAAATTGTTTTGACATTAACGCCGCTTTTCTTCTTCATAAATTTTTTAGAAATTGTTGCTGAGGTACAATAGAAATATTCCGCAAAAAAGCATGAATATTCTTTAGCTAAACTACAACATGACATGTTTGAACGTAGCGCCAAGAATACGTCCACCTGAAAAAAAAAAACATTTAGCTCAGTTTCTTTCCGCAAAGAATTATAACTTTTATCTTAAAATTTTATCATCCAATTCAGTCTCAGGGCATGAGTACCACGTAATTTTTGATTTCAATCATATTTGCTCAACTACTTTGGATATCATCAGTGGCGTCGCTAGAGGGGGGCGGCCCGCTCCGGGTATCACCATTTTGGAATGACGCCATTTCGAGTGGCACAATTTTATGAAGTTTTTTGTTATTATTTTATTTGTGATGACGATTTTTTTTGTTATTTTATTTGGTTCCCATTCTCATTTGGACCAAAAACGCACTCAATTTCAATTGTTTGCTTTTTGTTAAATATTCAGGAGTTACTGTCTCACTAATAAAATCGTTCGTTTGCGCAGGCAGTGAAACATAGTCGTAGATTGCGTTTGTCCTTGAAAAATGGTTTTGAAAAATTTGAAAAAACCATTGTTTTTCAAAACCAAATGGTTTTGAAAAAACTGGTGCTAATTCAAAATTGAAAATTTCAAAACCAACCAAGTAATCGCACATTTGCGCAAGCTAGATAATAAACAATCAAAAAATAAGAAAACAAAAAGTTTCGTCCATATATAACTGCGTTTGTTAACACAGGTGGCACTTTTCAAGCAATATTGTCCGGGAGGCGTTAGCAATGTCACGAACTGGTGCTAATTCAAAATTGTTAAAGGGGGTGCAGATGTACGTACGGAGCTATACGCACTACTTAAATTGTAGGAGGAACGCGCTGACTCTAGATGCGTCCCCTCATCTAGAGTCAGCGTCCTCCCATCGAGATTTAGACGTCCACCCATCGAGATTTGAGCGCTCGATGATGAAACGATCAAGAGCCAGCTAGCACGAATAAATCCAACAAATTCCGGCCGAATATAGTCCCACATTGCGGTGAAGACCTTTTTTTTGGTCTTCACCTGGTTTCGGGGAAAAAACACTTCAATTGCGGGGACGGAATTACATAATTTCCGTTGAAGTTAGGTCAAGGCTGCAAAAGCGTCCCCCCATGCAAGATTTTTCAATTTAAATACTGGCTATACGCAATGGAAAATTTTAATACGAGACCCCAACGCTATTCAAACTAAAATTTTCTATCTACATAGCACTATCTCAGAGTGCTCAAACTAAAAAAGTAAGCGAATTCAAATTTTGAGAAAGGCTAAGACAAGGGTCATAGTCAAGAGATTCCTAAACCGAGAGTGCTCAAACCACTAACTTGGTAAGCGTAAATCAAATTCAGTTAAGGGGGTTCAGGACAAGAGCACTTGGGACATTACTTCACAAACTGAATAATGATTTAAAGACAATATGACAATAAATGGATTTGAGCCGTCGCGACGCGTTTTGTCCTTGCTCAAGGGATTCTTCAGGCGACAAAGGTCAATTTTGTTAGTCAAAAAAATCTTTATTGGAATTGGCCCCCCGTTTTACCGTTTCTAGGCAAAATGTCTTCCGGTGTAATATGGCTACTCCAAAACTTCTCGTCTACAACTTACCGACCTCCATAACCCAGTAGGTTGTAGGCGAAAAGTTTTGGAGTAGCAATATTACACCGGAAGACATTTTGCCTGGAAACGGTAAAACGGGGGGCCAATTCCAATAAAGATTTTTTTTACTAACAAAATTGACCTTTGTCGCCCGAAGAGTCCCTTGAGCAAGGACGAAATGCGTCGCGACGGTTCAAATCCATTTATTGTCATTAAATCATTATATTCATTTTGTGAAACAATGTCCCGAGTGCTCTTGTCCTGAACCCCCTTAACTGAATTTGATTTACGTTACCACGTTAGTGATTTGAGCACTCTCGGTTTAGGAATCTCTTGACTATGACTCTTGTCTTAGCCTTTCTCAAAATATGCTGAATGTTTTGTATATTTTGTGGCCTTTTTTATAACAGAGCGAAAACGTGCCAAAACCACAATTATGTTTAAAAGGGTTACAACCAATGTCACCTCTAATTTTTTGTGGTCTCTGTCCGAAGAAACTTTGGCGTGTGTGCACTTTTTCTGGGAATTCACGAATTGATGCGGTTTTTGTGTCCGAAATTAGGTGAAGACCGAAAAAAAAAAGTCTTCACCCAGAAATGGAGTGGTTTTTGTGTCCGAGATTACGTGAAGATCAACAAAAAAAGGTCTTCAGCCTGAATTGGAGCGGTTTTCGTGCCCGAAAAGTTTATTGTCTGTTTTGTTGTTGTAATTTTGAGATCAACAACAATATGATTGTCTCTGTGACAATATGTCTGTGCGCAGCAAATTTATGCGTGTGCGCAGTTTCTAATATCTGTGTGCGCGCGCGCACGCGCCCAGCTTAGAGGGAACGCTGGTTACAACTATCATAAATTTTGCAGTGATACTCAAATTTTACGGGAACCGAAACTGTATCTGGTTTTCTCCACTTAGCAACCGGTTTGTTCAAACCAAAAGTGCAGAATATCTGTAGGCCTATGCAAGCAAGTTTTAACAAGCGATTCTCTAAATTTAGGAACCGGTTTGCGCGAACCGGTTGAATAGCACCACTAGTTACAACAATCTATGATTGTCGACAAGAATGTTTAGACTACAACAATGTATAGGATTAAAAAATTTTACCTTGTTGCACGAAAAATATCGCCAGCCGGACATAAGCATATACAGACTTTAAGCCAAAACCTGCCAGTGCTACTGTTTGCATCAGTAACATAACATTGTATAAAAAATGGGCTTTTCTGCAACTAATGCTTTTAGTTTCAATCTTGTTGTATAATATTACCTGACGTAGTAAAGTAGGTTAATATAGCAAAAGCTTATAATTTATTTATGACTGAAGTTTTTTTTTCTTGAGGAATAAATTGAATGCTTGAACAGCTGCTAACTTACTGAATCAAGAAAGAGCATTCAATTTGTGGATCTATCGCAAAGACGTTACGTGAATTTCCAGCTTCACTTCCGATCAGTTTTTCCCAGTTTTGCTGTATAACTGATCTTAATCGAGGACTGCAAGCAAAATAAACGGATATCTTTGAATTCTTGTCCGCTGAATTTGCTGCTTGTTCGTAGCCACCAACCAGAGTTAATCATCGTAAAGCGTTTCACGCAAAGACGCAACAACGTGACCAGGAGGGAGTTGAACTCAGATCTCGCAATCAGTCAAGCCGGAGAGTAGCTCGTAGGTTGTTTAACCGAGCCGGTCGACAGCAGTGGGACGCTTCCTTAGGACCTGGAAGTTACAATGCTAATCACGTAACTTTGCGGTGCTGTTGACATTTGCTATAAGGTTACTCGAAACATGAACTAATTTGGAGTGGGATTGCTTTTTTCTCACTACAGTACCTAACTCAGACCCAGCAATCTACTGTTTAAATTTCGCTTTTATTTCGTCGGATCTAAGACTATGGTCGGACCGTTTAAGCAACATTTTTTTCTAGTACAAACTCAATTTCAACGTCGACGCTTTTTGTATCTATTCTGCTTCAAGATATCATAGAAGTATTTAGTTTGGTTTTATTCACAGAAAATTGTAAATCATTAAAGTTTATTTATTTCGTTTGGCGTATACAGTATAATATTTTTAGTAACAGTATATTGTGAAGTTTGTTTTTCTCAGACTTAGCTGAGAAATTAGCTGAAAAGTAGATTCATATACCAAAACACTTACGTTACAATGTAAGTTTGCCGTAGAAAAATATATCGGTTATTAATAAAATTTTTAATCCTAAAACAGAAAACATTTTTCTCATTAGCGAACGCAAACTAAAAAGATGCCGGAAGTTTTGGCACTAATACGAGAATTTGACTGTGCTACACTTTAATTACATAAAATAGAAATCATTCTCAGTTTTATATGGTTGCATTCACATCTTTATTAACCAAGTTGCTTTGACCCTTTTGTCCATGAGACAGGGAAGATCTGAAAGGACCCTGGGTCGATCTTCAAATCAAGCTGCACCTGCCCTTCTCTATTCTCTCTTCCCCATACGAAAGAGGTTTCACAATCTACACTGCCCCTTTTTATAGTTAAACGTCAAGCAGGAAAACTGTGAGTTTTTATTGGTTTGTCCCGATTGGTAATCGAACCCAAGTCTACCGTTTCAGCAGCAGAATAGTATTCTTATTTACTCAACCATTGATCAGTCTAAAATATTGCGAGAGTTGCAAAGTCCTTGAACTAGTAACAATACGTTTGCTTACAGCTTTGGCAAAACATTACCAGAAACCGGAGGGTAAAGTTAAAACAAATATTATCAACCATTCCAGTTACATCTCGTGACCACGCCAATTTTGATAAAACCCCTCTTTTTTGTCCAAATTGGTGTTGGGGAAATCCAATAGAGTCTATTTAATCCCGCGACTCTATTTTATCCTTCCAAACCCAAAATAAATGAAAAAGGGGAACTTTTACCGAAATTGGCTTGGTCTCGTGCAGAGGGGTTGCTAAGGGTGGTGACACCCGGGGCGGGGAGTGCGTGGTGTTACCTTGGATATGTGACGCACCCTTCATGATATCACCCCTCTGTCAGGGGCGCCGAGAGCCGAACGTGGGCCCTGGGCCAGCTCAAATATGACGGATTTCCGGTTTTGTGAACTGCAAAACAGACGGAGAAAATGCTGCAGTTTTGTCCGAATTATGATGTGATCTCAAAAAAAAGGTCTTCACCGAAATTCTAACCGCGTTTCCGATCAAAATTGGATGATCTCCAAAAAAAAGTTCTTCAGGCCTCACATGCTGAATTCTCAGTGTCATTTCGATGGGCCCCTCTTGAGATCATGGGCCCTCTGCTGGGCCCGCTGAAGCAAACGGCTTTCCTGAAGCCCATGGGCCCTTTAAAGTCCATGGGCCCCGGGGTCATTGTACCCACCTTCCCCCCCTCTCGGTAGCCCTGCCCTCTGTTAGTGAAGTTAGTGAAGACCAAAAAAAAAAAAGAAAGGTCTCCGCCCAGCGAAGACCAAAAAAAAGGTCTTCGCCAAAAATTCAGTGGGTTCTCTTACTTCTCGGTTCAAGAGTAAGTGAAGACTAAGACTAACTAAAAAAAAAAAAAGGTCTTCGCTAAAAACTCAGTGGGTTTTTGCTGCGTATGTAGATTGGGACCCAATAAATTGAAACACCAAGTCTTCGCCACGAACACATTATAAAATGGTGTCACCCCAAAATGGTGATACCCGGGGCGGGCCGCCTCCCCCCTTAGCGACGCCACTGGTCTCGTGATGTTACTGAAATGGCCGACGATATTTATTGTAACCTTACCCGAAACCAGAGATGGGCAACCGCCCTTTTCAAAAGAGCGTCCTTCCCGCTCCTTTTGATACCTTAATAATCAGTATCGCGTACGATTTAAACCATTCATTTTCTGTTATGTAATTCGCTATGGTCCAAAACAGAGTTGTAAGTTGAGCCGGTATTTTCGGGTCGGGTTCATGCTTTAAGGTTGGCAAAATGTCGGCAGAAATGAGTAGTTTCATAACGAGCAATAACTACACAAAACATCAATAATACAGTCCTTTTTGTTTTGAGGAGCGGGAGCGACGCGATTAATATGGGCATGAACACAAATTCCGTGTAGCGAGGTAGCAAAGCGATTAAAATCCACTGTATTTCAAATGTATGTTTGCGCTTTTCATTCAATTTTGTTCCGGTGTATCCAAACCACCGCTGTTATAAAGCACCAATGCTTACGTTAAAACTAAATAAATAATAAACAAAGGCATGGTACAAAGTCGAAGTAGCGAAGTCTCGTAGTAGTGAAGCGAAGTCCTATACAAAGAGTGCACATAGCTAAAGCGCAATGATGCATAACAGCGCGTCACGTATCTTGGGTCGACTTGTTTCAGTTTCTTTGGTTATATCAGCTCGCTATGGCCGGATAACGAGCGAAAAAATGCGGCTAAGAATGATTCATCTTCGAGGACAACTTGTCTGTGTCGACTTGTTCAAGGGACGTCTTCGGTGGTTACCGAATATATCTAGTGCAGCCAGTTATATGATGCAGTTACGCACTCTCGCTGTTAGCCTACTGTGTCGAGAACTACTGAACGTAATTTGGACCAGGCTTCTGGTTGTGTTGGAGACAATTTTTCTGCAGTAGCCTATACTGTTAGTTGATTTATATACAGTGTACGCCCGTTGTTGGCTGTTTGGTTGAGTAGTTGGCTTCTGTATGCGTTGTATTACTGATATTGATGTTGTAGGATACGCTAAGCATTCTTTAGCGTCTCCACAGTTAATATAGGCTTAGACTAAGGAGTGTAGGTTTATAGAGTAACTGTGGTCAATTGGCGTGTGGCGTGTGTAAACTCATTAAAGTCTGCTGTTCTTCAGAGCTGGAGTGGCACCCCTCGTCAAGCGCTGACAGACCGTATACCTGTTCAAATAGGAGTCTGAGATTAATCTAACGTGAAAGATTAGTCTATTTCCAGAGACCACGTTTCTAGAGATAACAATGATTGTTTCATCGCTCTCAAATTAGCTACTGTCTATCATGTGCAAGGTCATTTTCTCCGAACTTTGCGTTGTTTGACCATCTCCGCTTTGCTTCGCCTTGCTTAGACTTGTTTTAGCCTGCTTCGCCCTACTTCGTCTTGCTACGCGCAGTTACATCTTGCTTCGCCTCATAATTCCAAACTGATCGACTAGTTCAGGCCAAAAACTAAAAATATACGTCCAAACCCGAAATACGATTTGAAGCCCGAACCAGGTTAAAAAAAGCGCAAAAATTAGGTTAGTCTAAAGGTGCATTGCTCCTTTTCTTTTGCATCAATTTAGTCTGCTGTGACTAAACATTAAAAAAATATCTTCTCATAACCGTTTTGGTGCGTAAATAAAGTTTTCATTCAGTGTTAAAAAGCTGTTTTGGTTATGCTGTTATAGCTATCTAGAACACAAGACTCGTATAAGGCCCGAACTTGCCTTTTACCCGATAAGCCTGACCCAACTTGCTGCTCTGTTTCGTCTTGTTTTGCTTTGCTTTGTTCATTGGTGATCACCAGTGCTTCTTTAGCTTTGCTTTTTTATTGCTTCCTTCAACTTCGCATTGGTTTATTTTTGTTTCAGTTACTTAATGCAGGAAGAACTATGTAAAAATGATCATTTTCTCGTTAGATGCTCATGTGATCATCATTTCTCAGACCACGAATGTTACTTCGTGGATCCAAGACAGATGGAAAGAGGTTTGGACAAAATCACTCCAAAATTCATGTTTTTCATTTTCACGCATCGGCGTGATACAGCGAGTATAAGGATAGATTTGATTTGATTTTGGACCGACAAAAACGGTATACGGACTCAGTCGGACAATTCCTGGTTACGGTTGAATTATTTTCGTATTGGCATCTGACTGTTCAGATGCTTGATCTATGAATTGAAATTGGCAACGACTGCATTTTGCAATTGTGCTTCAGATCAACCAATCCTAATGAACACATATACAGTAAATAATTTAGGTCATCGCTGCCCTATTTACATCTGACCAAAAAAAGATTGTTTACTTGTAGCAGATGAGATTAGCACCATAATTTAAATGCTTACTTGAAGTTTGAGACTTTTGAGACGGTCAGATAAACAAATTTTGAAATAGATGAAGAAACTACAAGACAAGAGAATAAACTTCCCGGTTTTTGTTGTTTTAATTACGTACCATTAACCCGGGAGTTTTTGACCTACGCATTTTACACGATGGGGGGACAAAAATGCTCCTATATCTAACTCCTAAACCAAAAGTCATCAGAACACCAAATTCGACATGCCGGTTGGTGATCACCAAGATTTTTCAGAAAAATTAGTGTTAAGTAGATGACGTCATCATGGTGACGTTATAGAAATATGTTCGAAAAATGACGTCACTTTTGCCATGACGTCTCAAGCGGTTCAAATTTTGCGTATAAGTTTGGTTTTTGATACTGATTCATAAAATGTTTAAGTCAAGATGCTTACGCCATAAAAACGTCTTATGACGTAAATCAAGTCAAATTTTGGCCAAAAAATGATCAGATTACGAAAAATGACTTCAAAAGAACTCAAAAATTGGGAAACTTTGCATTACCTCAGCAACTTCAAATTTTTTGGGGTAATTAATAATGCATTTTGGCTCAAAATCAAGTTAGTTTAAAAAAAAATTGTTTTTTGAAAAGATTTATCACAAAAAAAAAACAAAAAATAACGGAAAAGGCCCATTTCTTGTAAAATAGGGTTAAGACAGTTTTCAATTAAACATGTTTTGAAAAGTTTACTGTGAGCTTCCATTAAGAGCCAGAAATTGACAACGATGTATGATCGATTTGTCATCAGCAAATGTGCATTCATTTGATAATCTAATAATGTAATTGAATGTATTTACAGATAACTTCACCCATGCAACTAAAGCTATCATCAAACGAAGTTTACACATCTCCTGGAACGACGGTAGGGCTTGATTTTATATCCAACAGCAGCACAGCAAGAAATGGATTTGAAATGCAATACCGAGCAGGTTTAATATTGAGATATAATTTTAAAGCACATTTTTTGAAAATCCATTTCTGCGTTTGGATTCTTGGTTTTGTTGAAGCAAAATTTATTATGCCATGAAACATATTATGTTACTGTGTTGGTATGCAAAAAAAAATGTTTGCTGGTTGAATAAATCAAAGGCTTATAAAAAACCTGCTATCTTTGTTTTGATTTGACTTCTATAATCTTTACCAATCGAACTCAATGGTATATTTTGGTTTTAAGCCTTTGGCCATGAAATCACTGACTTGTAGTAGCTCCCAGTAGCGCAACAAACCAGGATTTGTGGTAGGGTGTTGAGTTGAAGCCAATAGCCTATTCAAACACCCTCTCAGCCAAGTCACTTGAAACGTGTGAACCAAGTATGCTAGCTTTTAAACGTGTTTTGGACTTAACTAGTTAGTTATGGGGAGAATGAAGGGGCTGAGCAAATTAAATTTTTCAAATGATTTCCAAAATCTTGGCAATCAAGTTGTTTCAAATAGCTCTAAAAACTTGCAAAATGCTCCACAGACCGCCGTGGCTTCAGGCGGCTGGGTGCTGAGTATGTGAAAATTTTCTAAACCAGCTCATTGCTCAAATTTCATGTTTATGGTTTGGAAATTTAATTCATGTTGTATTTTGCGAAATAGACGAAATTGATGTTGCGTGTTGTTTACTTCGCCATCGTCTTGAATGGCGTCTGGTTTTGCTTCTGTATTAGAGCACTTATTCTACAGTAATTCAATCAGCAATCTATGTAGTAAATAACTTTTTGCGACTTATTCCAGCTCTGCATCTGGCAAAGTTTTCTGTTGGTGGCTAAAACGTTTTAAAGATATAATCAAAAGGATGTTTCTCATTTAAAGTGATTCGGTTTTTTCTTGCTTAATTTTGTTTCAAATTGGTCGGCTAACGTTACTGAATAGTGATTTAATTGTGTTGGATTAGTAGTGTTTCGGTCAATATTGTTTAGAATAGTGGATGGCTTTTGGCTTTGTTATTTAGTATTAACAAAAGGATTATGCTTTTAAACTGATTGCACGAATTTTAAACATTTTTTACAGCTCGTTTGTATTGCTTTATAGTAGTTATTCATCAAGAATTTTTTATTCAAGCCCATGAAGAGAGTTTTGTTGATCAGTATGTACGACGTTGATTACCATATTTTATTCTTGCTACCCTTGAAATTCATAACAAGGGTAAACATGCCGCAAAAATTTTGTAAATACTTTTAGTCTATTACCAGGGCCGGATGAAAAAGTTTGTGCAAGGGGGGCGCTCAAGATGCCGTATAATATTTTTGCAAACATTTTGTACAAATACCCGTTTCATTTTAATAAGCTTTAGGACAACCAGGCACCATGTGTTTTCTGGAAATAAATTTTTGCATACTGGTTGTTAGTTTAGCCAGAAATCTGCAATGGGGGAAGGGATATTTTGGAGGTTTGGGGCGGAGCTCCCAGTTGCCAGAGGCCATTAGGGGTCAGTGGTCAAAGGCCCCTTGCATCCGGAAACTGGTGGGTAGGGGACAACTGCCGGAAGCAAGGGTTTTGGGAACGGAGACCACCGCATTAGGAGATTTTGCTACTTTTTCACAATTAAAATTGCTTAATTTATGACCAATTTTAGTAAAACTTAATGCTTCTAAACGCGACATACATAGAAATTAGCTGAGCAAAAAAAAGAAAAAGATTAAACTGACTACATAAACGGGTTATGAGGGCGGTGGCTGCAGGTAAAATTTCAGCCTTTTTATTGAAAGCGGATAAATCATAAAACAAAAAAATCACGTTTTAACCTAATTCGTCTGCAATTGAAAGAAAGATAATTTTGAAAATGGGGCTATAAATTGAACAAGATTTAAAACAAGTTATTGGGAAATACCGAAATTCAGGACTGAATATCACCCTCCTCCATTTTACACAACGCTTTTAAAGTCTACGTTAAGCATTTTGCATCAAGCAATCAAATTTGATTATTATATTTAAAGATTTTGCAAAATTTTAATATTTGTAAGGTTTATTTTTGACAAATATTAGTCTCTTCATCCATTAGTAAATGCTTTAAAAGTAATTTTAAATCCTTTTGGAATACTTACCTCTGCAAAAGACTGCCTCAGAAGTGCGAACAACCTGGTATTTTTCTTTTCTTTTTTATATTTCTTCGGTTTAAGCAGGAGTCCGTACCAGAGATGAAAACCGGTCGGGTCAACCGGCACCGGTCGGGTCGACCGGCCGGTCGGGTTGCCGGTCGGGTCGAGATTCTTCGACCGGCCGGTCAAGCCGGTTGAAAAACCGGTCAAATTCTCCTTTCTGGCGACTAAAAAACATTATAGCACCAACCGAAATATACTTATATACATATTTTATCATAAAACTTTTTATAAAAAATCAGTATTAACAAACACTTGTTAAACACTTGCTTTGAAAACACTTGTTAAATGGTTTCAAGCTGTGACTAATATGCTACGACCATTAAGACATGCTCATCCAGGTACGTATTTTGGGTGGGAGTATTGTGCCATGCCTACCGACTTTGGGCCTCGGTACAAAGCAAAAAGTGCAAAATATACGTTAAAATCGCGTAATCAGATTTTAATAAAGCATGCATGTGGAAGAGGCTTGCGTTACCTGGCATTTTAGCATCATTTTAATCAGCTAAAGGTAGAAGTGGCGCAGATTCCAGATTTTTTTACTACATGCTAAAATCTTGCCGCTTTGAAAAGCTTGTTTCAACTTAAATTTACCACACTCTACACTGGGCAAGAAAGACATAGCTCTTATTTTTTTTATATCTAACTAACCATGGCATATTCTGAAGTAGCAGCATTTCTACTTTCTAGCCAATGTCATAACAGTTTAGTGTTTTTAGTGAAAATAACGGACGCGTTGCGTTCATCGGGACAGTTTTTCATGACGACTTCGTACTACCAATGAGTTTATTTATTGGTTTGACGTTTCGCTTTCCAATTCGGGAAGCTTCTTCAGAACAATTTTTGGCAGTGCTGCGTTTGCAGTTACAAAAAGATAAATGAGAAAAAAATAATAGCAGAAGATAGGTAACAGTAAAAACATATGAACATCACAATACTTGTACTATTACACCCAAAAAGCATTAAAATGATGAAGCAATAACATTATGTAATATTGAAAATTATATCACTAACAGCGTGAAAAAAACAATACTGAAAAATTACGTCAGAAACAGCGTGAAAAAAATTAATAATATTAATAACAACTAGGCTGCTTCACCAACAATTTGAAAAAGTATGAAAAGGATCTATTGCCAAACATTATGTACTGGAAAAGCTTTTTAGCTCCACAGAGATTTATTTTAATTGTTCCATCCGTACACAAATCTCTGTGGAGCTAAAAACCTTTTCCAGTACGTAATGTTTTGCAATAGATCCTTTCCATACTTTCTCAAACTGTTGTTGAAGCAGCCTAATTGTTATGAATATTATTAATTTTTTTCACGCAGTTAGTGACATAAGTTTTCAGTATTCCTTTTTTCACGCTGTTAGTTACAAAATTTTCAATATCATATAATGTTATTGCTTTAGCATTTTAATGTTTTTGGGTGCAATAGTACAAGTATTGTGATGTTCGTATGTTTTTACTGTTACCTATCTTCTGCTATTATTTTTTTCTGATTTATCTTTTTGTAACTGCAAAGGCAGCACTGCCGAAAAAAAGTTCAGTGTTTGCTGCTCGGCAAATTGCAAATAATCTGCCACCAATAGCTAAAAAATTGTAACTTCATTTTTTGGCCTTTCGCATAATATCATTTGAAAGAACGTCTAATAATTTAGCTTGTGCCCTTCAGTGCTTTTTATTCTAATTTTGTGCACGTTTTGCGCTGCTCAAAACAGGTCATTCCAACCGAAACTTAACCAAAAAATGTCTTAAAATTAAATTATTTTTGCAAAAAGTGCAAAAGTTTTTTTGCGTTTTTTTTTCTGAGACCCCCGTCCAAAGTCACAAATTTTAACACCTCACGCATGCCCCCTTTTTGAAAATTTTTCGTTAGATACATTGATCAGTGAACAAAATCTTTCTGTAAAAAAACCGGTCGATCGTGCCGGTCAGAAACCGGTTGACTGGCCGGTCGTCCGGCCGGTCAACCGGCAGTGCTTTTGAAAATTACCGGTCGGGTCGAGAAAATCCTGACCGGTTCCATCTCTGGTCCGTACCGCCTAGAATCACCAATGCTTACTCGTTTAATCTACTACGAGCAGTGCAACATTATTTAGTCTGTTTTAGTTCAATGGAACTATCGGTATGTGGGTGTTTTGTTTTTAATGATTAAAGCCAGCTAGTTGTGACCTCGTTGCTATTCATGGTAAATGGCTGCCTTTGCATTAACAGTAAAATTCTATTACCAGTCTTTCAGATCTTTTTTTTTTTCCGACTCATTAAAACAAAAATTAATTAAGTTAATCTCTTCGTTTAGTTCACATTTGTGGTGTTCGGGAATTCACTGCTGATATTAACGTGGAAAAGACAATTCAAGCACCTGCATACCCTGGCTCCTACGGAAGTTATATGTATTGTTGGTACACAATTAGCGCACCAGACAATTCGAGAATTCAGTTTTGGATTAATGATTTTGGAACAAAACAGTACCATAGTTCTTATTTTTATATGAAGGTATGTGTTTTTTGCAATTAGTTTTATTTATTCATTATGTATACTAAAACCAAAGATTAAAGAATACAATCATTGCTACGTCACCATCAGAGTCTAATCAACCTCAAACTATAGAATTCATTTGGGTTGAATGAACAAACTTAGAATTGCTCGCAGTTAGTACAGCAAATGCCATTCAGTTTATTGCTTGTAACTTTCAAACGCATTCAGTCTGAAGGCCATTTACTGATTACGATTATCGTAAACTATTGAAAAACACATCTTTTCACGATTCTAACTTAACTCCATTTTCACATTCTGTTTTACCGATGCATTTCACGCAGCGGTAGGGGCTATTTGACCCACGCATTTTACTCGGGCAAAATCCTTAAGCAAATTTTCATGGAAGCACCTAGTTTAACATGCGGGTTGGAGTTTTTTAAATTTTAAGAAAAATTGAGTTTAAGTTGATGACTTCATCATAGTGACGTCAGATCCGTATTTTTGAAAATGACGTCATTGGCAGTTCAGATTTTGTACAGAGGTTTGTTTTTTGATGCTGAATTAAAAAATTAAAATAAAATCAGTTATATTAAATATAACTAAAATAAAATTTAAAACAAAATTAAAATAAGTTAAACTAGTTACTTTTGTGACGTCATTTAAGCTAAATATGGGCCAAAAAACGCTCTGAATTCAGAAAGTAATTGGGGAAACCTCAAATTTCGGAAATTTTTTGTTATCCTAGCAAGTTCAAATTTTTTAAGGTTGTTTGTGAATAATTTTGACTCAAAGTCTAGTTGGTTTGAAAAAAATTTTTTCCTGAAGGAACTTAATTTGAAAAAAACGAGAGCGGCATTTCTGCCCACAACTCATGTAAAGTAAGACTAATTTGGGCGTGTTATATTTTATTCGTGTTTTTTAAGTTTTTTCTGAAAAAATAATGGGCAATGTTTTGTTTTCGCTTTTGCACTAGGCCTTCATAACTACTGCTAAAAAACCAACAACACCGTTATTATGGCAAATTAATTTGTTTCAACCATGATTGTTGAATACCGTTTTGAAAACCAAAATATCGCTTGCAATGTCATACTCTAGTTTACCTTTCCAACTTTCTACGTAGGCATTGATTTTGATTTACAGTTTTACGACAGTTTGGTGAAAACAGGATCAGCGATTGTTGTTTTAAATCAAGCAAATCAGGCTCACATCACCTATCACTCCAAATCTCATGTTCTTGAATTTGAATTAAAAGCATCCAAGTCATACAATTACACTGGATTCTCCATGGGCTACTTGGCAGTAGGTAAGTGGTATGCAGTATACCTATAACTACTCTAAAAGATGCCAAGTATAGTAATGTTGAGATATTGCCGCATAAATTCAGTTTTTCGAAAATTGTAACCGTTTAGGCACTTTTTTGGCTTGACTCAGCAATAAGCAGACACCAAAACAAAAATCCGGACCTGAAAAGTTACCATGAAAAAACAATATTTTTTTACACCAGTTTTTTTATGACTACAGATGATTGCGGTTCAAAGTTGTCTGCAGTCGAGCAAGTGCAAAGGATTTCGACACCAGAATATCCTCAACAGTACAGCTACAACTTGACATGTACGTGGAGAATCACAGCAAATAGGGACTATCTGATCAGACTAGAGACTGGATTCGTCAGTAACGACACCTGCTGTGAACATCTTGAAGTGAGTGATTTTTGCAGAAAAATTTCGTTAGATCAAAATAACGATATTTGCCAGTCGCAATCTGATATCTTTGTTGTCTTTTAGGTCGCATCGCCAACAAGATTGCTTTTTTCTTCTGATCAAGTTTATCTCAGTCCTGGTTCATCAGTTACACTTGATTTTGTTTCCAACAGCAGCCTGGTTAGAAGTGGATTTGAAATGCAGTATCAAGCAGGTACAATTGCAACTGTAGATCACGTCATTAAGGTTTCTTTGTCAGAGTTGCCATACCGTGAACGCTAATTGTTCATAGTTTAGTTTTAGGTACATGCTTTACAATTTGATTTTTAAGTAAGTTCTGCGAAAAATACACAAACTTGAAACAAAAAAGAAAATGACAGCAAACTTTGGGAAATCCGTCCAAGCTCAGACGACCCTGTTTATGAAATAAAACAAACTTGAAAAGGAACACCATTTTTAAGACTGACTGCAAAAACAATCGAACAAAAATTGTTTTATTGCTTCGTTGCTGTATGTTTTAAAAATTATGACGCTCACTTAAAATTTGGTTAGTGTTTGTTTTTTACATGCGTCTAGAGAGAGTCAAGAAGCTCGATAACCGAATAGCGTGTGAAGCCTAATTGTGACTATGCTTGCTTTGGATTCGGATGTTTGTTCAATTGTTTTTGTGATAAATCTTTAAGCAACGATTCTTCGATTTTGTTTTAAATAGAAACAACATAATTGAAATGAGTAACTTATGTTGGTGTTCTTTAAACTGGTTTACAATCATATTACAAAACTTAATTGATTTTCTATATATCCTTTAGTTTGTGGAAAACTATATTTTTTACATGTTTGGTTCAAATTGATGTTTTTGGTACGAAAAACAACCTCTTCAATAATTTTTATGAAATGAAGAAGTGAAGACATACAGTAGCTATTTTTTTTAGTTCATGTTTGCGGTACTCAGAAATTTACTGCTGAAATCAATGTGGATAAAGTTATCCACGCTCCTCCATTTCGTGGTGATTACTCATATTATATGTATTGCTGGTACACAATTACCGCGCCCGACAATTTCAGAATTCAATTTTGGATTGATGATTTTGGCACGCAACGATTTTATCCTTCAAACTTTTACATCAAAGTAAGTTTTAAAAAATGCGGTAATTCTAAAAGCACATCGAAAATAAGGATTATCATAATTCTGTTTGAATTTTAAAGTTCATGCCAACCCTTTTTCAACCCATGTTTAAAAACTTTTCAAATTTTAGTAACATTTCTGAGATGTAAGAACCCATTGAGTGGCCTGGTTGGCAAAAATTTCTATTATAAGTAAATAAAACTAGAATCGGTTAAAAGGAAAAAAAACTCATGGTAAACTACTGCATACTGTTAATAAGCTTAAAATAATGAGTATGCTATAACTTATGTTATATTTTACGAGTACATTGCAACAGTACGTTTTATGATGGTCTGTTCAAGCTATAATGAACACAAAATTAGTCAATGAATTTTTAAAAACAACTTTTATTTCCATTTACAATCACGTCTGTTCAAGCTACTGAGCAACTACATTCTACACAGCTAAATCTATAAAACGTTGCAAATTTGTTTTTAGTTTTATGACAATTTGATCAAAACCGGCTCTCCATTTTTGACTTTGGATCAGCCTTCTCAGGCTGGGGCCATGTATCACTCAAAATCTAGTCTTCTGGGAATCGAATTGCGTGCTACCAAATCGTATGTTTATTCTGGATTCGCCATGAGATATTTGGCAGTAGGTATGCGAGCAAGTTTATTTAAATTTGTGGCAGCAGGTAAAACACGCATTCGAAAGGTTTGTACTAAATGGCGCCTAAATTCACTAATAGTCTAGAAAAAAACTAGAAAGCATATGGCCACAAGCTGAATCAGTCTCCTGTTGTCGGAAACAATACCTACATTCTTCTCAAAGCTACATTAAAAGCCTTGTTCATGTTTGTATCTTCTTATTGTTGATGTTTTTGATAGTGTTTTTTTTATCGTTCATGTTTGGTTCATTACAAATACTGACTTTGCTAGTATTTTTAGATTCTTGTGATGCCAACTTATTTGCGATTGAGCAAGTGCAAAGCATTTCGACACCAGGTTATCCTCAACAATACACCTCCAACTTATCATGTACTTGGACAGTCACAGCAAACAAGGACTATCTCGTCAGACTAGAAACTGGATTCGTCAGCAACGACACGTGCTGTGAACATCTTGAGGTATTTTGTTTTAGCTTGGGGCCAAGGCACCTCATTTGATTCACAGCGCATTAAAAAACAAACATATAAAAACGTTAAACTCGCAAGAACTAGAATATAATGGATCATAACGTTCAAAAGCTTTTGATTCCTGGCAATTTTGCAATGTTTTATTATCTAGTGTTGGTAAAGTTGGGGGCGAATTTTTTTTAAATTTCTACCAAGATTTCTGTTGCCTAAAAATGCTTATCCCTTAACTCGAGGTTGCAGGTTCGAAATAAAAAAAATAAATAGTTCTTTTTATTTCTGCCTAATAACGATTTTTGTTTTTTTGGGCGATATGTTTACAGTAGTTTTAGGCCACTAAAATGACGGCTAGAGCTTTGCCTGAGCTGAGGCGTTGGGGCTTGCCGCAAACCTCCCAGACTGTACTTCATCTTTTGCTCATGCCCTTCGTTTTAGAAATTTCTGCCCACGACACTGAACCCGATTAACAACAAAATTGCACGGCAAATCATATTTGCAGTGTAAAGAAAAGAAATTTAATTTTTGACGTTAATTTGACTTAAAACACTTCAGATTACTGATCCTGAACACGTGCAACTGTCGTCTAACCAAGTTTATACCACCACTGGAACAACAGCGGTTGCACTTGATTTCATATCATACAAGAGCTCGGATAGAAATGGATTTGAAGTCCAATATCAAGCAGGTTTGTTGCTGCCTGAACAGGCTCTCTGCGCAATACGCAAACTTTTCGGCATCATCTTTTTTACTGTCTAAAGGCAAACCAGCCGACTATTTTAATTAATTTTTGTCAAAATTTTGCTTTAAAGTTTTCAACGTTTTACTATTAACTTTTTCAACTGCTAAGGATGATCGAATGTGTTACAAATATTTCAAAACGTTTTTTAAGCGGGCAAAAAAATGTAACAATTTTTTAACTAAGCTGTATTTCAGAATGACTCCAAGCGATATAGCGAGCGAGAATGTCATTATCGAGCTTACAAAATTTAACGAGAACGTTTCGAAGTACGGGCGTAGCTGAGCCTTATGATATAAGTACAAACATCCAAAATGTTTTGTATGTTTAGTTCACATTTGTGGTGATCGGAAATTTGCTGCTGAAGTTGATATCAAAAATACCATTCACGCTCCGCCATACCCAGACGCTTATGGCAGTACCATGACCTGCTGGTACACCATCACTTCTCCTGAAGACACCAGAATTCGATTTTGGGTGGAAGATTTTGGAACAGAGCAATTCAATTCCTACTACTTTTACATGAATGTTAGCAATTTTCCATAGTTTTTGATTTTTACAAATTGTAGTAGGCCTTGTTACGCTGTCCAAAATTGTGTTGTCTCGTGATACCCATCGAGGTACCTCTTGAACAGGCGCGTAGCCAGGATTTGGAAAAGGGGGAACTATTTTGAAAGAGTGAGAAAAGTGCAATCGACCTTGACCCGAATTTTCATTGTTCTTGAATCAGTTTCACACGGTTTGTCCGAAGATTGAGACGAAATTTCTCGGAAAGCTCGGAAATTCAAAGGTTTTTTCCGCCCAAAATGCGGTGGTCTCCAAAAAAAAAAAAAAAAAAGGTCTTCACCGAAATTGAGACTGATAATCCGAAATTCAAAGGTTTTTTCCGGTGGTCTCCAAAAAAAATCAGGTGGACTCCAAAAAAAAAAAGGTCTTCACCAAAATTGAGACTGATTTTTCGGACAAAATCCGAAATTCAAAGGTTTTTCCGCCCAAATTCAAAGGTTTTTTCCCCCTCGCCTCCCCCCCTGGCTACGCTGCTGCTCTTGAAAAATTTTTTACAAATAGATTTTTAATGCCTGATTTGTGATTGAAATGTCTTCGGCTGCAACCAGATGCCGTTTTTTAGATATATCGCTTTTGGATCCTATATACCTCCTCGAAAAAAACATTCCAGAAATTACATTTTCCCGAAAAACACTTGGCCGAAACTACATTATCCTGAATATACATTTCCCTGAACGTGCATTTTCCAGAAATTACATTTCCCTCAACATGCACTTGCCAAAAATTACATTTTCCTGAACGTGCACTTTCCAGAATTTACACTTGCCTGAACATGCACTTGCCAGAAATTACATTTTACTGAACGAGCACTTTCCAGAAATTACACTTTCCTGAACATGCACTTGCCAGAAATTACATTTCCCCGAATGCTCATTCGGCAGAATTTACCTACGGCCAAAATTACATTTCCCCGAAAACTTATTTACCAGAATTTACACTTGCCAGAATGTACATTTGGCCGAAATTACATTTCCCCGAAAGCTTATTTTTCAGATTTTACATTTCCTCAAAAATTCATTTTCTAGAAACTATTTTTCATTCAAAAAATATACTAATGTTTAGATTATTTATTTTTAATAAGCAGAACAAACTTTTAGTTGAAATTGAGAAACGTTGCGATAACAGTTAGCTTACTGAATGAGAAATATAACCCAGGTTTTTAGTCAATTTGCTATCATAAGTTGTGCTTCAAGCGTAACGAAAATTAGCAGTTAAAAACAGATGCAAGCATGTTCACCGAGGCAAGCAAGCAAGCAAGCTTACTTTAACCCAGGTTACACAATTTTAGAAAAACCAATAAATTTTAAGTTGAGGCTGGCTTCTCTTAGTTTTTTGCCAATTTGCTGCTTTATTTGTTTGTATTACAGTATTAGTTCTTGAATTCAGAGAACGTTCATGTTAATTTAAACGACCACGTGTTTAAAGTTATTTTGGCGTTTAGTTCCGAATGCTCTGTCAGCTTGAGCAAAGACTTTTTTGCTTTTTTTGCAGCATCGTAAAACTGCAAAAGCGAAAAGTACGGAGTTTTTTATAACTTGAGAACCTCCAAATATTTATGAGTTGCTTGCGCGGTTTAAAGCAGCACTTTGTAATTTTAGAATCGTTGTAATATTTTGCTTGTAAATACTGAAAAATTACTAAAATTTTATCGTTTTGAATTTGCACAGAATTTAGTTGCTTTTAAGATTTGAAATTTATTTTTTTTGTTTCCAATCTTTTTGTTACTGATGGAGGCTGGCATTTTTTTTAGATTCTGAGCAACAATGAGCCTCGGGTTTTTTAGAAAAAATAATGTAATTGGAACGACCGACGCTCGTGTCGCGTGTTCTTTTGTTTTTACTCGGCTATTTTCCAACTAATAAGTGCGAACTTTCAAACTTTTGCTTATAACTCGAGAACGATTTGGTCTAGCTACATGAAATTTTGACAGTAGTTTGAGATTAATGAGTTATATGTTAGTACCAAATTTCGAGGTAATAGGTTACGAGACTTTGGTTTTAGAACCCGAAAACCGCCCTGCAGGTTTGGCGTAAAAAGTGGTCTCAGTCAAAAACGGCTTAAGTAGGGCAAAAAATATTTCGTATGGTTGTATGTCTTAAGATACCCTTTCATCCCAACCAACCCACTTTTGGCCGCGATGAGGTTCATTTCTTTTTTTTTCGTTTTTTTTTCCTAATTTTTGTACGCTCTTCTTCTCTTAAACCACAAAACATCGAAATTTAATTTTTGTGTAAAGTTGTTGAGCTGCAAACGAAATTTTTCTTCCGAAATTTTTTGGGGCAACTCCACCGGGAACCCCCCCAAAAAAGGACCCAAAAAATCTATTTTTTGAACGGCTCAAGCTAGAGTGCTAGTTGTTTTTGATATCAGTAGATATTTAACAGACAAACATTGTGACATAGTTTGTGGGTGCCAAACCCCCAAATAGACCCCCCAAAAATTCATTTTTTGAATGGCTCAACTTAGAGTGCCAGTGTTTTATGATATCAGAATATATTTAACAGACAAATATTTCGACATAGTTTGGGGGTGCCACCCCCCCGGAGACCCCCCAAAATTTAATTTTTTGAACAGCTCAACTTAGGGTGCCAGTCTGTTATGATATCAGGAGATACTTAACAGACAAATATTTTGACATAATTTGGGGGTGACACCCCCCGGGGACCCCCAAATGGACCCCCCAAAAAATCAATTTTTTGAACGGCTCAATTTAGGATGCCAGTCTGTTATGATATCAGGAGATATTTAACTGACAAATATTTTGATATAGTATGGGGGTGCCACCCCCCCTCCGGGGACCCCCCAAAAATCAAATTTTTGAATGGCTCAACTTAGGGTGCCAGTCTGTTATGATATCAGCAGATATATATCAGACAAACATTTTGACATAGTTTGGGGGTACCAACACCGCGAAGACCAGTCCAAATGGACCCCCCCAAAAATCAGTTTTTTCTACGGCTCAAATTAGGGTGCCAGTCTGTTATGATACCAGGAGATATTTAACTGACAAATATTTTGAATCTACTTTTCTTAAGGTTCCATAAACAGATATTTTTGAATAATTGCTGATTTTACGGTATACAAAAAGTACTTTTGCGCGTCACAGCATTAGCTTTGCGTCGGTCGTTCACTGGGTTTGCTGGCAAACTCCCATCTAGTTCGTCTTGCGTTCGTAACAAAATTAAATCTGCGGCTGTAGTACAAGTAGCTTAAATCTACATCAAATGCAAGCCAGCAAAACAACACTTGTTGCATTCCTCGGCAAAAGATTTCGCGCTTTAGCTTACAAACACTCTAAAAAGCAGCAATGATATATATTTCCACAACCAGCTTCAAAGAGTTTTTAGTTGAAATCTACCGAGAAAGCCACTCCTACGGAAATCTCATTATGATGTCAATTCCCGCCATTCACATTTCATACAATTTAGAACATTTCATTCGCAGTTTATGCAAAGGTAGCAAGAAGATAAGTCATTTCTTCTGGTGACGTCACAACTAAAACCAACGAGGCTTGCTCTAGCAAAAATTGACCGCATAATGCGATGTAATGAACAACGTAGAGTGAATGATCTTGTCGAGATTGTTGGAGGGGAGGTAGCTGGACTGCACTGTATAGGATGAAAATTCAAATTTCATGCTGTTAAGAATTTTCTGCTGTGTACTTTTCACCAGAGAATTTTGAGTTAATATTTGTTTTAACCAGGCTTCTGTCAATCTTTCGAATTGAACAATTTCATCAATTTACACATTGGTGTCAGTGAAACATTAATTTTTGCTTTAAATAAATTTTCCCTCAAGGCGCATTATGTACCTCAAATCAAAATGACAGTTTCGCACGATGTTTTTTTTAATTGTTCAGATTTATTGATACGAATATTTCATTGTATTATTGTGTAATTAATGTAAGAAAACGTTCACCTAACGAGCTCCATTAAAGCAAGACTGTAGGCCAGTGCTTCCCAATCTTTTCATCACCGTGGCCTATTTTCAATTCGAAAATTTTCCATGGACCACATCTAAATCGCTAGCTTAATCGCGATTATTCAATTTTCAGGTAATCTCCCCAAAAAAAAGGTTATTCACGCCAAAAACCGCAAATTTTGTGCTAGCTCTCTAACGGGCCCCTCAGCGTCAATGATCAAAACATTTTTTCAACCGAATTTGCAATTACCCAAATCAGAAATGGAAACCGGTCGGGTCGACCGGCCGGTCGAGATTCTTTGACCGGCCGGTCAAGCCGGTTAAAAAACCGGTCAAATTCTCTTTTCTGGCTACTACAAGACATCTAAGCATCAACCTAAATATACTTTTATATTTTATCACAAATAAAACTTTTTATAAAAAAAAAGACTATGGTTTCGCATTGTTCAGCTTATACAGATGTCATTGTGTACCTCTTTTTGTGCATGCTGAAAGAATAAACTACTGATACTGACAGTATTAACAAACCACATCTTTCGAAAACACGTCTTGTTGAATGGTTTCAAGCTGTGACTAATATGCTACGACCATTAAGACATGCTCATCCAGGGACGTGTTTAGGGTGGGAGTATTGTGCCATGCCCCACCACTTTGGACCTCGGCACAAAGCAAAAAAGTGCAAAATATACGTTAAAATCGCGTAATCAGATTTTAATAAAGCATGCATGTGGAAGAGGCTTGCGCTACCTAGCATTTTAACATCATTTTAATCAGCTTAAGAGTAGAAGTGGCGCAGATTTCAGATTTTTTTGTACATGCTAAAATCTTGCCGCTTTGAAAAGCTTGTTTCAACTTAAATTTACCACACTCTACACTGGGCAAGAAAGACATAGCTCTTGTTTTTTGTATCTAACTAGCCATGGCATATTCTGAAGTAGCATCATTTCTACAAACTGCTGGGGCGCATTATATTTCGAATGTTTTCTAGCCAATGTCATAACAGTTCAGTGTGTTCAATAAAAATAACGCACGCGTTGCGTTCATCGGGATACTTATTCATAACCACTTCGTACTACCGATGAGTTTATTTATTGTTTGACGTTTCGCTTCCCAAACCGGGAAGCTTCTTCAGAACAATTTTCGGCAGTGCTGCCTTTGCAGTTACAAAAAGATAAATGAGAAAAAAATAACAGCAGAAGATAGGTAACAGTAAAAACATACGAACATCACAATACTTGTAGTATTATACCCAAAAGCATTAAAATGATGGAGCAATAATGACATTATGTAATATTGAAAATTATGTCACTAACAGCGTGAAAAAAGGAATACTAAAAAATTATGTCAATAACAGCGTGAAAAAAATTAATAATATTCATAACAACTAGGCTGCTTCACTAACAGTTTGAGAAAGGATGAAAAGGATCTATTGCAAAACATTATGTACTGGAAAAGCTTTTTAGCTCCACAGAGATTTAAATTAATTGTTCCGTCCGTATATAAATCTCTGTGGAGCTAAAAAGCTTTTCCAGTACATAATGTTTTGCAATAGATCCTTTTCATCCTTTCTCAAACTGCTAGTAAAGCAGCCTAGTTGTTATGAATATTATTAATTTTTTTCACGCAGTTATTGACATAATTTTTTAGTATTCCTTTTTTCACGCTGTTAGTGACATAATTTTTCAATATTTCTTTTTTTCACGCTGTTAGTGACATAATTTTCAATATTATATAATGTCATTATTGCTCCATCATTTTAATGTTTTTGGGTATAATATTACAAGTATTGTGATATTCATATGTTTTTACTGTTACCTATCTTCTGCTGTTATTTTTTTCTGATTTATCTTTTTGTAACTGCCAAGGCAGTACTGCCGAAAAAAAGTTTAGTGTTTGCTGCTCGGCAAATTGCAAATAATCTGTCACCAATAGCTAAAATATTGTAAGTTCATTTTTTGGCCTTTCGCAAAATATCATTAAAAAGAAGTCTAATAATTTAGCTTGTGCTCTCCGGTGCTTTTTATGCTTAATTTGTGCACGTTTTGCGCAAAATTTTTTTTGCGTATTTTTTCTGAGACCCCCGTCTAAAGCCACAAATTTTGACACCTCACCCATGCCCCCCCTTTTGAAAATTTTTAATTAAATTCATTGAATTGTGAAGAAAAACTTTCTGTAAAAAAAACAGTCGACCGAACCGGTCAGAAACCGGTCGACCCCGGTCAACCGCCGATGATTTTGAAATTTACCGGTCGGGTCGAGAAAATCCTGACCGGTTCCATCTCTGACCCAAGTAGCTCTGTAGCCCACCACAAAATGCTTCTATGGCCCACAGGTTGAAAACCACTGCTGTAGGCGATATGTAAGCGTAATGACCGTGAGATTTCAGTTTCGTCTTTTCGTACGTATAAGTCTGCACTGAGGTCAGTAGACTAAGCGGGAAAGTGATGCGATGCAGTGCCGTCGCTACTGGGGGGCCGTGCCCCCCGATTTCAGTTTACTCAATATACTGTTTTGCAACATTACGTCACGATAAGACAATAGTCAATGATGGAAATATAGCAATAATAACGTTCAAACATAATTTTCCTTCAACGTTTTCAGATCGTTTGCCAAATTGCTGGCAATCTACTGGTGTACATAAATGTGACGGAATAACCCGCCTTTTTACTGTAACACACCTTTACAAATGTGTCGCGGAAGAGAGATATAAGTCGGCAGAATTGTTACCGATACTTTGTTAGTGATTATGACATGAACAATAGGTGAAAACATTATTTTCAAAGAAAACCTGTTTTTGATTTATGGAGCAAACTCAAGTTTTTTAGGTCGCAGTCAATGGAGCACCATTTTGAAGAGGCTAAGGCCCGTTAAGCCAAGTCACTTAGAAAATTTAACTTCAAAATACAAGCGTTTAAATGTACTTAGACTTGACCTGAAGTAAGGGGGGAAGGGCTAAAGGGGTTAAGCAGTTTAAGTCTTTGAAAAGACTTCTGAATTTTATCAATTTGGTCATTGATGCGTCTTCAAAAAGTGCGAAATGTGATTAAAATGCCATTAAAATCGCTATTTTTGTGCTGTAAAATCACAAACATTGCCCATTGGTTGGGGGCTCCGCCCCCAGGCCCCGGTCTGTGACACACTCGAGTTGCATCAGTTTGTTTAGCACTAGGCCTAAATTACACAATTTTTGAGCAAAAACGAGATTAGAAACGTTGCCGGCCTTATAGGTCTTTTTTTTTAGACATGAATACAGCATTTTCGAATATACATTTGTAGCCGTACATGATGTGAAGATTGGTTTTAGTATGCAAAAATTTAGTCCATTTCAGTGCCCCCCACTTGCGGCTAGTGCCCCTTCCCTTCGTTTGCCCTGGCGACGGCATTGCTGGGATAATGGTTATAGCTTTCTGAGACAGCAGTCTTTTGCACTGGAATGGACTCAAAAATGATTTAAAGCATCCTTTGAAACAATTATTTAGAGGAAACTGATTTGTCAGATATAAAATACACAAATAAGCAAAAACTTTCAAAATGGCAAAAATAAACAATCAAATTTGATCGCTTGCTAAAAAATGCTGAACTTGGATATTCATCAAAAAAAAAAAATTAAAACTCAGAAATAGGCAGGGGGCTATTCAATTTTAGTTAATTACCAATCACTACTCTCAAAATTTTGTCAACCACTTCTTTCAAGTTTCGTTCCATTAGCCCGCTACCCCTCCAATTACCTCTTTCTAAAGTATATACGAAATAGATTACCCCGTGTAAGTTTTACTGACCTAAAATTTTATGATTTACCAGCTGGTAAATATGAAACTAAAATTTTACCGTTTATATCCACCTTCTACTTAGCCCATTTTTGCAACCAGTTTAAGCAACTTTTTGTACTGCTAACCAGGGGTGCCGAAACAAAGGGGGAATGGGGGATATATGTGGCTGTATCCCCCCAATAATTTAAATGGGTGTACAATACATCTGAGCGAAAATCGGGAAAAATAGTGTTCTATTCCTGATGAAGACCTTTTTTTTTATCTTTCGCTGAATTTGGGTAAAAATAGTGTTCTATTTTTAATGAAGACCTTTTTTTTTGGTCTTCACCTGAATTTGGGAAAAAAAGTGTTCCATTTGCATTTTTTTGGTCTTCACTAAATTTCCAAACCTGAACAAAATCGTGGTCGAGGTTCAATCCCCCCAATGTTGAAAATAGGGCAAAATTGGGGTAAAATTGCAAATTATCCCCCCCAATGCTCAACGAAGATCGGCACCACTGCCGCTGACTTCTTATGCTACGTTTTAAAGCAAAGGTTTTTATCAAAATAGGCCTAAAATGAAGTCCGTTTTGCAAAAAATACAAAATTTTCCAGCGGCTGGGCGCTCTGACCCCAGACTTCGAATGGCCTCTGGCTGCGGGCTCTGCAATCAGACCCCGAAACAGCCCCTCATAGCAGATTTCTGGCTACGCGCCTGACTAAGATACTTCAATGATACGACGCTTTTATGCTGATGTTTTTGTGAATTTCAGATACTATCGAAATACCGTAATATTACCAATAATCTAAAACCACATTGAAATATCATCACAAACTTCGGAAGAATAGTTCGGTTCTGAAAATGGCACTTATTTTTATCAATAACCAAAAATATTTCAAACCTAACGTTGTTTGTCAAAATTACTTACAAGCAGGGTGTCGAACCGAACCTGAACCCGAACCGTAAACCCGAATGAACCGTTTCATTTTGGTGAACCCGAACCGAACTTGAACCAGCAAAATTTTACTTCAGTGAACCTGAACCCTCAAAATTGTGCTCAAGTGAGCCCAAACCGAACTTGAACCCCTGACAAAAGTAAGAATATATTTTTCCATATCCGGATGCCACTGGCGCTGGTACACGCACAATAAGAACAGTGGTGAACTTCAACAGGATCAGCCATTTCTCCTTTTTTTTTCTGGACGAAACGAGTAACGGCAGTTAAATTTTAAGTCAATGAACCCGAACCGAACCTGAACTTGTAATATTTCTTGAGTTAACCTGAACCAAACCTGAACCTCGAAAATGGTGCTCAAGTGAACCCGAACCAAACCTAAACCGCTAAAATTTTTGAGCAGGAGCTGAACCCGAACCCGAACATTTATTTGAAGCGGTTCGACACCCTGCTTACAAGACGTGAGAGACTACTTCCCTTTGCCCTTTTATTCTACACGCAGCTTAATAATTTTTGAAAATGAACAAGCATATGATATATATTTTTGTAATCTAAATTCTATCAATAACGAAATTTCGGTTTAATATGTATAATATCTGGAAAATGAGTTTTCGGGGAAATGTAATTTCGGCCGAATGTACAATTGTACATTCTAGCAAGTGTAAATTCTGGCAAATAAGCTTACGGGGAAATGTAATTTCGGCCAAATGTACATTCTGGCAGGTGTAAATTCTGGCAAATAAGTTTTCGGAGAAATGTAATTTCGGACAGTTGTTCATTCTTGCAAGTGTAATTTCAGGCAAGTGTTATTTCTGGCAGATGTAATTTCATACAAGTGTTCATTCAGGCAGATGTAATTTCATACAAGTGTTCATTCTGGCAGATGCAATTTCAGGCAAGTGTTCATTCTGGCAAGTGTGATTTCTGACAAATGTTAATTCTGGAAAAAGAACGTTCAGGGAAATGGTTTTCTAGCAAATGATTTTCGGGGAAATGTTTTTCTGCGAGGTGTAAGGATACCACCGCTTTTAATCAAACGCGGATGAATATTGTAAAATCATATGCTTGAATAATTTTTTTTACTATTAGTGTTGCCGTTAAATAATTCACGTGTTTCAAAAATGATATTTTTTATCTTTTTTGAATGTAAAAATTCAAAATATGATACATTTAAACTGAATAATTAATCATGGGTAAGTTTTTTGCTAAAAAGTTTGCACATTTAGTGTTTTCGCGGGAATTTTCGTGTGTTGGATTCTAAAACATGGAAACATGCTTAGAAGTCACGTGACCGTTGTCAGTTGGCAGCTGATCGCTATGAATGCAAAACTTCAAACCAATTTTTTCCAAAATAAGATACCGGTAACCAGTAATGAAGAAATTGTTTCTTGCAGAAGGTCGAAAAATAAACGAACTACCTTATGAATTACACCACATGTTTGTTATGATGATAGCCTACCCACAAAACGCAGTCTAACCCAATACCTGCTTTGAAGAATACCGATAAGCTTCGAGGAATATCGATAGCCTACGGCAGTCGGTAGCTATGGGTATGCCGGTCATCAGTCCATTAAGTTTATTCCGATCGAACCAAAGCACATCTTCAATTCTAATAAATTATTCAGCTACAATGTTTTAAGACTATAGCAGTTTACTGCGAAGTTTCAACGTAAAGCAATGCACTTTCGCAAATATTGCAAAATAAGGCTTGAATAAACTTTGCGCCTTTTCAGCAATTTCATGAGAGTCATCTCTTATTTTGGGTTAATTGTTGGTTTAACTCCGGTGATTGTTTCAAGTGCTTAAGTGTGGCAGAACAGACATTCGAGAGTTGATAAGCCAACCAGCTAGGGCTAGGCTAGTTAGTTTCGAGGAGTGAAAGCCTATCGGTATTTCTCAAAGCAGTTATTGTAATTATTTCTCAAAGCAGTTATTGTTTTAGGCTGCTTTTTGAGGGTAGACTATCATCATAACAGACATGTGGTGTAATTCATGAGGTACTTCATTTGTTTTTCGACTTTTAACTAAAAATAATTTCCTTATTAATTCTTAGGTTTACTGAAATTCAATCTTGAGAGATTATTTTGAAGTTTTGCATTCATAGCGATCAGCGGCCAAGTGACGACGGTCACGTGACTACAAAGTATGTTTCCATGTTTAAAAGTCAACGCACAAAAATTCCAGCTAAAGTACTAAATATGCAAACTTTTTATCAAAAAAACTAACCCTTGATTAATTATTTAGTTTAAAATTATGGCATTTAAAATTTTTACATTTAAAAAAATATAAAAAATATTCTGGGGTAATTCGTGGATTATTTAACGGCAACACTAATAGCAAAAAAATTATTCGATTAAAAGCTATATATCTTAAAAACGGCACCTGGTTGTAACCGAAGACAATTCAATCAACGGGCATTAAAAATCTATTTGTAAAAAATTTTTTAGATGATACCTCGGATGGGTATCACAAGATTTCTTTCCTAGACGTTTTTTCTGCTAACGTAACAAGGCCTATAGCTTTTTTTTCATCCTTAGTAGCCACTTTTTTGTTGATGTGAAAAAGCTCAGTGCTTGTGGAAAAAGTACTGGATTAGAAAAGTCTATAATATGATAACAGAATTGCTACGCTTGATCTCAAGTGTTATGGTTTTGTTTACTGTTTCCCTACTTTCAAAGCTATGACATTAACCTAAACGCTGCAATTAAAACAAATTCTAAACTAGATTTCAATTTCTCGAGGAAAAATTATACGGGACTTGCGCCAGTTCCTTTTCAACAGCATTTTCCGCTTCATACTTTCAAGGTTACCAATATTTCTGTAAAACTCACTGTTATGCACTGCAAACAAAGCGATTTTGTCTGATGAAAAAATGTTCGTTGTGAATCCTTTATGGTTTGGGTAAAACGGATGTCTGACTAAGTATTTGAACCCAGCTCTGTTCAATCACGACACTTTTAAACACTGGCGTCTTTAACCGTTATGCCAGCACAGCACATGAACCCAATTTAATAAAAGGAATTGTCAAAATTTAGCTTTCAAAAAGTGATTTTTGGGGGGTTTCAGGGGATTGGAACCCACAGATTATGTAAAAAAAATTGTCTTTTGAATATCTGCTAATGTCCAAAAAAACTAGTGCCCTAGTTTAAGCTGTTCAAAAAATTAATTTTGGGGGTTCATTTGGGAAGGTTCCGGAGTGATGGTAACTTCAAACTATGTCAAAATACTTGTGAAATATCTCCTGATATCAGTAAAAACTGGATCCTTAGCTTTTGCCGTTCAAAAGAGTTGATTTTTGGGGGTTTATTTGGGGTTTCTGGGGGAGGTGGTTCCCCAAAAACTATGTCGAAGTATTTGCTTGTTAAATACCTACTGATATGAAGCAATACTAGCGCTCTAGCTTAATTAAACCGATAAAAAATTTAATTTTGGTTGGTACATTTAGGTGTTTCGGGAGGTTGGTACCATCAAACTATGTCTAAGCATTTGTCAATTCAATATCTCTTCATATCAAAAAAAAAAAAAAAAACTAGCGCCATAGTTTAAAAGCTCGAAGAGGGAATTTGGGGGTCCGTTTGGGGGGTCTCTGGGGAATGATAACCCCAAATTACGTCAAACTAATTATCCCTTAAATATCTACTGATATCAAAAAAACTAGCACCCTAACTTAAATAGTTTAAAAAAATTGATTTTGGAGGTTCTTTACAGAAAATGAAACCTTATACCCTCTAATCATATCTAATGTCAAAATAAAAAATATTGGTTGAGATTTTGTCCCAATCAAAAAAGAAATAAAATATGTTGGATTCAATATGATTTGGAAATGAAAAAACCAATGGCCAACAAAACGATTGAACCTAGGTTTATTTAAACACAATGGTTTCATATTCTGGAGTCTTTGACCACTAGGCCACAGCAGCACATGTGCATAGATGACAAAAATCAATTATTAAAATCACGAGTGAAACTTTGTTAACACAAGTTTTTTGGGTGTCTTACCCAAACCACATGATGTAGTGTCTCCAAATTTGCAGGTGCACAACTTCATACCTGATGAAAAAAAACGATGATTTTAAATCATTTGTGGTTTGGTTAAAACGGATGTCCAACTAAATATTTCAACCTAGCTCTGTTCAATCTTGACAATTTCAAACACTGGTGTTTTTAACCATTATGCCAGCACAGCATCTAAACCCAGTTGAATACAATCAATATTGCTAAATTTAGCTTTCAAAAAACGATTTTTGGGAGGTCCATTTTGGGGGTTTCTGGGAGGTTGGTACCACCAGACTACGTAAAAAAAATTGTCTTCTAAGCATTTGCTGATATCCAAAAACACTAGCGCCCTAGCTCAAGCCCTTCAAATCAATTGATTTTTGGAGGCGCATTTGAGAAGTCTCTGGAGGGGGGCAACCCCAAACTACGTCAAAATTTTTGTCTTTTAAATATCTACTGATATCAACAAAAACTGGAGCCTTAGCTTAAGCCACTCAACAAACTAATCCTTCAATCATGCTTTTTTAAGCAATTTCACCGCTTAATTTCAAAAGACTTTTATAATTACGAAAGGAACCGTAGCCAAAGGCCACATACTATGGTCTTTGGAAAAACACCAACATTGGTGTTTCGGAAGTTATTCGGGTTTGAAATTTTTAATCGGAATAGATTTTAAGGAACATGTTTTGAATGTTTGAAATAATTTTTCTTCGTAAAGTTATAACTTGATTTTCTTTGTGATGGATATTTTCTTGAAAAAAATGTAACTGCTAAAAAATCTTCGGATTCCATCTTCATTATTTTAGATTTCAAAACAAAGTTGTCGCTCAAAAATCTTCGTAAAAAGTTCTTGAATGAATTCCGAACAAAAAATCATCGTTTTCATGCTCGTTAAAGCAATTTGTTAGGCTTTTGCGTTCTAATACGAAAAAAAATGTCATTAAATATGTAAAAATCATTAAATAATTGACTATTATTGACAATAAACGACAACTAATTGTCACCTCTTCCGCTTTATGCACGTGTTGCATTTTGGTTAAAACGGCTAAACTTAAACTTGACTGTTTCAAAATTTTTGTCAAGTAATTTACGCAAATTGAATCAAAACTGAGTCGCAGATTTAACTCAAGAAGTGAATCTTGTGAGCTCAAGGTGAATTTACGCAGTACTTGACTTTCGTCCGTTTATTTAGGTTTTTGCTTGTCCGTGAAATAGCATGAGCTTTTTCTTGCTCAATTTTCTAAGCCCTTTTCCGTACAAGTAGACTGCTTCATATTGATAAAGATTCTGTTTAAAAAACGATATTTTAAAATAGAGCTGTACACCCTCACGAAAGATGTTTTCGGAAAACTTTTGTCCAGTATTTGACTGTCTGATTAGTGCGGATATGGACATCCAAAAACGCGAACGAAAAAACATAGTTTTTCATGGAGAAGAAAAAACGTAGAAACTCAAACAAAAAGCGGATATTGTGTCAATCCACCATTATTTTGTCAGAATTATGACTATCTACCATCTTCGTTTTCCCACCACTGCAAGACGAAAGTCATGATGGTTAAAAAATGAAAGTGGATTGCTGATTCCATCAATTGTACAGATGACAATTTCTTTTCTGTAAAAAAGATTAACTGCATTGGTTCGATTTGAAAAAATTCATTGGTAAAAAAAAAGCATAACTTTTACAATTAAGAGCTATCAAAGACGGGCAGTGATCCAGGCAAAGTGGTAAATTCTGCAAACTCTTGATTAGTTTTGCCCTCTAATAAGCTATAGGGTTTTCGTCATTCCAAAATTTCTCTCCTCATTCATAAATTCATTCAACAAAACCATGATGAAACATGCAAAAATGTGTAGCTCGCTGTTTTTCCTCCATTACCTACCAAAAACTGGCAAAACAAGTGCAATACCAGCAAAAATTTTTGGAGAGTTTTTACAGAAAATGAAACCTGATACCCTATGATCATAAATCTAGAATCAAAACAAAAAATATTAAAAGCGATTTTTTTCTAATCAAAGAAAATTTTATAGGCTAGATTCAATATAATCTTGGTTTGATAAAAGCGATGGTCAATTAGATAATTGAACCCAGGTCTTAGGTTTTAAGTACTGGGGTCTTTAACCTTTAGGCCACGGCAGCACACCCGCGTTAGCGACTAAAATCACTTAATAAACTTTGCTATCACAAGCTTTGGGTGCATGAGCCCCAAACCACGTGACGTAGAGTCTCCAAAAATTCAGGTGCTCAACTGCATTTACAGCCTTTTATATCTCCAAATTTTCAGTTTCTAGCTTTGGTGGTTTCGAAGTTTTTTTCTCCATAACAAAATATGCTTAAATAAATAAATCATCAATAAATAAAAAAAAAACAAAGAAAAAAAGTGTCGGAATCATCATAATTTATTTTTGGGAGCTGAAACTGCATGGCCAGGGCACTTTTAAATTCGAAACTTTTATTCTACTCTTGCGATTATTTTTCGAGCTAGAGCTTTTAAACCTCCAATGGGCATTTCAGTTTTTGGCTCGAAAAGTCAACGTCATAATTAAATCAAAGATTTTTAGTACTACTGCATGATTGAAAAACTCGATCACATGACTGCTCCGTCACGCATGAGCATTTATGGAATTATTGAGGAAACCAAAAAGGGGAGGAAACCAAAAATGAGGAAACCAAAAAGGGGAAAAATATTAATGAAGCAAAAAAGAGAAATACGTTACCAAATGATAATTAAAAAAACTTATGTAGTGTTGCTCGTTCAATTTAAGTAGAGTATTACAACATGATGAAAATTTATAATTTTGCTTGAAAAGTAATTAAAATTGTAAATAGTATAGATTTATAAATTTGCTGCAAAGTACCATTGACAGTGTTGGATTTGTAGTTTCAGCCTGATTTAATTAATAATGTCATTTTATTTTTGTAGTTTTATGACGGCTTTCAAGCATCATCGGCATCACTGTTTTTAACCCTAGATAAGCCGGAGCAGGCAGGCGTGATGTACCACTCCAAACGAAATGTCATTTTATTTAAGTTGTACGTGTACAGATATTATGGCTACACTGGTTTCACGTTGAAACATAAAGCAATAGGTGTGTTTTTTGTTTTTAAAGATAGATACAGCAGCTTGTAGAGTACCTGTAAGTTTTACTGTAATGAAAGTAAGTTTTGCTTTCTACAATGTAGTAAAACTTGTAGTACAGACTAAAGTGTAAATACTAACTTTCTGTTGTTGTGCATATTTATCTTCCTGTCATTGGACAGCGTCCGACGCTAGCTGTTGGACCATCCGCACACTTTTCATTGCGATAGCTACTTTTGTTGTTGTTGTTGTTTTTCAAGATGGCAGGCCCTTGACTTGGTCAATTAATAAGAAATAGTTCTTGAAAAAAAGTCAAAATGGATAAACCATCTCATGAGTTACACCACAAGTTTGTCATGATAGCCTACTCACTGAATATAGCTGTCTAGTACAGCTGTCGTTTTAAGAAATATCACCTCCCGTCAGTTAAGCTAGCTGGATAAGCTAATCGCCTTAACGGTTATCATGACAGAAATTTGGTGTAACCTATAGGGAGTTTATCTATTTTTTGACTACCTTTAGTGTGCTACTTTCGGAAACCCTTTCTGGACAATTTTTTCAAAGTGCATACATTTGTTTTAAAGCAGTCACGCCCAGCGACGATTCTACAACGAAGAATTTCTTTTTCTTTGCAGACTCTTGTGGCTCATTATTGGAAGCTTTCGAAAGCCCTCGAATCATGAGCCACCTCTCATCACTTGGTGATCATATCTGCAACTGGACAATCAGAGCAGCTTCTAATCAAATAGTTGAGATAACTTCTCTGCAAATTTTCAATGAAACAGACAGCGATCATTTATTTGTAAGAGTGGTATCGAATGATTTTTGTTATTTAGAAGGCTGCAAGTGCTTCCATTTTCTATACAAATCTTATTTTTTGATTTTGCTTGAGAATTTTTTTTTTTTTTTTTGGTTTAAATGTACAACCAAAAGCCGTGTTAGAAAGTTAGCACCTTATTACGCGGTGCATTTAGGTTGTACTCAAATAATTTGATTGTTTCCATTATGGCTAAAAACAATTAAGGGATGTTGTCAGCTACAAATTTTTCAGAACCCCATTGAATTTTACAGATTCTTGAATCTGACCAAAGCAGAGTTCCCATCAGAAAAACGACAAAATACGTGTCACCTGAAAGACTGGTAGAAATCGATTTTGTTGCAAACAATACCTTGGGAACAAACAGCTTTGAGGTTCAATATCGAGCTGGTAATTGGTGTATTTTTTACGTGTACAAAGAACATTACGAATACGAATGTTGTTTTTTTAAGGCAGCTTCTTCAACTCCTAGGCCTACTTTTGCTATGAAAGTAGTTTTCAACAAATCTGAGTTTTTATAACCTGAAAATTGGAACTTCGTTGTTTGCTATTTTGCCGGGTCGTTGAATATTTTGAAGTTCAATTTATTTTTAAAAGTTAATATCGGAAAAAAGCTCAAATGCTTCAGATATAAAGAATGAATTTAGAAGTTTCTTCAGGTTTCAACATGGATTGCTACTGCCAGAGGTGGAGTCCTCGAGGACGTCCTTAGCCTCGAGGACGTGCTCGAGAACACATTTTAAAGTCCTTGGCCTTAGTCTCGAAGGTCAAGTCCTTGGCTTTGGCCTTGGCCTCGAAGCCTCAAGTCCTCGAAAATTGCCCTGTCTTCTGCTCGAGTACAGCACTATTTTTTGAATCGTTAAAATCGTGTATTACTATTATTATTAATGGGCAGAGGTGCAAGCGAATCTGTTACCGTTTTGTAAGGTCCTCCTACACATTGCGTGGGCCTCATTTGGGCCCATTGCAACTGTAGCTGCTGCGTTGCTGTAGTTTTGTTTGGTTACTGGTCGAACTCAGAAAGCCTTCCAGCTTCCGTTAAGTACGTGGCCAGTTTGTTAATGTTACATTTCGTTACCGCATTGTGAACAATGCTTTTGGTGATTCCAAAATATTTAAAACGAATATCTTGGTAAAGCTTGCAATTGTCTACATGATGATTTGGTGTTTCACCCTCTAGGCTACATTTTGGACACAGAGAAGCCTCAGCACGACCTGTAGTTGTTTTGTGCCGCTGTAGATTGCAATGCCCAGTTAAAACTTGCCCCACTCTACTTGATTGAGGTCTCTCAAGGTGAAGGAGACATATTGTTAGTCGTGAGGACGTCCAACCTACAGACTCCTTCATTCTCAAGCAGTCTTTTCGTTTATTCCAGATACTGTAAATTTCCATCTATCTGTGGACCAGTCCTTAACCGTGCTAACACAACTTGCATACGGCCTGTAATAAAAGGCTCAGGATCATGCATTTTTGATTTAGATTCTAATTTGACTTGACAGTATGCCACTTAGTTACCATGTACCACTGCATGACCAGAAATCCAGGCAATATTGACGTGGTTTTGTTTACCGGACTGATTTAGGTTTCTAATGCAGTTGAGCACTGTAACTGATGTTACAGTGCACTTTATGAGTGATTTGATAGCTGCCTGACTCTCCACCAGCACAACAATACTTTGATTATGCATTCTACTTGTTTCTATTTGAATAAGACCTATCTGATGATGCCCCGCTGGATTGAAATCAATTCTAGTAAATAAAATATAGTAGTATATAATTTACGACTGATTTCGTATATGCCCGATAAGCTTGTGGCTATATTATTTTACTGATCTCTAAATGCGAAGTCGTCGGAATTTCTTCTTTTTTCTCCTATGTGTGATTTTCATCCAAAACACGGCCTCAAACAATAATATCCTTTCAGTGAAATTGATTTTAGTAAATAAAATATAGTAGTATAACTGTATAATTTACGACTAATTTTGTATTTGCCCGATAAGCTTGTGGCTATATTATTTTACTGATCTCTAAATGCGAAGTTGTCGGATTTTCTTCTTTTTTCTCCTGTGTGTGATTTTCATCGAAAACATGGCCTCAAACATAAATATCATTTCAGTTTATTCTAATCTTTTTGTAACAGCACAGGGTGGAGCCCGTCTGGCCCTGGAGCTTTGAATGGTTGAAATTTGTGAATACCTTCTTCTATGCGCTCGAATGAACATATGTTTGCAATCATTTCAGTGTCTTCAGGTTTCATGAATGGATTGTCCACTAAATCGCACCTGGTTGCATGATTTCCTGTCTGCTGTCTACCCAGTGACAAGAAATCGAGCGGATAGTACAATGTTTCTCGTGGAGACTTCGTGAATTCCCCGATGTATTTAATTACGTTGCTAACAAGCACCGTTTCATCCCTTCAAATAATCTTAACCACAGGAGCCGTTGGTATTTTACTATTCATGCTCTTTATAAAGCTATGCCATGAACCACGATTTGCTCTTTTGACAGATTTTTTTAAATAGAGTAGACCGAGCTTTAGAGCCACTCAATCTTCTTCTTGTTTTGCTTTAATGGCTCTTCTCAAAGCTCGGCGAGCCTTTTTTCGAAGGCTTGCCAGCTCAGAATTCCACCAAATTTTACCTTTCTTGCGAAGCGACTTTCGCATAGGGCAAGCAGCTTCATATAATTTGTTATTACTGAATGAACTTTCTTTGCCAGCACATCAATGTCTTCGTTTTAAGAAAGTTACTAGTACTGGTGGTAAAATTCGTTCATTTATTTTTGTTCGAGTTCGTTTACATACAGTACTTGTTCCAGCACGTGCGACGAACATTTCAAAACATTTTAGCCGGGTTTTGGATTCAGCTTTTCATCTGGAACCTAATATACAAGTGATTCTAACTAACATAATGATATAATGTGCATGTGATCCGAAAATGATAGCTCGTTGCTAACATGCCAGCCAACTACTCGGTCCCACGCACACCGGTTCACTAAGATTAAGTCTAGAATCTCTTCACGTGTTTTAGTTCAGAATGTTGGATTATTACTTACATTACAGAAATTCAGGTCTGCACTAACACAATACACTAGCAGATCCTCTCCTCGAGAGTTTACATCGGAGGATCCCCGTATAGTGTAATGTGCATTTGCATCGGTTCCTACAATAGTAGGGATTTATTTATTTTTAAATTATGTAGGAAAAAGCCGGAAACCTCGCAGAAAATTTGCGAAGACCTTGTTTGTTTTCCCTTTTTAGAGATCGCTTGAAAAAAATTATTAAAGACCTTTTTTTTGGAGAACACTTGCGCCTGTGTCCTTGGTTCTTGGCCTTGACCTCGAGCATTCCTGTCCTTGATCTTGAAAGGGCCTGTCGTCGGAAAGGCTGTTCTTGGCTTTGGCCTCGGATTTTTTTTGTGTCCTTGACATTGGCCTTGGCCTCAAGCCTCGTGTCCTCGACTCCGCCTCTGACTACTACATAGACCGCAACTGATATTTCTCACTTAAATGTGGGATTTCTTACAATATACCTACTGTACTGTTTTTGATAATTCATTTTTTAGTTCATATTTGCGGTGAAACAAAACTGGTTGCAAATATCAATGCTGAACAAGTAGTTATTCAGCCGCCTTACCCTGATTCATATGGATATTATGTGGATTGCTGGTACCAGGTTCGATCGCCGGATGAAACTCGCATTCAGTTTGTTTTTCCCGATTTTGGTGTCAACTCTTACAAAGCTTCTCACTTCAATATACAGGTAGAAAATTTAGATATTGCTAGGAATGTCATTATCTTAAGGCTTTATTCTTACCAAGTTTTTGCAAAATCTACTGTACTTTCTCACCTTACAGCACATCGTCAGAATAGAATACCGTATAATCAGAAGAGTAAAATCTGTCTACAGACTTTGTCTATTTGTTCGCTGTGCGGCCGAGAAGATAAAAACGTCGTTTTTGCAACGACCCTAGTAATCGTATGACCTTGGTTTCAAACTCGCACCTTCGTCATGTTGTTGCGTGCTTGGATAAAGCGTTTTATGATGATCAAAACTGGTGGCTTTGAGCAAGCAGCAAATTTACGTAAGAAGATGTCAAACGTCAACCTCAAATTTTGGAAAATGGTTAATTTCTAAGCGGGTGCTAACGATTTGTTTAAAGGACAGCATCGCTTACACGTTACGGGACGATAAAGATGCAACAATCAAATGAATTAATTTGCTCTTTTATGTTCTAGTTTTATGATGGCTTCTCGGAACGAAGCGAAAAGTTTTTGAGTTTGTCCCTTCAAAGTGACCTCAACCAAAACTGGATATCCAAAGATAATATCATGAGCTTTCGCATGGAAATAGATAAACGATATGTCACTTACAGCGGTTTCACCATGCGCTACATAGCTGTTGGTAAGTCTACGTTAATCATAGATTGATTGTTGAACTCATTTAATGATATAATACGCATTTAGCGGATTCATTTATGTCAATGCTTCTGATATCGCTGTTTGCAAAAGTTAACTATTTTTGCCGGGCACTTTAACCGCTTCGTAATTTTTCTTTCTTTTTGTTTGTCACCGTTTGCTGTAAACAAACTTTCATTGCTTTGAATACTTCATCTTTTTTTCATGGACAAACTGTTTTATACTAAAGCTTCATTTTTACTAAATTATTGTAAATTAACTTACATAATTAAAAGTAGCTCTATATGTACAACTTTGAAAGCTACAAATTTGGGATTGCAGTTGATTTACGTAAGCTAAAATTTCTCTATAATGCAGCATCACTTCATTCACAGTGAAATATTCCGCAACATCTAAAAGTACATTCGTGATATACACGGTAAAACTGCAATATTTTGGTTTGTTGATGTTTGCGAAGATCAACTTTGAAGAGCTTAATATTTTAAAATTCATTTCAGCTACGAATGAAGAGTTTTTTTCCAACGTTAGAGTTAATTACACACTAACGTACAGAATTACTGCTAATTTGCAACTTTCCAAAAGATACCTTTTGGTTCCGCATGTTAATCTTGATATCAGTGATGATGTATTCCAACAAATGCAAAATGAATCCGACCTATCTTCACAACTAATCAACACAGAAGATCACCGTAAGTTGGAGTTGAAGCATAAATTTCAAGTAATTGTTCTAAACTAAATAACTGCATCATATTGCGAGTTTTTGACCCATTCCTTTAGTTAAATAATTATATCGTTTCGATGCAACGTGTCCACAACTGCTGCGGTTTGAAAAAAAAAAACAAAAACGATATTTATCCGGACGTTGATTATTCGGACCCTTTTGGAACCTGTAAATGCCATAAATCTAAGACAAAAATGACTGATTTTCTTAAGAATATAAAACAATAAAATGCATACATTGTGTTAATTTTGTACAATGTGCAAATTGTGTACGTTGTTGTGCTAATCTCTATTTTTAATTATGTGTAAATTTCCTCTACTTAAATTAAAATTTTGTTTATAAAATGAAAAATATCAAAATTCCTGTCCTTTGCTTTGTACTGTAGGTAGGATCAAATGAAGCATTTTTTGAATTAAAGAGTTAATTTTAACATACAGAAAGGCGTTGGTTTGAATTTATCTTGATTGTCGAAGTTTTGCTTTAAATCATTTTATTGTCAAAATTGAGTTAAGATTGTTTTCTAACTTTTAAATAGTAATGACGCTAACTGAAAAGAAAGGGCTTTCATTTCCGGTTTGATAGTCTTGATTGGGCCTAATTTAACAATCAAGCCACACAATTTATGCAAAAGGTAGCAGTTATGCACTGCGCCGTGCTTTTTATTTATCTTCAAAAACACTTGAAAACTGCGCAAATGATGACCGACCAGCAGCGGTCTAGTGTACAGAATGTCTGTAGATTCAGAATTTGAATTTGACTTCCGATTGGAATCGAATCAAATCCTTCAAATCTCGTATTCACAGCATCTTGGCTAGCCTTTCAGCATTAAGAAGAAACCATGTCCTGCAGTATAAAAGGAGAAAGATAAGCTTGACTTAAAAACCTTAATAGATTCACTTGAAAAAATTTTCTGAGCGACGCAATTCCTGTGGTAATATATGAACATGTAATTTGCTTTAATTACTTCACCAGTTAGCGTAGCTCTACTTCAGAGTAATTTAGAAGTTACATGAAATTGTTTAAAAATGCTCTTGTTAGTCTAATTAAAAGTTACATAGCAGACTTGAAACATAAGGTTTTTTCACGCCTGTGAGGTAACACTTTCCGTCGAAAAATGTGGTTTGAAAGGTTCGAGTGGGATGCCAGGATAGGCTATGTTTGAATTCAGATGCTGATGAAGCACTACCCTAATGGGAAAGCAGATGTATCTGGTAAGTGCTACCTCACAGTCGTGAAAAACTAAATCTAATTAATGGATTTAAAAACAATCATCCGCAACCAATAGTTAATTTGATGTTGCTGTTTTAGCTAGCTTTGATGGAACAAGAATTTTAGTGAGAGCTAATTTGAAATGGACGTTTGAAGTTTATATGGGCAATCCACAACTTCAAAAATACGGATTTTTTTTAAATCAATTAAACGATCTTTCTATGACTTTGTTTTCTCAATTGAAGGACAAAGCTGAAGCGTCAAAAATGATCAAAGTTATCGTATCTGGTAAGTTTTTTTTTTTTTTTTTTATATTGCTAAAGTTTTAAACAAAAACTTTTTAATCTCCCAAAAATTGAAGAATTGGCAAACATTTATTTGTTTTTTTTTTGCGTTGTATTTTTTCGTTATCAATAATTTTACTCGTTCTGCATTCAAACGTCGCATTGTAGGCTGTAAAAGTTTATTTCTGATGATGCTGTCCAGTTTTTGGAGAGCGAAAAAAACGTCAATAAACATTGTACAACAACTGTGGTATATTTAAAAGAATTGCTGAAAAAATGAAAAAAATTTAACTCCCAAGAATATTTTAGCTTACCAGATTGAAAAAAGAAATTTGAGTTTTTTTGGATTTTAATATTGCCGAGATGTTTCAGATTATTATTCTTAGGGCGCCTCATCGTACTTTTGTTTGTTGTTTCGTAATTCCATTTGCATCGACGGCGATACTTAACAAAAAATTTCCACGCGGAGACTGAATCTAAGCTGGTCTGCCTTGATCTGGCTGAGGCCCAAAATGTAACAAAAGTAATTTCATGCCAATGTTAATGGTAGCAATTCGATCAAGTGTGGCCGCCCACACGCTTTATTATCGAGTATTACTATTTCTGAAATTACTACTATATTTTTTATTAAAAATTCTTAAAATTCTCTAAAATAATGATTTAAAAACCAAGTCAACTTCTTTTTGGTTTCTGAGGTTTGCGGATAGAACCCCTTCGGAACGTTTTTTGTTTGATATGAAATGCGGCGAAACATGCAATAGACCTTTTATTGTTACTGTCATTTCTATGCTTTGACAATGCAAGCTCATAATCGCATTCGTCAAAAAAAATTTTGAAAGTAAAAAGTAACCATGATTGCTACTTTTTCACAGTTCCTCCAGTCAGCCCTGGTTATGGTGTCTTTGTTGTGCAGTCTGAGTTTTATAGAACTTATGATGTTGTTATTGCACAATCTTCCGCAACTATTTATGGATTGATTCTTGATGAAATTAATCACGTAAATTCCGAAATGTATACTGATATTTTTTCTAAAGCAAATAATGCTCAATTAATTGAGATTAATGGCCCAGGTATGTTGATACACGCTTAGTTTGTTTTGGTATATTATTATTATTATTATTACTGTCATTAAAATGTCTTTGTTTATTAGCTGTTTAGTTTATTTTGTGATCTCGTTGTCCCTTTCACAATAATAACACAGTTTATGGCGTTGACTTAAATGCTTCACGTTTCATGACAGCTTCGTCCATTTTATTTTGAGTAATTTCAAAATTTTCTTTGTACACTGGTATTAAATGTATTTGAAGCACGTTTTGGCAAACGTTGATTAGTCACATTTCAACGTTTCGAGAAAATCGCGTTTAAAGTTTTAAATTTTCGTTTGGCTCTGTTGTCAAGTGCAACATAATAAGCCATTTATTACCGAAAAATAGTAGAGAATAAACATAATTTTCTTCTCAGGTAAAACATTTTTATCAAACAACTTGAAAAATACCAAAAAGTCATTTTTTGAAAAATGCTGCCTATCTACTTTTGCCAAAACATGCTTCATTTGTACACTGGTATTAATCATAATAAGCAACCATAGTTAATCTTGTCATATTTTTAGTTGAACCAAAGGGAAACCAAGGTTCGATTCGAGTTGATCTTGCTAGAGTTTACGATGTTTTTGCATCGGATGCAATTTTTGATAAGTATAAGTTTATATCAAATGACACTAATGATGTTTCCTCTGACGTTTTTGCCATTATGCGAAGAGACGCATTTGCTGTTCAACTGACTGGTCTTCAATCAAGTAAGTTATGGACGCTAATTTGAAATTTTTTCAGATGCTGTAGACGTTCATAAATTGTCTGGTAGCATTAAAGTTTACATATTTTAATTGTCAAGAGCTACGTTTTATCTTGTTGAAATATGCGGTTAAGCTGCGTTTACGCAGAATGGGACGCAACGCGAAGCGAGAGTTGACAACCTTCACGAGTGGTCGCTAACGTCATTTGCAAAGATTTTAACCGGTTGCAATCTTTTGCAAGTTGTTAATGACGTCACATTTTAGTTGCTTTGCATTGCCCTGTGTCCTGTGTAAATGCACCTTTATTTGAGAGTATGAAAACATTTTTTTCATATGTCACAAGAGATGTCATTGCAAACTTTAACACCTATATATTTGATTCAACTTTGCAGTTTTTGATTTGACCCGATCGCCAATCAAAACCGTGTCTACCGCTTTAGTTGCGAACACTATCCACTTGATCAATGTTTGATCTAAATATTGTCTGTGTTTGTAGATCAGCTCCCAACTGGAACCTTACTGGTCAGATCAGCATACACACGAACGTACAGCATCCTGATAACGCCGCATTTAATTGAGTATTATGGGTTTGGCATGAGCTTGAGCAATGACGTTGATGAACTTATATTTGCTGCTGTCCGAAACAGCTCATCTTATAATCAAATGATTGCTTATCAACCCACAGGTTAAACATGTTTTGTAGACAATACTAATTTTTACAACTTTGTTTCTGTGGTGAAGCGCTTAAACCTTTTAGTGAATGTCAATATAAGTTTTTTTTGTTTAATTTATTTTACAGCCTCAAGATATACAGTAAAGAAACGGCTTAATTTTGAATTTTGTTATCTTTTAAACGAAGGCCATAAATATTTCCAAAATTGGTAAAGAAATTTTTTGCCTTTTTTAAAACTGTTTAGACAAAAAGTCCATTTCAATGAACTTTTGAATTGGTAGTGATGGTACTGCCACACTCTTTTCCAAAGATGGGATCGAAAATAAGCTTTTGGGTGCATGAAGAATAATATCAAACACAATATTCAAACAGAAGTTTGTGACCAGTCTTAATCATCACTCGCAATCGCTAAATGAAATGATGACATGACACCAATCACCAGGTTTTGATCCCGAACCAATCATCAATTTTTACAAATGTTTTGTAAAAAAAATCCAATTTTAATAGATGCGTTTAAAACGTCGTGTAGCTCATGCAAGCTGTAGCGTTTTCTTTGTCTTTACTCGGCTTAAGTCAGAATTTTTTCACTATTTGCAGAAAAAAAAGTATTTTTGTTGTTTTATCTTGAAAAATTTTTATAATTTCTTTGGGGCAATGTTATTTACTTCCAGTTTGGGTACCACTAAACTAGAATATTGGAAGTCAAAGTTTGAAGCCAATATTACATTCTGAAACATCTAGACTCAAAACGAAATATTTAGTCTTTTTATTTTGCTTAATGTGCTTCGACTTACCAGCAGTTCTTAATTCATTTAGTTCCCGTACCGCTAATTGTGGATACGCGTGTCGCTTTTTCAAGAAAGTATCACCTGTCGATATCTGAAAGCTTGAGAGAGGAGTATCAGCTTTCTATGAATTGGACAAACGATATTACTCAGAGTGTTTTTGAAACTCTTAGATCACAAGCTTACTCTATGCAACTTTATGAGATCAAAACTTCAGGTAATTTTAAATTGTAAAACTAAGTTTTGGTGGAGATATTTAACGAAACACATCAGGCCGAAAAAGACAAAATAACGATTTTTCGAAGACGATTTATTAATCATGTTTTATCAAAAATCTTTTAAATATTTGATTTACTGTTGAAGAAAAACAAAAAAAAAACTATCTGCCCTATAGGTTCTTTGTAAAAATTTCAAATAATTTTACGTTGGTTTTCAACGGAGTGAATAATCCAAATTGCTTCGGAGAAAAATTAGCTTTTTGAGTGTGTTGATTGAGGCGATGTGAATTACAGATATTTGAGGCAGAATTTGTATGAAGTTTTTGAGTGAAAAGCGAAAGCTTAGTGTACGAGCGCGATTACCCACCTAAACCTACCAGTACTGCTGCTTGCAGTAAGCAACATAAATGCATCCTGTTTTTTGGTTGTCAAATCAAAGTAATCCCTGAGCAAGGAAAGCAATCTGCTCCGGCCGTTTTAAAATTGATACTTTTCACATTGTTTTAGACCCACTAGAAGGAACTAATATTACAATTCGAGTAGATTTCAGTGACGTATATAACGTTTATTCATCTGATAAGGCAATTCAAAAATATTATTTTGCCATAAACGATACCAACGAAGTAACTGAAAGATTGCTTCAAAATCCTGTTGACGAATATAATCCGACGCTGATCCTAGTTGAAGTTGATACAGGTTTATCAAGCTTGTTTATTGTTCTAAATGATATTATTTAGTTTGTGTTTAGTATGTACTGTATGTACGTTAGTCAATTTTTTCGACGTTACAGCTCCGTGAACCTCTGGTTCTTTTATAGAATTTGCACAGGTTGGTCAAAGTTCAATCATAGTATATATTATATTTTATTCATTAGTTAAATTACCTCATATAACAACTAGGAGAAAAGAACAATGGTCTTAATTAAAATCGGTGAATGCGAAACGCACAATTTCAGATTATTACTGTACATTGAGGAAATTTTAACCCTTTCATTCATAATGTTGTTCTGCAACAACCATTCTATAAACCACGTTGCAGTTACGTGATTAGTCGGCAGCCAATCATATTCAATTTTACCAAACTATATAAAGATCTGACATCATCTTAGCAGTAGCAGTAGTGCAATTAGTATATTTCGGGGTGCAGAAGGCAAGTAAGTGTAGCCTAAGTTGTAAATGTGCAAACAGCAGCAAATGAGTTGGGCAAAACGGAGACTGTCGAAGGTACCAGCTTCAAAAAAAAAATGTAGCGAGATAGATGATATAGTGTTTAGCACTTCTTTTGAGTGAATTGGTTGAGAAGCAAAAAAAATTATTTAGAGAAGCTAGTTTGTACCTGTTGTTGAGTAACAACATTATGAAAGATAGGTGCTAAAACAGTACCTATTTTAAGCAATGCTATTGGAGTTACAGCAAGGTGCGTAACAGTTGTAGTGCTTTGTAGAATAACTATATTATAGATAACCAAGACCAACTTTCCACGGTCAATACGTTCATTAGCTTGGAGATTTATTCGAATGAAAATTTTGAGTTCAAACTTTACCCATGCCAAAGTTGTATAGTTTGGAGATTTTTCTATAACGTGGATAATTGGTCTAAATTTTACACAAGCCAAATTAAGAAAGCACTCGGTGATTAAAAAATTAAAAACTATATTAATTTTTGATAATTTTTTGTGGGGGAAAGTGGGTGAATGGAATAGCGTGTGATAGCAAAGTTTTGTGTCTAGTATGGTGTGTATCCACTATATACGGTATATGGTGTGAGTACCCACTATATAGGGCATACTGTATAGAGTATACCTCGTATGGTGCGTATCTACCATACGTGCTAATCGCGTGTTGAGGTCCAACAAACAGCTGAAAACAGAAAATCAGCTGTAATGTCTTGGCAGAAGTTCAATAGACTGGCGTTTAGATGCCAATAGCGGAACCACCGCGATTAGGTGGTGCGAAAACAGAGTGGTGCAGCTTGCATCAACTTACATTGGGCATGAGTAAGGAAACAAAGTCAAACACTGATCTGCAAGGGAAAATGAAACAATAGAAATAGAATGTCTGGCTATGGTTGAGGATTATAATGCACACATGGGGGGCGTTAACCTTTGCTACATGTTGCTTGTCCTGTACCGAATTTGATTGAGAACGTGCAAGTACTACATGCACATGGTATATTACTGCATGGGCATCTTCATTACAAATGGATGGTTGCTGTATCAGAGATATTGCGAAAAAAAGCACGTCTCAAATAAAAGACCAAATAAATTAGTGTCAATTTCAATCGAACATTGCAAATGCTCTTCCATTGGGCAACAAGGAAAAGGATACCTCCAAGTGAGGCCGCCCTTCATCATCATCCAACCCTAATGGTCCTTCTCCTGCCAAGAAAGCGTTACTCTGCAGCATTTCCTATTCCCGTGGAAGATATCCGATTTGATCGAGTAGGGCACTTTCCCGTATTCACTGAAAAGCAGAACTGGTGCCGTTTTACCCCGAGTGGCTATTCGCACATTATGTGCCCCAAATGCAACATCTAACTTTGTTTGGTCAAGAAGAGAAATTGCTTTTATGCATTTATGCCAAATAAGTATAATGAACAGTCAAGTTGATCATGACTGTGTTTTGACACCTTGAATGAACATCTGTGAACAAGAAAAGTTGTTTTGTTTTTGAGTCGCATCAGCTCGTTACTGTACTGTATCATCAAGAATGGCTGAACCATAGACAATATAATTTATTCTATTATGACGTAATAATTCACAAAACTGCTGACGCGCGATGGTAGCAGATGATAATTCAATATAGTAACGATTGACGAGCTGATGCGTAGCTTTTGGCGCACCCTGAATATCTGCTCGGACTTGATCAAAACAACTGGACTGACTACCTGAAGCTGATAGATAATCTAAAATGAGCTACAAACTTGAACCTAACTTTCATAATGTTTTTGTGTGATGACGTCACGTAAAAGTTTTGTTGTCACGTGACATGTTTATATATACCATAATAAACAAGATTATTACTACAAAATTTTTTTGTGAAAATTAGTAAAATGATGAGGGAAAAGGTTAGAGGTTTATCAAGTTAAATTATTCCTGAAGTGAAACGGACAGAACTAGTTTAATCGTTCACATAGACATCACGTCTTACAACCCTAGTTCATTTGACAACACCTTAATGCTGTCTCCACGTCTCAATGGGTAATCGTTTCACTCGTAGTGACGCAGGTGAGGCGTAGCCCTCGTCTCGGGGGCATTCCAGTGTTTCGAAGTCAACTGACTGCATCATCGGTGTGAAGGGGAGTCAACACAATGCAAGGAATTTCGATTCCTGAATTAGGCTAAATCAACTGGTAATTTTCAATAACCTAGCTACCGCTATAGGTTATCATTTTTTCTCTTAACTTCAGCTATTATAAAGCAAAACTCAACTTCTTCTACGTATTGCGCTGGCTTCAAGTTTCGCTTAATCCAAGCTCGTCAGCAATGCTGATGTTCAAACCAAAATTACAAAACTAAGCTAAGCTGGCTTTTTAACCGAAATTCAAAATCTGAATAAGCTAGCCCAAAAAATTTAATCAAAAGATGACTGTTAAAAATAATTGCAATTGTAACCATGGTAACCCTCCAAAAAAATGAAATATAATTAACCTGGACAGGGAACCAAATGGGCTAATAAACAGGGATAAAATATTAATTAAATAAAGTGGGCAAGGGGATTAAGGAGTTGAGTGGACCAGAAAAATAAAAAACAGAGATAAACAAATCCGCGAATAAATATGATTATAGGCAGAACTAATTTAATAGTTTAGAAGACATCGCGTCATATATCCCAAGTGATATTGCATCCGTGCTGTTCATGCAGTCAACAATCTCTCAACCACAAACAACGATAATATTTGAACAACTTAATTTATTCCTGAAGTGAAATAGACAGAATTAATTTTGGGGATATAGTTTTTGGCAAAATGAATACTCATAGGTTTGCTTTTATTGCTCTTTCTAAGTTATTGGTTTGAAATGCCAAACCCTAGCAAAAAAGTTATAGTTACGCAAGGAATAAAATTTTTTGTTTTAAAGCATTTTGGCTGACAACAACATGATCATCTCGTGATGTAACAGTAATTTAGAAGTCAAATTACACGTCTGCAGCTATTCTACGTTTAGTTTTCCCATCCGGAATACCAGCAACAATTCGTGTTGATCGTCATCGAGTTGACATCATTTACATGCTTGATGACGTCATCGACGAATACTTCCTAGATACAACGGTGATCAATGACGTCACGCTTGATATTTACATATCAATTCAACAAAAAGCTGTTATTTCTCAGCTTGACGCCATTGTTGACCTTGGAAAGTTGTATGATGGACTGACTACACTTTCTGCATTATATTTAAACGCTTTTTTCACGGGCTATTCGATCACCTACGCATTTTACATAGGAAGGGAAGTTAAAGCAAAAGTCATGGGAGCACAAATTTTGGAATGAGGTTGGTGTTCACCAAAGTTTTTTAGAAAACTGGCTTTGAATTAATGAATTCATGATTGTGACGTCAAGGTCATGTTTTTGAAAAATGCTGTCATAGACGTCATAGGCTTTTTTAATATCGTCATAGCAACTTCAAATTTTCCGCTTTGATTAATGAATAAGTGTGACTCAAAGTCAAATTAATTTGAAATGAAAGGATTTTTCACAAAATAACCACGAGAGGAGCATTTTTGCCATTCTTCTCGTATAATACTAGGGTTAAGAGTTAATCCTTGAGCATGTTCTGGTACCAAATTTGCATTTAAGCATTGTAACAACAAAAAACATTTCTATAGTTCAAATTCTTTTTATTTAAATTGGCTCTAATTTTTTTTATTTTATTCGTGTATATTTCGAAGTTTGCATGTGTTTCTAAATGTATTCGTTTTTTAGTGCCTCCAACTGGCATACGCATTGCTGTTCGAGTTGCTACTTCACACATTTATGACGTTTACATGTCCGAACAATTAAAAATGAAGTATCGCTTTTATCTCAAACAAGTCAACGATGTGGCTAAGACGTGGTTTCCTATCTTACGTGGAGAAGCTAATTTTGTGCTGCTCACTGCTATACAAGATCCGCGTAAGTATTGAAGTATCACAGCTGAGATATAATTATTAAAATCTAAAAGTGACCGATCAGCATATGTGCAAGTACACGCCACACATTCTAAAAAATAATTTTCAGACCATACTAATGCCTCATGAACTTAAATGTAGTAAAGTTCATGGGTAATAATTTGTTGCTTTGCGTATCATAGTCGTCGTATGATTATGGTTATTGAATCATCGGATTGAAGAACTCACAGCGTGTGAGCCAGTGAATGTTTTTTTCGTCCAGGTCTTGTGTTTTTCCAGTTCAAAGCTTGTATATTGGACAGGATAGCAGTGATGCGTTTAGTTCTTGTGTCCCATCACATTCCCATGTGTCAGTAGCAGGCAATCCCCATTTGAAGCACATTGTTGCAAAAGTTGATAAATGACATTTTTCAAAAATTGAGTTTTTCATTGATTTTAATTTATTTGCTAAAACTAATTTCCCTGAGAAAAAAATTGTTTTAACTTTCAATCACTTTTCGGTAATAAATACCTTAATATGTCGCACTTGACAACAGGGCCAAATGGAAATTTAAAACTTTAAACACGATTTACTCGAAACTGCGAAATGCGACTTATCAACTTTTGCCAAAACATGCTTCATTTGTTCATGTGAGAATGAAAGCAGCCGATGCTAACTATCAGTTGATTTAGTTTCACCATGTTACCCTGAATCAACAAGTTCAGATGAACTAGTGCAGGCCCGGCACCACGGTAGGGGGGCATTTTGTGACCGTGCTCCCCAAATCATTGCTTGTGTCCCCCCTCAAGCGGTAGTAAACTTGGAAACAGCAGATTGGAAAAAATTTTTGCGAGTCACAATTTTTTTTATTGCACCGCCAAAAATTTTTGTGCCCTCCAAACACACTGCTCTGGCGCCGGGCTTGAACTTATTGACTTGTAGTAACTTACTTGATTGCCGTTTCTGATTTCAAACAAAGTCTTACCATTTGGCTGTAAAAATTAATATCAAAAATTCCAAGTTGCCTTAAAACTAAAGGGCACTGTGACGAATGAGCATTTAGATTTTAACAAGGGGGCTGATAATTTTGTCATCACTTTGGGCTGTAGGAGGTGATTGGGATCTAGAGCTGGTCGTTCTTGACGTAAGAATTCTCCTTTGCGGCGGAGTTCAGCGTGCTGGAAGGAAGCTTTATGGTAGATAGGACGTTGGAGTAGATTGTTAACATCGAGCAGTAGCAATACGCCTTGTGGCCTGCAGGCTATATTTAGATGCATTTTCTTGTAGTTCTGTGTACTGCAGTACAATTATAAACTAAAAAGCTTTACTCTGAAGCAATTTTATTCAAAAATTAAGCTACTATGATAAATTACTTCGTAATAGCTATCACGAAAAATTGGTTCAAGTGTATATGCCGCCTTTGTCTAAAACAGTGGTAGCTTTTTTTTTAGCTTTTTCACGCAGTTTTTGATGGGGAGAATAGGCTTATTATTTTTTGCATTGGTCGCAAGTTATCCTTCTCTTATATATTTGCAGATTATTTTGGAATATCTAAATAAATGCAGAATGGTTTGTTTAGAAAGCCAACAAAGCTTAAAATCGATTAGCAGCTTTGGATACCTAATGTGTTGGTTTTTTCATTATTATGGCACCAATCTCCGATCATCCTCAAGCAAATTGTGTATTACTTTTCGTGCAGTTTTGTTGCTATTGCTTTTTTGCTCATGTTGTTGCATTGTTTTTGCTGTGGGTTGGCCTCATGTTGTTGAGGTTTACCGAGAACGAAAAATGTCCTTTCGATGTTTCGGATATTTAGGCAATTAAAGACTTTGGTTCCATTTTGAGTTGTGCGAAACCAGCAATAGAAAATAGGTATATTGCAGTTTTTTTTTTGGAAGGGTTGTTATTTTTGTTTTTGTTTCTTGCAAATATTGATATTTTGCAGAAGAATTTGCTGAAACGCCTGTACAAGTTCGAGTTAAATATAAACGAGTTTACAATGTGTATGTCTCCAGTGAAGTAAAAACTAAATTCGAGCTGAGTGCTAATTCAACCACGGATGTATCTGAAAATATATTTATTAAGCTGCAGCACCATTCTCAACTTGTTGAACTGTTGGAACTAGTTGAAACAGGTACCCATTGTCAGTGCTTACATATTGATTTTATTAGTTGATAAAGAATCGTACTGATAACAATCGTGCTATATCAAAACTTGGTTTGAGGAATGTTTTTGATCTGATTTTTGTTTAGAATATTTTGGTCACCTATACTAGTGTGAACAAGTGTCTCATCCCCTACAAAAAGATTTATTTACAGTGCCCAGCAAAGTTACACGGTGTGGCATTACATCTTGGTGAAACTATTCAAAAATAGTGCTGTTGAATAGCTAATAATGTACACCTGAAACTGCAATTTCTTCTTTGTTGTGAGATACTGCTCTATCTACAGGCAGGTTAATTTTGTAATTCAAATAGAAGTTAGCTTTTGATCGCTAAATACCTGCATTGGGTATGAAAATTAAATGGTCTTTCATACCCTCTACTTTGTGCATTTCGCCCAATTTTAGATGCGCACAATAAGCATTACAATTCTAGCGTTGCAATTAATTTGGTTATGGGTGTGTTGATTGTAATTGCAGACGTCACAAGTGGCAACACGTACAGGATTCGCGTTAACCACGACAACGTTTATGACGTGTTTATCAGTGACAGCAACGTCACACACTTTTCTCTGATTTTTGGTGAAATGAATGATGTAACAACGACAATCTTTGACGAAATTCAAAACTATGCAACGACAATTCAGCTAGTTTCCATCGAAAATAACCCAGGTACCTTGTTGCTTGCTTTTTTTTCCTGAACCATTTTATCAATGTGCTGGAAAAAAATAAAACAATTTTGACAACTTTACGGTATATTGTCGGCCTAAAATTGATAAAAGCTGGGATGATATTTGATTGCAAAACTTTAAAAAACTTCTGGTATGTTATCTGAATTAATGCTACTTAAAGTTATAGTTGTTTCCAAAATAAATCCAATAAGTTTTTAGGTTCTGAACGATCGTAGTTTAATTTTAAGTTGAATTTTAACAGTTACTGTAACCATCAGAGTGGATTTCATGTGGTTGTATCAGTTTATCATTTCCGATTATATTCGAGCTCAGTACAACTTAAATGTGAGCGCCACCAATGATGTTTCGGCTCGTATTTTCGACAGCATCCAAGAAAACGCTTCTTTGGTACTACTGACAAAATCTGAGCGACAAAGTAAGTTGCAGCTATTTTTTGTAGTTAGCTCGTAGTTTGCTGACGCTGGCGATGCTTTGAACCGTGACTCAAGAAATGCATTATTTTCTTTTTTTTTAGTATTATTGTTATTAATTTGCAACAAAAGACTAGATGTTGACTTTCAATAAACTCAGGAAGGTTGAATAGTTGCAGTTATTGATAGTCATATAGTTTGTTATTACTCAGGATTCAAAAAGTGCTCGATAATGAATTAGAGCTAAGTAACAGCATATTTACCTTAGATTAAAACAATAAATTTTAGATTTTTTGAGGTTTGAAGTTTGTCAACTGTTATTCTTTAAATTGTTTTGATTTAGCTTACGCGTTAAAGCAACTGTTGGGTATTTTAGTGTTTTAATGTTTCAATACTGTTGTATATGTTGTGTTGTCAAGTATGTTGAATTGAAGGTTGTTTCTTCTAGCAATACCGGAGACCAATGTATTTGTGACTACTCGTGTTAATTCAATTTGGACCTACAACGTTAGCTTCTCTGAGTCTCTACCAACTAAGTTGAACTCTACTCTCAGTTCGATCAATGACGTCACGATGACAACATTTGCGGTCATAAGCGAAAATGCCGACTCTGTTCAACTAATAGATGTATTGGAAGCAGGTACGGATCAATTGCAACTAGTAATGTCTGAACTATGGGGGGGTAAAAAATTCAATTTGAAGTCTTTAGTAGAAAGCAAGGAGAGTGTTCAAGTCATTGAAAAATCTTAAGTAAGAGAAAGTAAAAGAAAATAAAAAGTATTTATTGGCCCTTTGTGACTTCCGCGACGCTTCGAGTCGGAAGTCCCTTCGTTTTGTTTTTTTTTTCGTGCAAATTTACGAATTCCACAACCAGAGCCCGAAATTGCTGTAACTTCGAAATGGCTGGAAGTAAAACTTGAAATTTAGAACATACGACTAGATGGGGTACATATGGAGAAATCTTTGTGCAAATATTGGAGCTAATTAATTTTTAATACGGGTTTACGAGCCTAAAGGCCATAGGTGGGCACAAGTCCGTTAATCGTTAATCCGTTAATAACGAAGCTAACTTTTTCCTTTACTCGTTAATCCGTTAAAAAGTTTTTTCATGTTAACGGACTAAATTAACTTCCGTTAAGTTCTGTTAACGGACTAAATTAACTTCCATTAAGTTCTGTTAACTTTCGTTAAGGTTTCTATCGTTAATATCTTGCACCATTCATTCATCGTACCGGTACAAATCAGCTTGCACTGGTACCACTTGTTGCGTATTAGCACGAGTTTTATAGAAGAGAGCGAAAGGAGCTTTTTTGTGGCAAATAATAAGCTGCAGCTTCATAGATCTATTAATTATCGCTGTTCGCAATTTCCAAAGACTTTCCAATCGCAGCTTCGTCAGTGAATTTGAACTTGATTTTATCTCGAAATTAGATTAGACTGTAAAATGTAACTTTCAAAACACAAAAAGACCAGTCTTCAGCAATAAATATTTCCTTACAATCAGCTCAACAACGTTAATATGTGTTCAAGAAGCGAGTGAATAAAAAGAAATGTAAATTACACGCAAAATGTTAACGGATTAACGGACGTTATTAACTTCCGTCAATTAAAGCTAAAAATAACGGATTAACGTTAACGGAGGTGTGAAGTTTGTTAACGGACTAGTGGTTAAGGAAGCAAACGTTTTGCATTAACTTGCCCACCTATGCTAAAGACTGAAATGCCAATCTGAGGTTTAAACCACTCTAGCTTGAAAACTATAAAATTTTTGAATTTAGAAGCGCCTGGGAATGAAATTTTAGCTCCCAGATATAATTTATGACAATTCTGACATTTTCTTTTTTTTTCTTTATTTGTGTTTTTTTTTTTTTTTTCTTTCTATGAAGCAATTTTTTTAGACCCCAAAACCCCGAAATCACCAAAGCTAGAAACTCGAAATTTGAAAATATGATTAGTCTGCATACACGTGGATTTAATTATCTAGTTGGCCATCGGATTTCTTATTCTAAAATCCATTTGCATCCAGCACTTTTTTTTTTTTTGATCACGACAAAAATTTTTTTAATATTTTTTATTTTGACCTTAGCTATGCGCCAGGGTTACAGACTGCGAAGATCCCCTATCACTTTTTGAACAGTTAAGCTAATATGGGCAGATGTGAATTGAAAAAATATTTTGACGTACCTTGGGGGTACCAACAAATCGGAACCCACCTAAATCAATTTTTTTAACAACTTAAGCTAGGGTAATAGTTTTTTTTATGTCAGTAGATATTTAGCAGTCAAATACTTGGGCACAGTTTGAGGGTACCACTCTCCCATAAACCTCCAAATACAACCCCAAAAATCAGTTTGTTGAACGGCTTAAGCTAACACTCCAGTTTTAATTGATATCAGTAAATTTTTAAGAGGCAAAAATTTTTATATAGTTTAAGGACACCACTCCTGTCGAACCTTCCCAAACTGACCCCCCAAAATCGACTTTTTGAACGGCTTGAGCTAGAGCGCTTTTTGAATATGAGTAGATATTTGAGAAAAAAAATTTTTTACATAGCGTGGAGGTACCAACCCCCCGGAGTTCCCCTAGTAGACCTCCCCAAAAATCACTTTTTGAAAGCTGAATTTAATAACTGATCTTAGTCCACGTGGTTCATGTGCTGTGCTGGCATAATGGTAAAGGCGCTAGTGTTTGGAATTGTTGTGATTTAACAGAGCTGGGTTCAAATACTTAGTCGGACATCCGTTTTGCCAAACCACAAATGATTTAAAATCAACAGTTTTTTTTTTCTTTGGACAAAATCACTTTGTTTGCATTGCATATGATTGAGTTTTTAGAAATATCGGTAACCTTTAAAGTATGATGGGGAGAATGCTGGTGAAAAGAACTTGCGGAAGTCCCGTATTAATTTCCTCCGGAAAAATAAACATCTAATTATTCATTTGCGTTTTTAAGCGTAATATTTAAATTTGAGTTAGGGTTTCAGTTAAATTTGAATTAAGGCAGACCAGTCCAAATTCCGTTTCGCAGGCCGCATGTGGCCCTCGAGTGGTTTTAAAATAAATTGACAGAGAAGTTTTGCAAGACACCAAATCAAATTTCTTTTGTTTAGATTGGTCACCACCTAACATTCTGAAAAAAATTAATTAAATTGTGGTGAAGAACTTTTTTTTGTGGTTTTCAGCTGAATTTCCGCCAGTTTTTGTATCAAATCTCTCCAGAAACCATTTTTTAGTTCGGGCAGGCACTGATTGTGCAGCCCGCTCAAAGTATTTGAGTCCTGATCCTCAAAAATTTAGGTGCCCCTAAATTAATGTTATTTAACCTTAAAGATTTAAGTTTGGGTTAGAGTAGGTTCAGAAGAAAGTAAACAATAAATCAAAGTTTTGGTAAGAAAAATTGTCAAACAAAAATTGTAGAAATTGAAGGTTTGCTTAACATGTAACTTCAAACTAGTGTTCTTCAACGTTAGTGAAAAGAGTGGCAGAAATCCAATTAAAAATTTTGTTTATGATAATGCATCTCTCCAATTATATCAATAAGCATTTTCCGTTTATTGCAATGACAATGTTTGTATTTATATTTAAAAAAATTTTTTTTTTCTTTAATGTTGTTACATGTTCTACAGTAATTAAAGTGTTGATCTTGAGTACTGTAATATCAAGAAAAAGGCAGATAAACCCAAACTTGGATAAAACTCGGGTAAAAAAGGCCAAAAAAAAAAAAATCAGCCCAAAATTCTAAAAAAAATTGATGAAACATTTTTCAAACACAAGTAAACAACTTTACTTTTAATGGTAACGTAAAGCGTAAACAAAATTGATTGAAATTAATGAAAACTTTTTCTAAATTTAAGCACAGTAAATATTGTATGTTTTTTGCTATACAACAGGAACAAATTAAGTAACCACTTTAGGCAGCGAAAAAAATTTCGAACAACTTTTTGTAGTTAAACTACTGTATTTTCTAGTAATTTAACAATTTTTCGTTTTTGTGATCAACTCTATCATTTTGTAGACGATGTCAAATGCCCTTCAAGCAACTGGACGAAATGGTTAAATCGGGACGATCCTGCTGGTCCGTGCGATTGCGAAACCCTCGACGAACTGCGATACGAAAATCCAGGAGAGATTTGTGAATTTCCTGTTGCGATGGAGGCCCGATTAGAAAATTGCCATGTGCTTTACGATCCCTCACTTCCAAACGTCAGAGCGAATCTGGATATAGGATTCCAGTGTACAAATGAGGAAGGCTTTAGGTGTTTAGATTACGAAGTCCGATTTTGCTGTCCGTAGTTCAAAATTTTAGACTGAATTTGTAAAAAGTTAATACCATAAGCTGCTTTTAATAGCTGTAGAGTATAAGATATCGCTCTTTGTAGTGCGATACTTACACGATATAGCAAATACAAATGCTTCATAATAATTTCTTTATTGCCATTGTGTAAATAAAATATTTCAAAGCTATCGAAGATTGAATGTTATGATATTAGAATGCATTGCTATGTGCACGGTGAATTTTGAATTACGTCCAGTCGTTTGTACTACTTTCAAAACTGAGCTGAATATTACTGTCAACAGTAACCATTCCCAACCTTTCATAAACTGTAGCCCCTTTTCCAGCATTTACTTTTCGCTGCTAAAAATCGATTGCAGGAATACTTGCAGTACCAATCATGCTGTGTTGAAGAAAAAACCAAAAAATGGTTATCGAAAAGGTCCACTTATCTTTGGCAGGCGCGTCGATTTGTCGAAATCTTTGGGGGGGTCCAATTTAATAACCAGAAGTTTTTTGGCGAAATTTTGCGAATTTTGTTTGCATTGTTTGTACATCGTAAACTTTGTTTGTAATATTCGCACGTCGCAATAGCACATTTGATGCAGATTTTTTTTTCGGTGTTGAGCCGTTTAGGAAATAAGCGTACGGTATTTTGGAAGAAAAAGGAAAAAAAACTCATCGCGGCCAAAAGTGGATAGGTAGGGAAGAAAGGGTATTTTGAGATATATAACTGTGTGAAATATTTTTTTACGCATTTTTTAAATGCGACCTCTTTCACGCCAAACTTTAGGGGCGTTTTTTGGACGTTAATTCCAATGTTACGACTTTGAAAACTTTGAAAATCGTTCCGCCAAGCCTGTCTATACTACGTTAAGGGATGACATGTATAGGCGTGGCCAAGAGAATGACAGCCCCCCCCCCCTTCAAATTAAAATGCCCTCAATGATAAAAATATTAAAACAAAGTCTACTGTTTCTTCAGTTTCTTTCAGCATTTCTCCGTACAAAAGTGCACGCGTTCAACTGTAATTAGCAATGATATTAACATGGATCTCCAAAGAACCCGATCCCCCTCAATTCAAAATTTTGCCAACCAATTTAAGTGTATAGTCCTGGAGAATTGAAGAGTTTTGTCTTAAAAATTGCAACCTCAAGCACTTATCTAACCTTTTTACGAACGTAATACAATAAACACGAGCGGATTTCCCAAATGGTGCAGTGCCAGGGGGTCCCGCATTTAAATGGTGGGCCTAAAGGTGTTTTTGTCTCAGCTATATTTACTGGAAATTGCAGCGAAAATCTCTAAAGTGCTAGGGGCCTCGCGCAATGAAAATCCAGCGTGGGCAAAAACACGATTAGTTATAGGCCTTGCCAATAACCTTCTTTTGTATCAATTAACTTTCAATAACAATTCACCTCAAACTCGCCAGTTTTTACACGACAAAATGCTTAAAAAACAAAATTGGCAAGCGAAAATGCGCATTCAACAAATTATTGAATTTAAGTTAAAGGGGCCTGGGGCCTTAAGTCATTACATGTACTCCTACAAGTGGTTATTTTCATGACCTACTGCTCAACATTTTAGAAGGCAATGTACCGTACTTCCGCCTACCTGGGCCAAATCACATACAAAATTTAACCCCAAACTGCAAGATTTTAAACGTGTTTTGGACTTGAATTATAAATAAAAAGTGAAATGAGCAATTTAATTTTTCAATTGGCTTTCTAAGCAGGGTTGTAAACGTGCCGACTAGTTCAGACCCGAACCCAAAAATTTAAGCACGCATCCGAAAACTAATTTGAAGCACAAATCGTGTCCAAAAAAAACCGAAAGTTTAGTTAAGCCTGAAAAATTTAGCAATCTTGTTATTTTGATTTTATTTTGGTACATTCAAGACAAAAAGCACGTCTCAGACCCGAATTAAGCCCGAAATTTTTGTCAACTTTAGGCCCGAAAAGCCCGGCCCGACTTACAACTATGTTTCTAAATGTTAAAAATCTGGTTCCTTCGAATTACTCTAAAAACGCGCGAAATGTGATCCAATGGCATTTTAAAATAGCTATTTTTTTCAAAAAATTACAAAAAGTTGCCCAGCGGTTGGGAGCTTCGCCCCCACACCCCCGTCTGTGATACGTTAGAGTTACACTAGATTACTCACCATGTCTTCCAATTTAGACATTTTAACTTTTAAACATTTACTTCAAACCCTCATCCTTCAGCAAATCCTAGTTGCGTGCCAAACCAGGCCACGGCTTCTAATCTTCCATTTTGCGATATCGTTGTCCCGTAAAAAGTGCCTCATTTTAAAAATGTTTGAATACGTCATTGCATGTGATTTGGGCCCCCTCAATGAAAAATCCTGACTCGCCTATGATGGCACCGTCCATTAAGTCCCCGCTCGAATGGCACCATTGTAATATTGAGTGACTATACTGATTCGCTCTGACGCTGCGAGTATCAATATGCCCTCGCTCCTCAGTGCCCTGTTGTAACAGTGAGGACTTTCCTCATGTAGACTTCACTGACAGACACACAGTCACAATAATGAGTTTGTGGCGTACACAAATAGAACTTGTGCAATATATTGTCTAGGTGATAAACCTACTCGTATTGCGATTATTGCCATAAAATCTAGGCCTAGCGCTGTGATATGCAGTTTTCAAGATTTTGAGCAAGAAAAATCTGTCAAGACAGAAATTTTATTTTGTTAGTTGCCTATCCATGATAAATAACAGACATGTTTATTTTTATTGGGGCGGTCCTTTACTCTTTGGACCCCCCCAATGCATATCTTTGGGGGGTCCGGACCCCCGACCCCCCAGGGAATCGACGCGCCTGATCTTTGGGTAAGCACTTTGACTTCTGTTTCTGACACATTTGGGATCTGGTTTTACTATGCATATCCCTCAACAATTCACCGGCTCAATACATTTTCAAAGACAGAAAATTAAAGAAATAGCCTATCTCCCTACTCTTTCGGTAAAATCCAGTTACCCACATGTTATGGGCTACTGATATTTTAATTAACACAGCCTTGTTGCTGTGCTTTGGAACTAGGCGAAACTTGCGTTTAAAGCAGTGTTTTGGAAAAATTGACCTCGATTTGCTTATGGATTTTTACATTTCTGTAAAAGAGCCTATCACCATGAAATTGAAAGTAAGGGATCTTTTACTAATCAACTATTATCGGCTGATTTTTGACGTCACACTTTGAGAGTGATTTGAATATTTTGTTGCGAGTATCCCTTGGTAAATTGCGTCGTTTGCATGCGGATTTTTACAATTTTGAGGTTAAAAACGTGGCTATGAAACTAAGAAAACTTGAGAACCACTTCACTAGACCATAAATGGACTTCAATGCGCAAAAACAACAGAATTTAACAAAAATATCCAACGAAGAACCAGGAAATTGCCGTAATTATGAAATAATTCAAGAATTAGACTGACTTTCTCCGTTAAAATTTCAATTATTTTACAGCTATATTACAGTATATTTTCAACGGCGTACAGAAAATATGAATTGTTAAACAGCTTAACCCTATTTCACACATGGGAAGGGGGCATTTTAGCCCCTTTCGTTCTTTTTTTGTGATAAATCCTTTTATAAGCCAGCTTGTTTTTTTCAAATCAACTTGATTTTGAGTCAAAATGCATTAGAAATAACTCTTAAAAATTTGAAGTTGCCAAAGTAACGGAAAGTTTCCCAATTTTTGAAGTTATCCAAAGTCACTTTCTGAAATCTGAACCTTTTTTGACAAAAGTTAACTTGATTGGCATCATAAGACATTTTTGTGACGTAACTAACTTGACTTAGGCATTTTATGATTTAGACTCAAAAAGTAAACCGACGCACAAACTTTGAACTGCCTGTAACGTCTTTGCAAAATGACGGCATTTTGGGAAAATATGGCAGTGACGTCAGATTGATGATGTCAGTAACTCAAAACCAAATATTCTAAAAGATTTTAGTAAGTATCAATCTGCATGTTAAATTTGGTGTTCATACAAATTTTGATTTGGGAGTAAGATACGGGCATCACTTTTTTCCCAACTTCTGTAAAATGCGTTGGTTAAATGCCCTGAGTAAATGAGGGTTCAGCGACAAATGATTTTTACCCATTGTAATGCTTTCCACATCAGTCATAAATTTGGCGCAAATTATGAAAAGCCAATCTGATTTTGATTGATGAAGACAAATTCCAAAACGTTCATCTTTAGTTTATTTTGATTTGAATATTTGTTCCAAAATTGCAAAAATTTGGAATTTCACGACGAGCGCATTCAGAATCTTTCACTTTTCTCGACAATTCGCGACATATAGCATTCAAAGTTTGTTATTCGGTAGTGATTCAGAAACAGTTGAACATAATGAAAGTTAAAATTTGAACACAGCATGGAACAAACGAAAGCATTAAGCATATAATTTTGAGGCCATAAACTGTCACGTGAACACAAATTTCAGTAGCCGAATACTGGAATAAAATTGCATCAAGGAAATTGTCCGTGTGTTTTTTTCGAATTCCACTTTTATAAAAAAAACAATTTCAGAAGAGCCCGAGACTCAGTTTTTATCAAAATTTAAGAATAATGAGACAAGTGATATTTTCAGCGCAGCTTGTAAAAGCAAAGCAAAAAGGCAAACATTTTGAGATGCAATTGTTGTTTTTCAAAACTCTGACTAAATTTACGAAACCAATAAATATCGTTTTTCAATAGCAAGAGCAAATCAGCAAAAATATACATTACGCAGCTGAAATTCAGGACCAAGCTTTCAATGACGTAACAATTTTGCACTGAAAAATGATGTGCTGTTAAGGCCTGAAAGCGCTGCAAACTTCATCAGTCGGGTCAGGGGCGAATCCCAAAAGGGTTTAAAACTTAAAGCGTATCATCAGATAAAGGAACCTAAAGCAAGCTTTCAGCAATCACAATTACTGTCATCAGTTTGTGATAAAACATCACGCTGAAAACAAACAACTTTTGACGAACCAAAGAAAACCACCTATCGCTTATAGCGTGAAAAGGCTTCAAAAATGTACCAGAAAAAATTTGTGCAACAAGCATGCAAAGAACTCTCCCCCCGGTGACGACATGTACCTTTAATTCTATTATACACGGGCTATTTTATCAACGCATTTTACAACCGGAAAATAGGGGCACAAAAATGCCCCCCTATCTACAGGTAATTCCTAAATCAAGAATCATGTAAACAACAAAGTAGTCATGCGGGTTGGTGATCACCAAAATTTTTTAGAAAAATGAGTTTTTGGGTTCATGACGTCATCATTGTGTCGTCACAGCCATTTTTTTTGGGTGACGTCATAGGCGATTGAAATTTTTTCTACAGGTTTGTTTTTTGATATTGAATCATAAAATGCCAAAGAAGAAGTAGTTATATTACAAAAAAGTCTAATGACGTCAATTAAGTTAAATATTGGCCAAAAAATGCTCAAACTTTGGAAAGTATAACTTCGCGAAACATCAAAGTTGGGAAACTTCCGATTGTCTTAGCAACACTAAATTTTCAGGAGCTATTTTATTGCGATAAATTAGCTCAAAGTCAAGCTAATTTGAAATAAAGCTTTTTTTTGAAAAGATTTAGCACAAAAAATAAGATCTGGTAAAAGGGCCCCCTCCCCTCTTTGTGAAACATGGTTAAGGCTGTATCTCCCGACTACCTTTTAGCAATGCTCCGATATTTCTGTAGCTCTAAAGTAAAAAACTAGATTATTGGTAAAGTTCAATTTAGTTTATTTTTCGGCGAAATTCAACAAAGAATTAATTATTATTATAAACAGCACAAAGATGAATAGATTTCAGCCTTAAAGCACTTCGCCAGGGTTCCAGGGAGAAATCCATACAGATGACTTATAAAAACCTTTTTAAATGGAGGTGTTACTTGGGGACTGGCAACAAATTTTTTTATCCGGTCGAAGACATTAATGTAGAAAAGAGCAACTGTACTAATAGAGCTATAAAATATCTAAAAGTAGCGGAGCTTTGCCGATAATCAAGATACCTTCTAGAGTTACCTCATCCTCCTCAACTATCATTGACCACATCATAACTAATGACCTTAAGCACAATCTTGCATCCTTTGTTACACAAAAAGACATGACAGACCACTTTCCTATTGGTTGTTTCACACAAAATTTATCACCCATTACGCAAAAAAAAAAGATTAAAACGGTCTCTTATTACCGAGATAAATCCAAAAGTAATACTAAAGTTTTTTGTGATAATGTGCAATCGAAATTTTTTGACTACATTATTAAAATGCCTTACTTAGATCGGGATAATGTCAATGAATCCTTCAATGAGTTTGTAGACCTGTTACGGTCAATAATTGATGATCATGTCGTTTTAAAACGCTTGTCTTGCAGACAAAAGAGGTACGAAGTAAGCCTTGGTTTTCAAAAGGCATCCACATTTCGCTCCGTAAGAGACGCACAAGGTTTCGGCCATTATTCTTACAAGGTAATAATTTCGACAAAACATTTTATCAAAACTACTCCGATAAATTAAACAAAATAGTGGTGTTATCCAAAAAAATTCATTTCTCTTCAACTTTAGATCAAGCCAAACTAACTAAAGCAGATCGAGCTTCTTCTGTTTTAGATCATTTTGAAGCAGAGTGCGATTCAATTGAACTTACAACAGTTAATAATTGTTTTAATTATTTTGTTTGTTCAATTGGCAAGTTAGCGCATTCAAATTTCAGCGACCGCAGTTTCTTCAATTATTTGCCAAACCGTGTTTCAGCGTCTCTGTACTTAAACACCCCAAGCGATAGTAAAATGCTTAACGTCATTTATTTCCTTATCGATAACAAAGCTGTAGGCCATGACAACATCCCAACCTTCTTTGTGCGTATAGCTGCCACCATAATTTCTACGTACTTACAGTGCTTTATTAATTTTTTTTTAAGAACGGAATATTTCCCGAGAGTTGCACCCTTGTCACATTTATCCCACTTTTTAAAAAGGGGAATAAACTTGACCCCAACAACTTGAGACCAATTTCAATCCTGACTTGTTTTTTTTAATTTTGAAGCAATTAATTTACAACAGACTCCAAGAATTTCTCACAAAAAGCACAGTGTTATACATAAATCACTGTATGGTTTTTAAAAAATATTTCAACTGAATATGCTGTGCTTGACATACGTAGTAGCAGGCGCGTAACCAGGATTTGAAAAAGGGGGGGGGCTATTTTGAAAGAGTGAGAAGTGTGCATACGACGTTGACTCTAATTTTCATTGACCTTGAATCAGTTTCAGACAGTTTGTCCGAAATTTGAGACGAAATGTCTCGGAAACATCGGAAATTCAAAGGTTTTTTCCGCCCAAAATTAGGTGATCTCCAAAAAAAAAAAAAAAAAAAGGTCTTCGCCAAAATTCAGGGCGATTTTTCTCCCAAGTTTCGCAAGTTCAAACGTCTGAGGGGGGGCTCTTTTCGAATGGGGGGGGCTATTTTCCATTTTTCACAGAAAATCGGCCTCAAAAGCACAAAATACATGCGTTTTTGCATACTTCACAAGCCAATGGGGGGGGCTCGAGCCCCCCCGCCCCCCCCTGGCTACGCTACTGCGTAGTAGCAAATGCCTTCGAAAATATTAATCAAAGTTTATTTACTTGATTAATTTTTTTAGACTTTCACAAGGCCTTTGACACAGTCTCACATTGTCTTTTGCTTTCTAAGCTTGATCATTATGTTGTTGGTGGTTCTGCTAATCAATTAATTAAGTCCTTTTTGAACAGAAGGCAATACGTTTTGGTTAATGGCACAAACTCAGATATAGAACTCATCACAAATGGCGTAGCGCAGGTTTCAACTCTCGGACCTACTCTGTCCTTATTGTACATTAATGACTTATACAACTCAATTAACTGCCTTCCTCGTTTATTTGCCGACTACACTTGCCTGGTTTTACACAGCCTTGACCCAAGTAGTTTAGAACACACAATGAACAATGAGCACCGTAATGTCAATGATTGGTGTCTAGCAAATAAGCTAAGCCTTAATCCCTCAAAGTCCAATTTCCTGGTTATTCCACCCAGGTTAAGAAAGCCACCTCCTTACATCTCATTGAAGCTTAATTATGTTGAAATTAATCCCTGTGAAAACGTAAAATATTTGGGTGTTTAAGTAGATTTCCAGCCAACCTTAAATTCACGTACTAGAATGATAGAAATTAAAATATCAAGATCTTTAGGAATAATTATAAACCTCTAATCCTTCTTTCCCCCAACAGCTTTGCGTAGTTTGTAATGAGCATGAGTGCATCCTCATTTAGTCTATGGTCTTCTTGTTTGGGACACTACCTTCACATCCTACCTAGCTAAACTTTGTACTCTTCAAAATAAGGTTGTTGGTTGAGACCATGGAGTTAGACTATATCAAACAATAACAGAAACAAACCTCTTCGCGCTTCTCAAAAGTAAATTGTAAATCAGGTCAACTGCTGTCACATTGTTGCTTGAAACCATTGTTATTATTTTTCTCACACTTTCGTTTGTACTTGCGACACAGATAAATCCCTTGGTAAAGAAACGGTCATTTTTTGACCGGTCTAGGCTTCTAGGTAGGTGCACAAATTACTCCGTCTACAAAAGGGATAAACAAAAAATTCTTGCTGCTGCTAAAAGTTTATCCAAATTTAGGAAAAGTCAAGGAGTATGAGTGTGCAAATCGCAACAGCGTGAAAAATATTGATTGTCAAACTTCAAAACCGCTCAAAAATGACTGGTTCGGGCTTTTAGTGTCTAGAGTTAATTCGCTAAAAATTTTCGAGAAATTTTTTAACTCAGTTAAAGTTAAGTAGTTAACTGAAAAAGAAAAGTAACTCAAGTTAAAGTTAAGAATTAATTCGTTAATTTTTTTTTAAATTCAATATTAATCTGCAGTTCATGCCCAATAAAATGATTCCATTTCCATACGAGATAAAAATTACTCATTTTGATGTTTGTTACTGTAGTATTTACTAGATTCGCATAGGCTAGGAAAAACTTTTGGTGGATAATCGGTACCGGCAAAGTCCAAAGCATAACAATTTTGTTAAGTCATAGAACTCAGTCAATTTCTTGACCGAACTAACACCAAGCAAAACAGTTGTGCGAAAAAAAAAATCTTCTCTGTAGCAAAAAGAAATTTGAGAATAAAATAACCCTCCATGCAATGCTCAGGATAGCGCTATTTCGGTCAATACCAAACCTCGTCAGCTGAGCTGGCATGAATCGAAATGAGTAAAAGACAAAAATTTTTCTCACTATTTGTAGAATTTATAGTTTTTAATGCTAATAATAGAATTTATAGTCTTTAATACTAATAATAGAATTTATAGTCTTTAATACTATTTATAGAATTTACAGTCTTTAATAATAGAATTAATACTATTTATGGTTATTTTATTCTCAAATTTCTTTTTGCTTCAGAGAAGATTTTTTTTTTTCGCACGACTGTTTTGCTTGGTGGTAGTTCGGTCAAGAAATTGACAGAGCTCTATGACTTAACAAAATTGTTATGCTTTGGACTTTGCCGGTACCGATTATCCACCAAAAGTTTTTCCTAGCCTATGCGAATCTTGTAATTATGATGGCTTAATAGTGATCCTCGGTTAGCAGTAATGCGACTGAGCAGATTACTGCCACCCAGGTCTTTTCGACGGAATCGATGTTTGAGATCCTTTATTTTGTGGCTGATCCCATCTTTTCTTGATGAATTTTTAGACCTATCCACTAATTGTAGTATTTACTATTCTAATAAAGATAAACACAGTGCAAGCCTTTTTTTTATTTTATATGTTTATTTCTGTTATTACAACATTAGAACGCATGGTGAAGCCTAGAAATTTAACGGATTAACGTAAACATTACAGTAGTTTAATGAAAGTTATAGTTAATAAGTTAACACACAAAATCTTTTTAACTGTTTAACTCGTTAATGAAAAACTTAACTTTTTTGTTAACGAATTAACGAGTTAATGCCCCACATTGTCAAACTCCATGCCAAATTAGAAGCTCACATGAGCTCTGGCTTAAGAGTTAGTTTGAGGGATATTATTGACCTCCCCTGCACTTACTGCAATAATTAAACAATTTCAGATTTACGATAAATACCTCATCTTCCTCTGAAACTGCTCCTATCTAATGAAAAAATATCAATAAAACACGTTAAAACAATTCTCCACTAATTTAATGGTCTTGATGGAAAAGCTGAAAAGCCTAAATTTATTTGCTTTAGTACATCACCACATTTATGTAGGCTATTTTAACTTCGTAGGGGATTGCTGGTGTGATATCATGCAATATAGAATTTCAAAAGAAATTATCAACATTAAACAACACTATATACAGTTACCTGCATTTATAAGGCAAATTCAACTTACTTTTTGATGCTTTACAATCCCAAAAATTATCTTCCTTCTTCGATTTTTGAAAAAGGAAAATTCACCGACTAGAACATTTGATTTAAAAGTCTGAGCGAAAACAATAAAGTCAAGACTTGATTATCTGCCAACAATCTTCTTTTTCACAGGCATTTTGTACAGATCTTTTAATGCATTCTTATCAAGAAAATTTTCTCTGTGGACCGTATTTAATCTTTCAAAGTTTGTGCCTTTCAATTGGCACCATAATCTACCATGCAGCTTTTTTATACACCAGTTATCCAATATTTTACAACGCTTATGCTAAGAACAAATTTGATATGAAAATTATGCTTTAGATTTACTAATGAATAAATATCTGTCCCGACAATCGAACGACTTAGAGATTGGCAAACAGGTGTGATTATTCCGATATTCAAGAAATGATATCACTCCTTTAGTTTGCCAAGGACCATATTTGCCAAATGACTTGTAAGGAAATGTCGAGAAATAGTGGAATTAAAACTGGTGCGATTTTCGTCTAGGTCGAAGCACCACGAATCAAAATCTTCACCCTGAAGCAAATTTTCGAGAAATCTTGGGGGTATGTCAAAAATCTTTTTGCATATTTGTTGATCTTGAAAAAGCTTATACCAAGTTCCTCGGGATAAACTTTGGAAAATTTTGCTAGAGTATGGCTTTGATAGTCAGTTATTGCGCGCCACTAAATCATTCTAATGCCGACCGGAGGTTTGCATTCAGGTAAATGGCAAGCAATCAAAGCAGTTCTATGTAGGCGTTAGACTCCGGCAAGCGAGCGTTTTGTTACCTCTCCTTTTCAATGTTTACATGAATCATGGACAAATGCAGCTACGCTGATGAGTATGCCACGATTGGAAATCGACAAATTAGTTGTGTGCTTTTCGCTGATGCGAATGAAATTACTTAAATTAAATAAAATTTGAGCCTAATTTTTTTTTAGTATTAAAATTTTAACTTAAAGGAACTTAAAAATAAAGTTTTAAGCTTAATAAATAAAATTAAATAAAATTTATATTAAATAAAATGCGAATTAAGTCCCCTCCAGCGTCACTAAGTTGCTTTGCAGATGCATGCGACACCGCCGGACTAAAAATAAGCACGGCCAAAACTGAGGTACTTCAAATTTCAAGAAGCCCGGATCAGTGCGTGTGGTAAGTGAATGGAGCGACACTGATGCACGTAGAGAAGTTCAAGTATCTTTGGGTTGCATTCACGAGTGACGGAAGGCAAGACAAAGAACTAAATACCCGAATACGCAAGGCTAGTGCAGTAATGCGAGCTTAGCATTATTCCGTTGTCATAAAACGAGAATTATCAAAAAAAGGCAAAGCTTTCAATTTTCAAAACAGTTTTTGTCCCCATTCTCTTTTATGGTCATGATTCTTGGGTAATGACCGAAGGAGTGCGATCATAAGTGCAAGCGTCTGAAATTAAGTATTTACAAAGAATCGAAGAAGTTACTCTGTTAAACAAGGTGCATAGCTCTGAGACTTAAAAATCTCTTAATATTGAGCCGTTATCTCTCCGAATTGCAAGATCTCAGCTTAAATGGCTTGGCAATGAAGCAAAATGTCTCAGGAAAGACTTCCCTAACAAGCTTTGCTTGCCAAAGCAAATGGGAAAAGATCAGCTGGACGTCCTAAAATAAGATGGACCAATTGCATTGCAGATTTTGGATGGAATCGCTTGGGACTTTAACCAAGCGAAAAGATGGATGAAATGGAAGACCGTGAAGTGTGGTGGTTTAATCTCGAGCTGCTGTACCCGCAACCATCATGAAAAAGCGGGCAATGAAGAACGACGAAGAAGAGAATCAAACGAAATGACTGCAACAGACAACATCCAGTGCAATGTTGCATCAACGTAACCCGTATTGTAACTACGTAATCCCACATACTTTGAATATCCTGCATTATAGTTTCGCGTATTGTAGTGTAAACTATGGTATTATTGTCTGTGGCACAGCAACTCAAAACCAATTGCATAAAATAAATTTGAGATTGAACAACATTGTGCGCACCATAACTTGGAACAAAAAGTTTTTGCATGTTTCTCATTTGTGTAAAAAGTTAAATTATCTGAAGTTGAATGACGTTTACAATTTGGAGCTTGCTAAGTTTATGTATAAAATTTGAAATAATAAATTGCCGCTTTCGTTCCAACAACGATTTAATAAAATTGAGTTACAGTAGTACGCTCTCATCAAACAAGAAAACTTACTAAATTCAACTATTTTCTACCTCGAGATTTTCTACCTATTTTCTACCTAAAACTGCAGGGCAAAAAAATTAAAATTTTGAGGCGCCAAACATTTAAATTTGAGGATAAAACTGACAAAAATATTAAATTCAAAACACATTTAATTCCTTTAAAAAGTGTTTTAAAGAAAAAAATTATATCACAATTTTGACGTAGTTTTGATTCTTCTGCTGTAAACAAATTAATTGAGTTCTGTTTTAACTATGAGAATTTCGATGTGTGTTCTTCTTGATTAGCTATTAATGTGTAATTCAAGTATGTTTTTATCACTTTCTGTTAGCTTTTTTCGTTTGTTTTTCTTTGCCTGCTGTGCGTTAACTGCACAATTCACATTATCAATAATGTTATTTTACAAGCTAAATTCTTATACGTCGAAGTGGAAATGACGAGAACAAGGTGCGCCTTGACTAGTATACCTCACGGTTGTTCAGCGCTGCTTGGACTCAGAGATCAAATGCGATTTACTTATATAATTTTTTTTTTGATCGTGTTATACGTTTTATTTTTATTGTTTGATCGTATGTGGGTGATTCTGAAATAAAATTTCCCTACTTACTTTATGTAATATTCTTGGGACAATATTAGACCGAGTTTTAGTTCACAGTCTTTTGTCAATATTGGCATTTGATTGGGTAGCCACAGATGTGCCATTGTTGTGATATTATGTTGCTTAATTATTGGCTTATTCTTTGTTAAATATCATTGGTCCAACAATGGGAAAAGATTGAGTTTACATTCACACGCTTATGATATTATCATTGGCTTTAAATTAAAATTTTATTGGCTTGCCATTATTGGCAAATCGCTTCGCTATGATAAACAATATTAGCCCGACTATGAATTTTCTGACTGGATGAGACGTCGCTTTTGTAGTGAGCAGATTATATGATTGAACAAATAAAATGCTTCATGATAACTTCTTTATTTCAATTGTGTAAATAAAATATTTCAAACCTACCGAAGATTGATGTATAAACCAAATGAGTGCCATAACTATTTCATGGAATATAGTTAAGATATCAGAGTGCATTGCTGTGTACTAGGTAATTTTGAGGTGCGTCTAGTCGTTTGTACCATTTTCGAACAGAGCTGCATGATACGGCCCACAGCAACTGTTCTCAAACTTTCATGAACTGTGACCCATTTTCCAACACTTATGGTCCCCTGTTAAAAATCTGTTGCCAGAATACTTCCTAACATGAGTTACAGAATCAATCATGCTGAGTTGAAGATAAAGCAAAAAACGTTTAATCTACTAAAACAACTCAAACGAGCTTGCAACAACCTCAGTTGCTGTCATCCAAAAACATACAATTTTTGACAGACCATAGAAAACCATTTATTGCTTTTAGAGTGAAAACGCTTCATTTATTCATTCATTTCTTTTATCAAAAATATACCAGAGCAAAGACCGAGCAATACGCATGCAAAGAACTCTCTCCTCGGTGACAACATGTACCTTTAACTCAGTTTACCCGGGATATTTTACCCAACCATTTTACACCCGGAAAATAGAGGCCCAAAAATGCCCTCATGTCTAACTCCTAAATTATTCCTGTGAACACCAAATTTGGCATACGGGCTGGTGATCACCAAAATTAAAAAAAAAGAGTTTTGAATTCATAACGTCATCATTATGTTGTCTTGATAACGCCATATTTTTGAAAATTTACGTCATTTTTTCAACGACGTTATAGGCGGTTGAAATTTTGTCTATAGGTTTGTTTTTTGAAACTGAATCATAAAATGCCTCAAACGAAGTAGTTATATTGCAAAAAAGTATAATGACGTCATTGAGTAGAATATTGGCCAAAAAATTTTCAGATTTAAGAAACTAACTTCGGGAAACATCAAAAGTGGTAAACTTCCTGCTATCTTAGCAATTTCATATTTCAGAAGATATTTTCGATAAAACTAAACTCAAAGTCAATTTAATTAGGAGGAAAAAATATTTTTTGAAGGGATTTATTACAAAAAACGATAGATAGTAAAAACGTCCCCCTTCCCTTTGTCAAATATTGTTACGGCTACATTTCCCGACTCTCAATGAGCAAATACTCCGGTATTCCTGTAGCTCTAAAGCAAAAAATAGATCATAGGTAAAGTTTAATTTAGTTTATTTTTTGGCGAAATGCAACAAGTAATTAATTGATAGAATAAACGATGCAAAGATGAATAGATTTCAACCTTAATGTACTTCGCCTCGGTTCCCATGAAAAATCCATGCAGATGACTAATAAAAACCTCTAAAATTAAAGGTGAAACATCGGCACTGCGACTTGAAAACAATACTTAAAAAAATATATAAGCATATACAAAAGCAAAAGCAAACAGAAACAATGCAAAACAAAGAAAAAGCAAACAAAATAAAACACATGGAAATAGCAAATCTACCGTGATCTAAATTGGACATTGTTTAGCACTTCGATGGAAATGAATCAATATTTGCTAATAAGATATTTTTTAAGTTAGTTCGAAAACTAGTGAAATTGTGAGAGAGGCAAATTGTTAGAGTGACGAATATTCAACTAAAAATGCGAACCAGTTGTTCATTTGCGATGTTTACCACATCAGCTCTAGATTTGCCTGGAACGATCAATGTCATATCATTTGCGTACATTAATAATTCAGATGTTGTATAGAGAAACAAATCATTGACGTAAATAAGGAAAAGAAGCGGTTCTAGGTTCGATTCTTGAGGATTACCAATATCAATTAATGTTATGGCGGAAAGTCGATCGTGGATAGAGACTTCTTCGAACCTACAACCAAATAACTTGTAAGCCAAGCGTGCTATATATCACAAAACCCATAGTGATAAAGTTTTTTTTAGGGGCATTTAATGATCATATACATCAAATGCTTTGCTTAAATTGTCGGTCAAAAAAAAACAGTTAATGCGATTTTATCATTTTCAAAATGTCAAGTAACTTTATTAGCATGGCAGAAGTACATTGATTGGGGTCGAAACCGAGCTGAAATTTTGATAAGGTTTTGCTGCGATTGAGATAGGATAGCATTTGTGTATGAACATCTTTTTCCGGCATTTTAGGTTCAATAAAAGTAGTAAAGATAAATTAGGTTCATTAAAAGCTGTTCGTTTTGGGCGGAGGAATAAAATGATTGAGAAAATTAACTGAAAATTTAAGCAAAATAATATGACATCGCATAAAATAAAACTAAGAAAATAATGCAAGGTGCGCAACTGGCTGTTTAATTTGCTCTGAAGCAATCATTGCTTACTGTTAGAGATCTAAACAACAGTAATCGTCTTGCAAAAATTTTGCATGCACTACAACAGCAAAGAAGAAAACCGATTTGGGAGTAATAATCCCACGCTTTAAGATAGAAATACTGTGAAATTTTATTAAAAAGTAGCTAATTTAGCAGATTTGCTGTTAATTTTGTTGTTATAGATTAAAAAATGCCAAGCGGTGGGGAGGGATAAAAATGACGAAGAATTCTCGTGGTGTGCGACCTTGCTTTGAAATTTTTCTTTAAGCGCGGCAGACGTATCCTGACATCTCGTTAAATTTTTGACAGCTTGCCATTTGCATTGTGATCTTTACGGCTTTTGTTTTAGTAAACGTTTCTCTACAACAACTAAAGGAGGCTCACGTGCTTTGCAAGGGGTCTGATAAAGTTCTAGTTCAAGTTCAAGTTCGATTTATTATTCGTCGCAATAAGATACAGTAAACGACACGCTACATAAAAATAGTTTACAATAGCAAAATAAAAATTAACTTGTTTCACAACCGGAGACTGGAAGGACCTGTTACGGTCATCCAGTCAAACAGCCATCAATTGTGCACCATTTTGCTCATAGGAGCCTCAGGTCTACAAGTATTTGAAGTTATTGCTTTGAGAGAGATTAGAAAAGACAATTCTAGCAAAAATTCTAGTTATGTACATTATTTTACCAACTTCATATTGGTAAAGTTAGTTTAGGTTTTAGACCTTTAGGTCGGTATATGAAGGGTTTAATTGTCCAAAGTCAATTCGTCCAAATTTTCACCGGCTGAGCAAAATGAAAACTGTTTTACAAAGACAAGTACTGCATTACCGTAGTTTCTAACAATATTTAACACTATTCTGAAACGAATTTAAAGGAAAACAGCGGCACAAGAAACCCCTTTGCGTCACTGAGTTAATTGAGCTTTAACTTTTAACTCTCAAGACTGCATTACTTGTACTAGTATACGAGTATTAGTATAGTGTTAGTATACGAGAACTGCATAATTTGCATTCAGTATACAATATGCTCGATGTAATATTTATATAGAACTTGTAACTTCTAAATACTTAATGTAATATTTTAGTATGTTCTGGATAAACTGTGGTCCTTAAAATATTTAGCATTTTTAACTTAAATTCAGTCAATGGGGTTAAGGACAAAAGCACGTGGAACATTGTTGAGACATTATTTCTCAAAATGAATAATGATTTAATGACAATACATTTTCATGAAATCATTATTAATTTTGAGAAACCATGTCCCAAATGCTCTTATGTCCTAAAAGCTTATATGATTAAATTTGATTTACGCTCCCCAAATATTGTTAGAAAACTCTCGGTTTGGCAATTTTTTGGCTATGACCCTTGTTTTAGCCTTTCTCGAAATTTGTGTTTTTAAGTTAAAATATAAATCCTCTAAAAATTTTATACTGATTTTGTCTCTGCTAAAGATAAGCTAAAGTTAATATTAGAACTAGAACCCATAAAGAATATAAAATTTGTGATGGATTTAAAGAAGATGAGGGAAGTTTGTTCAATTTATGGAAATGAAGTTTTTTATTTTTTTTTATCTATATCATAATCTAGAAGCGGTGTAATACTTGATTCTGTCAAACTAAACCATAAGAATGATGCGATCTTGACCAATCACAGCCTGCCATGCTGGATATTAAAACTCAAACTTTTGGCATTTTATTTCATTCTAAAGAAGTCTGAGCAAGAAGTCAGATGAAGTACGCAGTATGTGCAAAATGTTTTAACATAATATAGTTACACTCACCTCATGAAAAAATTAAAAATGTTAAAAATTTAAAGCTATGTGAATAAGGCACCCCTGATGATCCAAATTACGGATAGTTTGCACCAATGTGGATTAACTTTGATCCGATGATTAACAAATTTTTGAGAAGGAAATTTAGACAAATGGCAGGGCCAATCGCTATAGTTATAAAGTAATTCAAGAATGACTTTGAACTTGCGAATACAGTTCGTTTTAATCTAATGAGTTGAGTGGTGTAGAAGACAAAAAATTGATGATCCGAGGATCAAAGGTAATTTACGTTGGTGCATACGACCCTACGGTTAAAACAGTCAGTAGGGTTTTAAATTTTTAAGTTTTACAAGTGATGTGTACTGTGTTATGATATTCGTTCCGTCATAGCTATCAAGCCTATTTTGAATCAGTTTGAATTTTACCTCCACGCTTTGTAAAATATTTTAGGCATGTTGGCATAGTGTACAACCGTTCTTTGAAAACAAATATAGATTATTTCTTTGAGCCGATTAAATATTTGATATTACATCATAACAAATTAAACAAAACATTATAAAAGAGATAAACATCATCTAACTATAAAATCAACGTGAGTTTCAATTGATTCTCTACGCCTAACAGTCACAGTGTACATTCTATTTTGTCATAGCATCGTTTTTAATCCACAGAACAAAAAGAGTTTATGCGTTACTGTTTTTGTGAAGGTTCAAAGAAATGCACATGCAATAAAAAAAAACGCACTCTGTATTTTGTCAATAGTTTTGAAAAACATATGCAGAAAAAAAAAAGTGATCACAACTACTATCTCTTTTTTTTACGGCTCTGGTAATAAATTGTGTTTTTCAGATTGATGCAAAGCAGGTGCATAAATTATGCCAATTTAAAATGTTTTCGTATCCGCTCCGAAAGCAATACTTTAGCTTTTTTGCTGCTATGCTGTTGAATTTTGTGATCAGTGCTTACGCAGGTGGGTGTACTAGATGTTTCTGTTTTGCATTTTTTTAACGTAACAATATACGACTAGCCGAGTTTTGAAACTTTGCCCTCAACTTTAACTACTTCTGCACAAAAGCAGTCAAACGGTTACAAAAAATGTTAAAACCAAACTTATTTGTAGAATTTTTTGTGATCGATTTAAAAGAATCTGTAATTGTGATCAACCTATTCAATTTTGTCTGAATTTTTATGGTTGAATTATACTGGATTTGCGATCTAGTGATGAAATAGAACAGCTTTATGAACGTATTTTTTGTGCATGGTAATACAATTAAGTTTCATGATGATGACTCAATGCGGTTATTGCATGGCAAAATGTTTTAACCCGTTGGTTTTTAGTGTTTCTGTTTGAGGACTTGTTAGAAAAGAATTGCGGTAGCATCTGATGAGTCTTTCGAACGAAACAGACTATTGTGCTTTTAATTTTTTTCTGTGATTTTTGCAGTTAAATCATATATTACGTCAACATGATGACGTCAACGTGATGACGTCACGAAACGTTTTAATTACGTTATTTAAGTTGAATTTGGACAAAACTCAACTGAAATGGCTACGAAAAACTTCAAATTTGGTACAATTGATCTTACTCTAGCAATTTTGAGTTTTTGAGAATTGTTTGTGAATAAATTTAATTCAAAAGTTTATTTAGTTAGAAGTAAAACGAAAAGGCTTTTTTTGTATATTTTATCAATTCAAAATTATTTTATCATTGGCGAGAATGAATTCGAATTGCTGAAATATTTTTAGGGTCCAACAAAACCGCAAAAAAAAATTTAACCGGTCTTAATCACTTATAAGGTACTTGGAGCATTAAATTCTTAAACACTGTATTAAATTAATAAGTCTATGTACAGTATTACCAATATTCAAAATGTTTTTTTGGTTATTAAATCTTTCGTTAAGTGCTTTAAGTCTTACTTTCTCTAAGTTTTTCGTTAATGCGAAAAATGCGACTTTTATCTACTTCATTAATTTTAGAGTTTATCGTAATGAGTACACCGTAGCCAAAATTTTGATGAAATTTTTTCTGTTTGAGAAGAATTTTGGAACAGGTATTCGAGTAAAGTTTGGTTGTTGGAATTACTCTCCTTTTTTTGTGAATGAAAGCATTATAACAATATAAAATTATAAAACATATAATTATAAACCCCTCATAAATTATAAAACATTATAAATTATAAAATTATATTACATATTATTGATTATAAAACTTAATATAAAATATTATAAATCTCATTATAAAACCTCGGCGTTTTTAAAAGAGGACTAAAGAAAATTTCTGGGGCTATCTAAACTTAGAGCAAACGTATTAGATTAGATCGATGTTGACTCCATGCTTCTTGACCCAGCCGTGCCAAAGATATTCTACTTTAAACACGACATAGGGCATTTCAAATCATTATTTTTATTGGCAGCCCTAGCTGACGACGATAACATCTGCGACGTTATCTTACAGTAGTTCCATCCTAAGGCAACGCCACAATTAGACTAAACCACAAAGGCCTTTAAAATTTATAGAGGTTAATACAGGCCTCTATGGACTAAGCTACAGCACTGAAACGTCAGGGTTACCGATGAAATTTTAATTAGGAAAGTTCCTACATGGAGTTTGAAGTAAAATATCTTTGAAACTGCTGGGTCAAGAAGGATGAAGTCAATTACGCCAAATTTAAATACGATTACCTTAACTTTAGATGCCCCATTAATTTTGCCTTCAGTCCTCTTTCACCATAAAAAGGCGCACGATAGCGTCTAAATTGGGGCCAGATGCAAAAACGTAGCGAATGAACAAAATTGAATGGACTTTTGTAATTGGGCACATTGAAAATATTTTTTAAACTTTGAGGCCATTATTCATGTGATGTGCTGTACAAAAAACTAAGGCTTGTTGGATTCAATTTGGAGCAAGATCACATTATTCAGGCATTGATAACACGGATTTCGTTTAAAACCACGTTCTACTCGGGAAATATTTAAAAAATTCTTGATTATTTTTAGTTTGAACTTCTCAATAGACAATATTTGGCATTAATAGCGTTTATTTTTGGTGTTATGAGGTCACCAAGGACAATAAGGAGGTCTCGATCAAACAGATCAACGAAATCACAACATTAATTGATGGCGTCAATAACTGCGGCAACTTAATTTTCTATATTTGGTAGGGCTGTATGTAAGAATTAATCGTGCCATTTGGCCCATTCCACCTCAGGCGTAAAATCGTGAGCTTAAAAATGTGTTAGTTGATTTTACCCGACGGTTGCCTGCTTGAAAAAAACTAAAATGGGCTTATTCGCTCACGATTTTACATCCAGCGTCAACCGGGACTAACAGTTTGTTAGGTTCTTGGAACGCACTTCAAGGCGTTTTTCCACAATAGGTTTGGAAATAAGTTTTGAACATACCATAATTATTGCATACTGTATAATCCAACATTTGAAGATGAAGTATATGGTTTTGCATTGAAAAATGTCTGATTAAAGAGCATATAGGACATAAATCACGTTTGGTTCTTCAGGTATTTTAAAACAAGAATCTTCCACAAATTGCTTCGGTGCCTTACTCTTTTAACATCTCCATGTGAATGTTTAATTGATTGATTAATATTGAATTTTCTGTTTGAACTGATGGATCGGTATTTTTGGTCTTGCTACGGCAACGAAGCACCTTCTGTTGAACCAAAACTACCTCACTGTTTCTTGCTTTTCTTTTTTTTTTTTAGAATAGAGAAATCGTTTGGAAATGGTTTGAAATTTTGTTGTTTATTGCCAAAGTTTATTGCCATTGTTTTTGTTTTCAGTGGACTCACAAGAAACGCTTTGAGCAGATTTCACCCCTGCTGTCTTCCAAATAAATAAAGGCAATTTTTTGAGGTACCCTCTAGATATGTTACTGTCAGGGAGATAGCCAAACCGAAAGTAACTGTTTTAACCACTTATGTGTTTAGTGGACTCCAAGAAATGTTTTTAAACAATGTTTACCCTAGCTGTCTTTTAGGTAAATAAAGGTCATTTTTTTGTCCCCCTTTCCCTAAATTCGTTACTGTCAATGGAATAGCTGAACCTAAAGTTCCCGTCTTCCCAATTTTTGTGTTCAGTGAACTCCAACGTACGTTTTCGAGCAATTTTTATCCATGCCGTTTTGGGGTAAATAAAAGTCATTTTGCCCCCACATAAATTGTGGATTTGGGGGTCTTAGCCGAACTTTTGGCTTGCCAGTAAAACATTTTCTTAAAACTTGAGAGAAGACGTGTATTTGAGGCGCATCAAACCTGCCACCGTCTTTGAGGTAAATAAACATTCTGGGCTGCCGGTCTCCTGGGTGGTTTTAACCAAATACTCGTATTTTTTACTTTTAAACTCAATCGTTCGTTTACGGTATTTGCTAAAGAAGTAATTTTGAGAGGTAAATATTTTTTACTTTAGATTGCATAACATTATCATTGCTCTCAAACTTTTACAGTTAGATTTCAATGGAAATGAAACCAATGTTTCCGCACTAAAGAGTATCAAACCATTTACAATATTTTTTGAAGAAGTAACCTGCGGACAAGACATCGCCAATGCTCGCCTAAACAAAGAAACTTCGATCACATTTCCTCCTTTTCCTCAAGGACAACAGTCCACGTGGGAATGCTCGTACACAGTTCGCTCACCTGATGATACCAGGATCCGATTCTGGTTTGATAGTTTGGGTGTAAAATTGTATGTTAGAGGATTTTACATACATGTAAGTATTGACCAATAAACAGACTTACTGTATAATTGACAAATATACCATTGCTGGCTGATATATAATAATCATTTATTTCATACGAGCAGCCGTAAGTCTATTAGTTGAAAACTCCTCATAGAAATATTAACCACTCTAATGGTTAAAAGAACTGTTATTTGGTACATTAAAAACGGCAAATTTGCAAATTTTAGTTAAAAACAAAACAGCCCTAAAATTGATTTAAATCTTAAACGTTTTAAACTAGCTTATTTTATCATCAGTAAAAGTAATTAGCGATGATGAACTAAGTCACAGTAGTTGAAAACGTTTAACATAAAAATTAATTTTAAAGTTTTTTGTTTCCAACGTAGTCTAGTCAAAAACGCGTTTTTGGCCAGGAAAAATATACATTTTTTTACCTATACTATATAGCAATGCTCAGTATTGTCTGAAGCTTCCGGCTAGGGTTGTCCCCACCTCACTTTTCCTGCCCATTTAAGTCATAATGACGTCATTTCTGCAAAAGTCGGCTAGATTTTTTTAGCTTTGTTGACGTTTACTTTATTCATTCTCACTTCTCTTATGGTTGAACCTAAATTTCCAAACGTGAGTCACTCAACAAGTGGGACATGGGCAACCTTCAAATGCATTTATGACGTCATACGATTATAACGTCACAATGCAAGAACAAAAAATGTTACCAAAATTGTAAAAAGTTACCGTTTTGAGTGGTTGTCAACTCCTAAAACTTTTATTATATTGAATATACAGCCCAGATATTACAGCACTATTGAAAAAAGACATGCATATTAAAAGATACTGTATGAATTTAGTTTACTTTGATCAACATTCTTGTACAATAAATTACACTGATAATGTGACACCCATTTTGCAATATTTATCGTATTGCAGCGTTTTGCTTGTCCTCTAAGACTGAGTTTATTTTAATAATAATATTTGCTTCCATAATTCACTTTTGTTTTCAAAATTAGAAAAATTTTAAAGTATTATGAAGATAAAAAAACTCATGACGTCATGTTGATGACGTCATATGTTAGTAAATAATCACAAAAACCGCCCAAAGTTTGTGCTGGTGTTACAGATAAGATGATATCAAGTTTTTCACAAACTGCATATATGAGAGCAAAAAAGTGATGACGTCATCATTTATGACGTCATATTTTAGAAAATATTTTTTTGCAATATTAGTGCTGTAGATGATAAAGCCAAACTTTTACATAAAGTCAAGCAATCCACTATACATTTTTTTAATTTCATAGAATTTTGATTTTGATAAGTGGTGATGTCGCATTTAAATAAAACGTTTTATACGTTTTAAAAGTTATAAATAGCTTAACTGCAATAACCCAATTTTCATCAAAAAGACAAGTAGCTTGACTATCAGTCCGTTGAGAAATCAGCATTCTTCTTCTCAATATGGTCATCGAAATCATCTAATTCAATGAACACTTTCTGCTTGCCTTCTTGTTTACGCTGTCTACAATGTCTACCTCAAGCACTTGGAAGAATTACTAGGTCCTGCATTGCCAAATCGGTTCCAAAAGGTTATTTTGGTTTTTGAGCCAACCTTGCTTGTCTTGATAAGGGTTGGTGCTTTTATGAATGGTTTATCAGGTCGTTCATAAAAGGCAAGGCGATTATTACATCTGTATATGTGAGGAATCAAATTACCAAAGCACAGTGGAAGCATACGCGTAGTTAGGATTTTGGATTAGGGTTGAGTCCGAAACGCAAATCACATGCAATGACGTCATAACAAACTTTCTAGAAAGGGATTTTTTGGGGGACAAAAACACCGTAGAATAGAAGATCAGACGCCAAATCCTGGTTTGGCACGTGACCAGGATTTTGTTTTGGGGGAGAACTTGACCCAAAAGTTAAAAGTTTTCAGAAATGTCAATACTGGGAGACGCGCAGCGTCATACGGTGTCAAAAAGACGCATCCCGATTGCAGTTAACCGGCTCGACTGCGCAGCCTTTGAGATGTATGATTTGTTGACTTACAGTATTAAGCCATTGCTTCCAGATATTTCTAGTTTGTGGTTAGTTGACTGATTGTAGCGGACGACGCTACGGATGTGGAGAGTATATTAGCGTTACTCAACCGCATCACAGACGAGGCCCTAGGGGCGGAGCACTGGGGGCTTCGCCTTCAGTCACTGGGCGCAGAGTTGTAAGTCGGGCCGGGCTTTTCGGGTCGGGTTCGGGCCTAAAGTTGACAAAAATTTCGGGCTTAATTCGGGCCTGAGACGTGCTTTTTGTTTTAGTTGCACAAATATATAATCAAAATAATTTGGCAAAATAGCTAAATTTTTCAGACCTTACTTAACTTTCGGGTTTTTTCGGGCATGATTTGGGCTTTAAATTAATTTTCCGGTTCGGGCCGGGCTCGGGCTTATATTTTCGGGTTTGGGCCTGAACTAGTCGGCCCGTTTACAACTCTGGCTGGGCGATCTTTTTTAATTTTTTGAAAAAAATAGCTAATTTAATATCATTTGAATCACATTTTGTACAAATTTGACGCCATTTGAAAAAAATCTATTTTGCGATTTAAAAGCCAATTAAAAGAAATTAATTGCTCAGTCTGCCTACAAAACTTGAAATGATAGAACAATTATTTTATACTGTAAATAGACATTCAATTACAATAAAAGTAGAGTTCTTAAAAGTTTTTGAAATCTAAAAACCATGGTCAAAAATTATTCTTTACGTTTACTAAACCCAGTTGCCATATGGCAACACTACTACAATAGGGTTAAAATGAGTAATATACCAATATTGTTTTGCAAAAAACTTGGCGATGAGTTGGAAGTTTCGGACCAATGATGTAAAGTCCTGGAATCGTTTACTTGCTTAATGTATGGAAACAATAAAACTCAATCACTAAATTTTTTCCGAAGCAAAGGATAAAAAAAATGGTTGGAGACGATAATAAAATTCAAAAATTGATTTGGCTAGACTTTCACTGAGCTGTAGCAATTTGCTCCTTCACATATTCAGAGTTAATCATCGCTTTGCCTTTTATAAACAAGCTGATAAACCATTCACAAAAGCACCAACCCTTGTGAAAACAAGCAAGGTTGGCTCAAAAACCAAACTAATTTTTCGGAACCGATTTCGCAATGCAGGATCCATAAATTCTTCCAAGCGCTTGGATGGATATTGCAGATAGCGTAGAACAAGAACGCAAGCTGAAAGTGTTCAATAAATTAGATGATTGTATTGAGGAAAAGAAGGATGCTGATTTCTCAACGGACTGATCGTCAAGCTACTTGTTTTTGTAATAAAAAATTAAGTTAGGGGATGTTCATAAAAGACGTCCGCACAAAATTGCAAAAAATTGACCCCCCCTCCCCCCATGTCCGCAAAATGTCCGCAATGACTAAACCAGGGTGTCGAACAGAACCTGAACCCGAACCGTAAACCCAAATGAACCGTTTCATTTTGGTGAACCCGAACCGAACCTGAACCAGCAAAATTTTACTTCAGTGAACCTGAACCAAACCTGAACCCTCAAAATTGTGCTCAAGTGAACCTGAACCGAACCTGAACCCCTAACAAAAGTAAGAATATATTTTTCCATATCCGGATGCCACTGGCGCTGGTACACGCACAATAAGAGCAGTGGTGATCATCAACAGAATCAGCAATTCCTCCTTTTTTTTCTCTGGACGAAACGAGTAACGACAGTTAAACTTTAAGTCAATGAACCCGAACCGAACCTGAACCAGTAATATTTTACTTGAGTGAACCTGAACCAAACCTGAACCTCGAAAATGGTGCTCAAGTGAACCCGAACCAAACCTGAACCGCTAAAATATTTTGAGCAGGAGCTAAACCTGAACCCGAACCGTTATTTGAAACGGTTTGACACCCTGGACTAAACCCCCCCTCCCCCTTGTCCATGCGGACACAAAAATGTACGTTTTATGCGTGGTTCACACTGGCCCGGAAAACCGAAAACCGAATAAAACAGTCTGCAATTTTCCGTCGCGGAAAAAGTTGAAATATGGACGTCCGCATTCCAGAAACCCCCCCTCCCCCCTTGTCCGCAAATCTATTACCCCCCCTCCCCCCCTGAGTGCGGACGTCTTTTATGAACAGCCCCTTAGTGAGATTAACAGAGGTGGAGTCCTCGAGGACGTTCTTGGCCTCGAAGACAGATTTTGAAGTCCTTGGCCTTGGCCTCGAGGCGTCAAGTCCTCAAAAATTGGCCTGTCCTCGGCTCGAGGACAGCACTATTTTTTAGTTAGTTGAAATTTTGCGGAGCGCTTAAAAAATTTTTTGGAACACGTTTTTTTGTGGAGATCGCCTAAAAAATTTTTTTGAAGACCTTTTTTTTTTTTTTTTTTTGGAGAGCACTTGTGCTTGTGTCCTTGGCCCTTGGCCTTGGCCTCGAGCATTCATGTCCTTGGCCTCGAGAGTGTCTGTCCTCGGAAAGGCTGTCCTTGGCCTCGAATTTTTTTTGTGTCCTTGGCCTCGAGCCTTGTGTCCTCGACTCCACCTCTGGAGATTAAGCTTGATATTGGCTAATAAAAAATTAAATCGATGTATAACTTACAAAACTTACAAAATGTTTTATTTAAATGCGAAATCGTCACTTTGAACATCAAAATTCTATGAAATTAAATAAATTCTATAATGGATTGCTTAAATTAGTGTAAAAGTTTTGCTTTAACGTCTACAGTACTAATTGCAAAAAGAAAATTTTCGAAAATATGACGTCATAAATGATAACGTCATCAACAATGTTCTCTCTAATTTTTTGTGGTCTGTGTGCGCAAAAATTTTGGTGTGTGCACACTTTTTTGGAAATGAGTAATATTTGTGCAACAAATCATGAAGAAATTTCAGCCTTCTAACCTGATAAATAGTAGGCTTATTAAGAAACTCAGATATTCAGTAAGTTGTTTTATAAGTGTAGATTGTTTTGGTTATGTTACTGGCAGGTGCGTAACCAGAAACGTGCAAAGAGGCGTGCTGTTTCGTTTTTTTTTTGGGCAGAGTCCCCAGCCGCCGGAGACAACTGATGGTCTAAGGGTGAAGCTCCCGGCCTTCGAAGGCATGGGGGTTCGGGGACTAAGCCCCCAGCGCTCAAAAATTTTGTATTTTTTTGGCGAATAACTTAATTTTCGGCCTATTTTGATAAAAATTAATGCTATTGAAACGTGGCATAGAAATTTGCAGTGCAAAAACATGATTATACTACTTGCACATTTGGGCTATAATGGTAGGTAGCTTTTGCCAAAGTTTCAGTTCTCTTTTTTACCAGCTGGTAAATTGTAAAATTCTATACAGGCAGTTCAATAAAACACTCAAGGAGTAATCTATTTCGTTAATAGTTTATAGAGAAAGATATAATTAGGGGGGCTAATGGAAAAAAGTTTGAGAGAAGCGATTGGTAATTAAGTGATACTAAATAGCATCCTCCTTATTATTGAGCTTATATATTTTTTGATGAAACCTACGACAAGCATTTTTCAATCAGAGATTAAATTTGATTACCAATATTTTTGCCATTTTTCAAAGTTTTTTTTTCTGTTTGATAAGGTTTATTTTTGAAAAATTTGCGCCCCCCTTAAATAAACGTTTCAAAGATATGCTTTAAATCATTTTTGAGTCAATTCCAGGGCAAAAAGCAGTAACAGAAGTGCTAAAAACGTGGTAGTTTCCTTATTCTGCATTTTGGTCGACAGGCCAATGGAGATCCCCTGGCACGCAACTATAGTTACTGCGGTTATATCTTCTTCGCACTCGGTGCCGTCTTATAACCTACAAAGAAATGCATTCTTTTTGCAAGTCCAGAAATAAACTTCCTCAATCAGCCAACCGAGAACATTGTTACATTACATCATGATATATCTGTGCGCGATAAATTTTTGCGTATGCACAGCCTCTGAAAGCTGTGTGCGCGAGCACACTCGCTAGGCTTAGAGCAGTGGTTTTTAGCCTGAGGGCCACAGAATTAAGTATTTTGCAGTGGGCCACAGAGCAGTTTGGTTTGAAAAAGTCGTATTGGCACGATGAGCTGTTTATTCCCTGACATTGTCAAAAAGCTTGCAGAATATTGCTGTGAATGGCGAGTTGACTTGCTTTTTTGTTTTTTTTTGAGATCACCTGTTGACGGCCGGAAAAACCGTTTGAATTCTGGTGAAGACCTTTTTTTTATTTTATTTTATGGAGATCACCTGTTTTCGGCCGGAAAAACCGTTTCAATCTAATTCAAGACTGATAAAAATTTGGGTCAAGTTCGTTTACAGATGTTTCAAGCTTCCAAAAAAGACCTTCCCTTTGCGAAATCCCTGATACGCTACTGCTCAGGATAGTGGAAAATTGCAATTGAGCAATACTTTGAGAGTAGGGCCATGGAAAATTTTCAAAATGAAAATGGGCCTCGGTTACAAAAAGATTGGGAACCACTGGCTTAGAGGGAGCACAGGTCATCACTTTTTTGCTCTCATATGAGCGGTACGTGAAAAACTTGATATCATCTTATCTATAACACCAGCACAAACTTTGGGCGGTTTTTGTGATTATTTACTAACATATGACGTCATCAATATGACGTCATGAGTTTTTTTATCTTCATAATACTTTAAAATTTTTCTAATTTTGAAAACAAAAGTGAATTATGGAAGCAAATATTATTATTAAAATAAACTCAGTCTTAGAGGACAAGCAAAACGCTGCAATACGATAAATATTGCAAAATGGGTGTCACATTATCAGTGTAATTTATTGTACAAGAATGTTGATCAAAGTAAACTAAATTCATACAGTATCTTTTAATATGCATGTCTTTTTTCAATAGTGCTGTAATATCTGGGCTGTATATTCAATATAATAAAAGTTTTAGGAGTTGACAACCACTCAAAACGGTAACTTTTTACAATTTTGGTAACATTTTTTGTTCTTGCATTGTGACGTTATAATCGCATGACGTCATAAATGCATTTGAAGGTTGCCCATGTCCCACTTGTTGAGTGACTCACGTTTGGAAATTTAGGTTCAACCATAAGAGAAGTGAGAATGAATAAAGTAAACGTCAACAAAGCTAAAAAAATCTAGCCGACTTTTGCAGAAATGACGTCATTATGACTTAAATGGGCAGGAAAAGTGAGGTGGGGACAACCCTAGCCGGAAGCTTCAGACAATACTGAGCATCGCTATATAGTATAGGTAAAAAAATGTATATTTTTCCTGGCCAAAAACGCGTTTTTGACTAGACTAAACTGAGAGTTCTTTTGTTATGAAACATGAATTTTGTTTGAGTCATACAAAGGAAAAATGTAGAACGCTTCGTATAGGCGCAATGTTTGCAGAGCTGAGCAAGCAGTGAAATTGCTTTTTAATTTCGTAAAATATTTGTGCTTTTAACCAGTCAAGCATGACGATTATTATCGAGGTTTTAATTACTACGAGCATTGCATAATCGTACAATAGCTTGATTCAATTGTGATGTGTGTTGGTATTTTTTGAACGATGAACCAAAGCTGGAATAATGCTGCATTTGACCTCACAATGGTGACATCGTGATCGGATGGAAATATTGCGTAATAAAAGAGATTGTTTCAAAACTTTGAGTGTGTTTTCTTCGCGTAACGGCATTACACTTTCTTCCCGCTTTCAACGGCCCTAAACATAAAAAGGCAGCATTTTTTAACTGTGCAGAATTCCAGATTTACTTCGCTCTTGCTCGTTTTGTCGTTTTCGTATGAAATCAAAATTAATCTCGTTTAGACCGATGAAGCTCGGGCTTAATTCGCTGTATTTATGACATCGTTTAATTATGACGTCACAAAGTGCAATATCTATAAAATTAACCAATAACTGGGAGCTTTCGTGGACACGCAATCTTTAGTAATTAGGCCTTTGTTTGCGCTAAGCAGAGTAGTAAACGGGCCCACTACTTCAGGCCCGAACCCAAAATTACAAGCCCGAACCCGAAAACTAATTTGAAGCCCAAATCATGCCAGAAAAAAAAAGTTATGTTACGTCTGAAAAATTTAGCAATGTTGCCAAGTTATTTTAATTATATTTTTGTTCACCTAAGTCAAAAAGCACGTTTCCGGCCCGAATTAAGCCCGAAATTTTTGTCAACTTTAAGGCCCGAACCCGGCCCGAAGCCAAACCCGACTCGAAAAGCCCGGGCCGACTTACAACTCGTGCGCTGTGGGCCCACCATTAAAATTTTGTGAACGTATTTTACAGTATATTGTTGACTATTTATCCTGCAAGTTTTGTTTAAATAGCTTATTGTTTACGAAAATATCTTTGACTATTTGCGCGACATTGAAAAATTTGTATTATTGAACTGCATTTACAGTACTTGGTTTTGCTTATGAACAAATGAACTGTGACAACGTAAGAAACAGTTAATCGTACTATAAAGGAATACAGTATGTCATGCAGCAGATTTAAATAGACACAATGGTTTTTAGCCTGAAATGGTTTAGAAATCTTACGTCTAAATATGCTAAATAAACAAATTACTACTGTAATAGACTTGATATTTATAGGTATACTAGATACCACACTTTACCTTAGCACATTACGCAAGGGATAATGCTGAATATGATGAGAAAAACTAAGCATCGATACGCAAAGCCCTACCTGTGGTAGTATTCTACTGTATGCTATGTCGTCCTGTGTTCACCATTAGTTTTTATTTCATCGCTTGGCTTGAAAAAGGATTTGGCAATAATTGATAAATTTTGGTTTGCCAGGCCCATCTCCGCGTCATTGCGACCGGGCAACACAGCTTCTTTCATTGTGCTGGATTTGACCAGCTCGAGATTTAAACCTCTGACCTTCCGCTCAATAGGTCAGTAACTAGTTAATTGATAAATTGTGGTAGTCAATAAATAATTAATTTTAGATCTGTTTGGGCTCAAAATCTTACTTTAAACACGTCGTACTTTAGCACTGCAAAATAATAATACTAAGATTTTTAAAGAAACAATTAAGCTCATAATACAATCCCGGGCTTACTTTAGTAACAGCCCCGCAGCAAGTAAAAAAGTTGGTTGCGAGGAGGGCAAATATTTTCTTAAAATATTTAAGAAACTTTTTACAAAATAATTAAGAGATTTTATTAAGCCAGAGAAATCACCTAGTGAGCACAAGCAAGCGCTGCAAACTCCTTAGTGGGGTCAGGAGCTGAGCCCTGCAAGCTTTATTAATATTAAATTAATTGTGCAACACACATACAAAGATCGCTAAGTCTTAGAATCATATATGCACCAACGTAGATTAACTTTGATTAGTGGATCATCACTTTTTAATTTTTTACACTGTCAAAGTTATTACATCAACAAACTACAAAATCGCATGCTCAGAGAAGTTATCCTTCAATTACATTATAATCCATAATAAGCCATCGGCAGTATCCAGAAACTTATAGGAACAATCAAACCTTTGATTAACAGCCAAGCACATACTGTTTTAGAAATTGAAATTGACAAACACATACCGTCTTTTATTCCTCGTCAGCATAGCAAGGCCTACAGGTAGGAACATGAGCATAGGAAGGTAAGGAATCGCAAATTAACCATATCATAACACATTTTTTTCTAAAAATGTTGATAATTACAAGAGATAATTATAATTGTTCACTATTCACAATCATTTTCAATAGCATGTCTTAGACAGCTGTTTCACCCAATCTCAGGGCTCATTAGTAAAGCTAGGAAGGCCAAAAAGACAAATATCACCAGTGCTTCAAAATATACATTTCACCAATTTATCAATTAATAAATAAATCTTTAAAATAAACCTGATTCTGGCGTTCTTCCCGTAAATCTTTACCGATAAAAATCTTTGAATCTTTACCGATAAAATTTTTACAGAATAAATCTTTATTGATTAAGTTTATAATACATAAATATTTTTCCTCTCAATCAGTCGATTTTAGCCAAAATAAGTAAATCTTAACTGAAAAATCTTTATCCAATGAAACTCAAGCTATTAATTAAATTTTTACCGAATGAAACTGTATGCTCTAAATCAAATCTTTACTGACTAAAGTACAAATCTTATCTTACATCTCTCAGAAGTATGATAGACTAGCTAACTCTCTACTCTCCTTATAGCTCGCCTTGTGCTTAAAAAAATGGAAGACTTTGCAGGGTACCAAGGCCAAACAAAAATTAACAGCCAACAAAGCTGAAAGGAGAACAACTTAGAAGGGAAAGTCTTCAGTAGGCTGAAAGGCTCAAAACCAGTGCCAAAATTCAGACTAGAGCTAAACTAGGCTAATAATCTTTAGAAATAAAACGCAATTAATACCTTCTGCTCTCCTCGATCATATCTCGCTTAAAGTGGCTGAAAGGGCTGGCTATCTATTGCCATATTCATCGCCTAAAATAGCTAAAATGGCTAATCATTGATTGATAAATTGGTAAAGATGTATGTTTTGAAGATTTTTTTCACTGGTGATATTTGTCTTTTTGGCCTTGCTAGCCTTACTGATGAGCTTTGAAATTGGGCGAAACAGCTGTCTAAGGCAAGCTATTGAAAATTATTTTGAATTGAACAAATTATAATCATCTCTTGTAATATCACAAGATTCGCATTGGCTAGGAAAAATTTGATTGATACTCGGTACCAGCAAAGTTCAAAGCATAACTATTTTGTTAAGTCATACAGCTCAGTTAATTTCTTGACCGAACTACCACCAAGCAAAGCAGTCTTGCGGGAAAATTTTTTTCTACTGTAGTAAAAACAATTTTGACTGTAAAATAACCCCCATGCAATGCTCAGGATAACGCAATTCCGGTCAAAACCAAACCTCGTCAGCTGAGCTGGCATGAATCAAAAAAAGCAAAGAACAAAAATTTTCTCACTATTTGTAGAATTTCTAGTCACTGAAAAGAGGCTAAGCCAAAAAATACAAGGCCGAAACAAACAAGCAAAAAATCGACATAGCCAACCTCAAGCTCCGAAGTCAAAATTATCGTTTAGCCGGCGATCAAAATGCAAATAAAGCGTTGAAATTGGCTACGAGTTTCAATAAGCCGAAAAAAAATTATGCTAATTAGCCGCTAAAATCGGCCAAGAGTTTTCAGCTAAAAAAAAAGTTTAAATCAAAGTTGTGCTTAAAAAAATGGAAGACTTTGCAGGGTACCAAGGCCAAAACAAAAATTAACAGCCAACAAAGCTGAAAGGAGAACAACTTAGAAGGGAATCAGGCCTACAAGCGATTCTCAACAACGCACCCCAATAATCAAACCAATTATAGGATAGGTGTAAAAATTCATCAAGAATAGATGGGATCAGCCCCAAAATTAGGATCACAAACATCAATTCCGTCGAAAGGACCTGGGTGGCAATAGTCTGCTCAGTCGCAAGCGTTAGAATTGGAGAAACAACCAAACGACAGGCTAGAAACTCATCTAAAATTCACTGCACTCTTCTAATATTGTAATTACTTAATATTAAAAAAAAAATTGTGTTATGATCTGTTTAATTTGCGATTCCTTGCCTTTCCACGCTCGTTTTCATAGCTGTAGTCCTAGCGATACTGACGAGAAATAAAAGACGATTGTCAATTTTCGAAACAGTATGTCTTAGGCTGTTAATCAAAGATTTAATAGTGCCCATAAAACTTTGGATACTGTCAATGGCTTATTATCAGAGATGAGCACGGTACTTTTTAAAAGTACTGCGGTACCGGTACTTGCTTGAAAAAAGTACCGTCGGTATCGGTATTGCTACTATTTTTAAAAAGTACCGCGGTACCGATATTCGGTACGGTACGTTTTGATAATTTTACTTAATTGTTTTAGAATTTTTGAAGAACGTTTGTTTTTAAAATTTTGTAATTTTTTACGGAAAAAAAGCAAAACAAACTAAAATCACCAGCACAATCATTTACTTTAAGAAAAATCAGCATCTCAAAATGATCGTCAATTTGTCACTTAATCCAACTGTTTTGAGTTTTAAATGTATTTTATTCGGGAGCAATTTTTGTCCCCATCTCGTTTTTCTTTTTTTCGTGATAATTCTTTTAGGAAAAAGATTTTTTTTCAAATCAACTTGACGTTGAGTTCAATTTTATCACAAATAGCTCCAAATAATTTCAACTTGCTTAGGTAACGGAAAGTTTTCCAATTTTGAGGTGACCCGTAGTCACTTTCCGAAGTCTGAACATTTTTTGGTCAATATTTAACTTAAATGACGTCATACGACCTTTTGTTATGTAACAAACTTAATTTAGGCATTTTATGATTCTGCATTAAAAAAAAAATTTATGCATGATATTTGGACCACCTGTTATGTCATCGCAAAAAATAATGATATCATTTTTTGAAAGAAAAGCGATGACGTCATCAACTCAGAACCAGTTTTTCCAAAAAAAATTTGGTGAACACCAACGCGAATACCAAATTTCAGAAATTTGGTGTTTCAAAGAATTTTGGTTTAGGAGTTTTTTGCTCCCCCAAGCAAAATACCGTTGGTCAAATACCCCATGTAAAATAGTGTTCATACGTCCTGCCTGGCCTACAGAGAACACTCGTTCGATCGCTGCGCTTGAAGGCAGTGCAGTGTTATATATGTACGTCAAATAAAGAGATTTTTCAGCGCATCATTTTGAAGTTTAGACATTAGACAGTAAATGAACTAATTTGCCTTTTAGGCTTTTGATGGACAAAACTTTGAAAAATTTTTGTTGCACGGTCTTGGCAAGTGTTATTGTTTGCTTTAGGGTCATTCATTATATTTCAAAAAAAATTTGAGCATTTTTATACCCAACTCCTGGAAAAGAGTCAATTAACCATTTTGTAAATAGAGGCTGGCGTACTGATCAACCTGCAAAAATTTTTTTTCAAATCGGCCCAGTGGTTGCTGAGATATTGATAGTCACCACTAGGTGGCAGACGCGAGTATGAAAATTTTTTAATTTAGATTTTACGAGTTTTACTTGAGGTATCAACGTGGTTTTTGTGTCTAAATACATGTTTTTTGAGGCAAGGATTCAGAATTTCAGGTTATTTTTAGGATAATTTCTAAGGAAAGTCTGTTATTTGAAGTTTTTTGAAATTTTGGGGGATAAGTTGAGGCCTGAAAATGGGAATGAAGGATTGCACAAAAGAAAAAAAAAAACAAATATGCCTTAAAGTCTAAACAATAAACATTTTTTATTGCTTTTTTGTTTTTTTATGACAATTGTAGTCTTCATCGCCTATGTTGCATTTTTTGAAACAAGCTTCCAAAAATTCCTACTTTGTTTTTTCCTATTTTGAATTTATTGCTTGCTCTGTATGAATACAAACATTGATTGTTTCAAGACAATTACAGTTGCTTCATAATTATGCAACAAAAATATGGTCATATCGCCAGCAAGATTGATTCTATCCTCTAATGAAGTTTACATCAGTACGGGGACATCAGTTACACTTGATTTTGCATCAAACAGCAGCTTGGTGCGAAGTGGATTTGAAATGCAATTTCGATCAGGTATGCAATGCAATTTGGGATTTGGAATGAAAACAAATTTTGCTATGAAATTTCAGTTGCTGAAAGCAAAACAATCGCATCAAACGGAAGAAGCATAATACTGAATAATCTTTTTTTTGTGATAAAACTTAACTAAAAATATTCATTCCAAGCCAAATAGAAATAAAATCCGATTATTCCTGAATAATCTTGATCGAAACGATTTTTGAAATATTGTTAAGTTTAAAAATTTTGAGATCAGGTATCTGACTGAAATGCTAGTCAATAAAACGTTAACGACGTGAATGGCCAAAGAGTGCAAAGGCCGAGAAGCATTTTGGGAAATAATTTTGTGGTTGAACAGGAAAGGTCTTTTGCACCGCTACAGAACCAAAGCTCCTACAATTTGGAGGGGCTCTTTTCTGTCGCATTTGAGGTATGCTTGTTTGGTATGCTAGAGAAAATTATTTAAAGGTGACCAGACAGGCCAGGTATATAGTTTAAATGATTAGTTGTAGTTTTGCACATAACAAGTGCAAGATTGAGTTTTTGTAAACTCGAACGAAAACGTGTAAGCAAAACAACAAAAAATCGGAAGCAGCTAAGCCTTATTGCCATATATGTAAAAAAGCTGATAATTTCGTAGTTTTCAATCAATGCAAATAAACAAATAGAAACATCTTTAAAATGTTTGATGTTAATCAATCTCTTTTTAACCCTAGAACTTCCAAAGGGTTCATTTGACCCTTTTTGCTTTGTTTTTTCTAAAATAAACAAAATGTACATAATATAGAAGGTTGAGATTTTTTGACTTCTTTTTATTTTGCTTATTACACACTCCAATTGAATAACGCAAAAATTCGATGAAAAAACAGTGCTTTTTTGTCGAGTTTTATGCCAACTACCAAAGGGGTCAATTGACTCCGACGGCTACTTTCTTGCATAAAACTCCCAAAAAGTTCATTTTATTCCAAATTGATGCATTCGTTACACATTGGTGTTGAGCATATAGCGCAAACATATCGAGAGCAGTTTTCACAGTTTGTGCGAGTTTTGTTAGAATTGAAAATCCTGCACTTGGTTCTTTTACTCGGTGGTACATTTTCATCAGGTCCATCGCAAACTCGTTTTAATCGAAGCAAATGGGGCATTTAACGCCGGCGACTCCGTTCTGAAGCGCAAAGCTCTTCTCCCAACTTGACTAAAAATTGACTTCGGTTTTGGGCAGACAAAGTAATATCCTTACATATCACGTGCGTATTCAGTGACACAATATCGAGCAGATTAAAAAATGCTGCCTAAGGCCATCTCCTAGATGAAGCATTAGTTGAATAGGACCGAAGCATTTCATCTGCAGTCGCCTTTGTTTTTGTTGTAGTCCAAAATTGCTTTTGGCTTTCTCTTCTTCCCCCTTATGAACTTCTACTGTCTTATGTTCAGAGGAAAGCAAGAATACTGCCTTGTTTTTTTTTGCTTTGTAGCTGAGTATCATGATGCTCTCTGGTTGCAAAGTAAAGAAAAAATGGGATGAATAAAGAGCAGCATCTTTTTCAAAGCAGATTTCATTCGGAATTTTTCTTCGATGTCCTCTGATGGTACCCACTATTGTTGTATGTTGCTGCAAGAGTTTTTTTACAAGAGAAAAGGATGTAAAAAAATTATCAAAATATAGGCCTACATTCAGACCTGCATTTTGGTAAGGACCAATAAGGCTCCAATCCAATTTGTCATAAATTCACAAAGCCCAGTCGAAACTCGATCTTCTTCTTCGCCGACGTAAGGGAAAGCTCGTAAAACGTAACTTAGGACGCTGTGGCATCACAGAACATCCAGAATTTAATCCCAAATTTTGCTGGTTTTGGGGGCATATACTAAATATACAGACACCTTAAAAACAAAAGTAGCATTATAAAAATTGTTTTCGTTTATAAAAAGTAATCTGTAAAAAAGATTGACACTGGATATTTCTAGTTGTTTCGGTAAAAAAATTAAATTGAACAACTAATGCGCAAGACGATAGTAATAATATTGTTTATTGAAAATACGAACTAACCTCAATCGACATGGAAAAAGTTGCTCATCAACTTTTGCATCACCATGAGGAAAATGCGACTTCTGACAATTATCCATCTCTGAATTCCATAACTCTCGAATTACAGAAAACTTGTCTGTACTTCGACGAATTGGTCAGGAATTTCTATCGTTAAATCGAATATATCTAAGAATAAATTCAAACTTATTTCTTGACATTGTTCCACGAAAGATGGGTCGACCATAATCTGATTTCCAAAAGCTTGGTAGTGGCTCGTTTGTGCTTTTGAATACTCCACGAAGAAGACAAAGCCCAAAAAATGCATCTAATTCTTGCTTAGAGATGAAAAATTAGTATTTCCCTGCCTAACAGCTTCAGCCTTTGTGAACCGTAAAATGCATTCCAAGTTTTAATGACCCCGCAGCTCTTTGAAAACATCCAGTACCGCATCAACTTTAGCAAGAATAAATTGCTTTGTTCCTGGTCTGGTTCGAATAATGTTACACCACCTTGTTCTGCCATCGGCATTCGGCGGTCGATTTTCCCAAACAGTTCCGTCCCTGCTCAATATGCTTTTGCTGTAAGTGTTGGGTGGGTGAAGATTTTCGTTTTACAGAGATTTATCTTCAGCACACTCATCCTCATCATCTTGAGAGCTGTTCTCCTGTTCTGTTATAAAATAGTTGCTTTCACCAAAATCTTCTTCGTCAGAATCAACATCTGCTGCAAGCAACGTCAAAACTTCTCTAGGCTCATAAGTTTTGCCATCTTCAAATATATTCGACATGCTGGCCTAGGTTGTGCTACAACAGTTTCTAAAAGTTAAAGGAAAATCAATTTATGTTCAAGTTAGACTAGCTTAACGTTTATGCCAGTTTTTACAAAGGCTATTCTTTAGCTTATATTATTGTCTTTATACTTACATACGCTATTATACTTATATACCAACATACTTACCGCATATACATACGGCTATCTCCACCAACATGGTTCAACGAGACTCTAACCTAAAATGACTGAAAACTGCCACAACGCTACGCAATTAGCTTTTGACAGGGTCAATGCAAGTTTACGACATTGTGACGTGACAACCCTAAATCCTATCCTTCCTGTCTTAGCTGAGAATCAGTCTGTAGCACTTCCAGCATGCAATTGCAAGCATTTTATTCGGTTGCTAAGTAATTATAACTAGCGCCAAAACCACTGCTTACAAACCTCCTTTTAATTATTTTTTTCAATAAGATGTCAATCAGCAATTCGGTCTAAAGTGCTAATTGCATATCGTTTTATCACGTAGGCTACTTGAATTCCTTTGTTACAAACAGATTTCAGATACCATTAAGTTAGGATTATTTTCGCAACGAAGTGTCCAGGAAATTGTTTTCAAGAAATATTCAGTGCTAGGGTCAATTGACCCCTTTAATAGTTCTTGAGGAAAAAATACCCGGTATTTCTAGGGTTAATAACCACTCCAAGCGACTTTCTCATCTAATAAAAAGGAGTCTTTTTACTCGAAGTTTTCACTTTCTTACTGCTCTCGTTCATTGCGCATGTACGAATGTACGCGTTTGTCTGCGGTATTTTTTTATTTAATTCTTTGTGCGTTGTAAATGCAATGACAAAATAACTTAAATTGAACTTGACAGAAGCACTGCTAAGTCCCGATCAAAGCAGCATTTGACGATAAATATGAGCGCACAAACAGGTTTTTTGTTCATTTTATCCCAAAATCTGGTAGACCCTTTGACATGTTAACAACTTATTTTTGAGATAGACACGACACTTTGGCGGTGCAACGGCGTCGTGTCTGCAGTGGTGTAGCGGTTAATAAGGATGCAATTCGCGTTGTGTTCTTGCTATTCTTTTTTTTCAAAACCTTGCATTAGAGAAAAGGTTTGGGAAGCAATGACAGTTTGAATGAAAGCAAATCGAAGTTGAAATAAAAACGTGCCCTCAAAATAATCCTCCACGGCTTGACGTGATAACAACTTGATGCTTTTAACAATGTAAAATCTGTGAAAATGGATAAATGTTCCATTGCACTTCAAATGTTAATGGGTCCTAATATGCATGGGCGTAAGAGCTCAAAATGATTTGGAGGACACAAGACTTTTGCCCGAAAAATGAGGTGCTCTCCAAAAAAAAAACAAAACAAGGTCTTCACTAAAATTGAGACGGTTTTTCTGTCCAAATTAAGGTGTTCTCCAAAAAAAAGTGGTCATCTCGACACAGATTGTTCTGTTGCATTCCAAAAACAAACGGAACACAGAGGAAAGGGGGTTTGGATGGGAATGCTGAAAATTTTATGGGGGCAAAAACAAAAACATATAAAATTGCCCAAAAAATATAAAATTGCCCAAAATTTTGACGCATAATTGCCCAAAATACATGAAATGGCTCAAAATTTTGAAGCAAAATTGCCCAAAAAACTTAAAATTGCCCGAAATTTTACCCAAAATTTCGACACTTTAAACCAAGCCGGGGGGCCAGTGCCCCCCCACCTCCTACGCTACTGCTAATATGTTTAAATTATAATGCTAAAAATTTTGTCAACTTTTGCATTCGAAAAAGTTCTGATTATTATTGTTTTAGTTCATATTTGTGTTATAAGATATGTTACTGCCGAAGAAACTAATGAGAAATTGATCGAAGCGCTACCATACCCTGACAATTATGGAAGTAGTTATTAGTACTGCTGGTACACCATCAACGCTCCCGACCACAAAGTGATTCGGTTTTGGGTTGAGGATTTTGGAACGGAACAATTCAATGGTTACTATTGCTATATACAGGTGAGGTTTGATTATATTGCAAACAAGTTTGCCAGATGATCAGTTCATCACATATCAGTACTATTACCAAGCAAGTTTGAAAGAAAATCATTTGCAGGAATGCATGTACATAACAACATTTACCCAAAACACCAATTAACGACTGCAATTTTAAAGGGCATTATAAAATAGCAGCAAAAGTTTTTATTGAAAATAAGAACACGTGTGGTTTATGAACCACATTGTAATACCAACTCAAAAGTTTGCTTGATGGTGAATAAATTATACATTCTGCTGCGAAACCACATTGTACACAAACCAATACCTTCTACAGAAACCTTGATTTTTCAGAAAGATCTGTAACTAAGCTCAAAGTTATTGAGAATACCATCTCCTGACATGACGAGACGATTTACGATTTCATATGATAGAACTACATTTCAAAATCTACAGTAAATTGTTAATAAAATTTTATTGTATAATACAACTAACAAATTTTTGCTTTTTATTTTTTTGTCTGCATTATTTTACGTCAATGCCGGAGAAAAATAACCACACCAAACAATAAAAGTTTTGAATATAATTTCTCAAACACTATTTCGAGCGAAACACGTAGTATAAATCTACTATAAAACTTAAAGTAGAGGTAGATATCAGCCTGTTCCAGAAAGCGCTCAATAACTAGTTTAAAGTTAGAGCTAGATAACATCGAACATATAGCACTTTAAATTTTAAAATCTATCTAAAACCCGACAGATTATTTAACCAATAAAGGATCATCAGGGCTCAAAAAACAAAAGCATGCGCTGAAATAAAACTGACTCGGATAAAAGTCATAAATTTAACGCTGTACTGTTTAACTTTAGTAAAGCACTGTAATGCTAAGTCAAGTGACCAATCGCAAAAAATTGCGCGAGCAAGGTTACGGCAGTAGCGTAACCAGGACGGGGGGGCGGGGGGGCTATAGTGCTCCCCATTGGCAAGTCGACCAAAATGCAGAATAAGAAAAACGCTACGTTTTTAGCACTTTTGAGACTGTTTTATGCACTGGAGTGGACTAAATAGTGATTTAAAACATTTTTTGAAACATATATTTAGGGAGGGGGGCTAATTTGTCAAAAATAAAACTGACAAATAAATGAAAACTTAGAAAAATGGTTTAAAAATAAACAATCAAATTTGATTGCAAGTGTAAAAATGCTAAACATAAGCGTCATCCACAAATATACTATAAACTAAGGAAAAGGGGGGGGGGGGGGGACTATTCAGTATTAGTTAATTACCAATCATTTCTATCAAATCTCTTTTCATTAGCCCCCCCCCAATTATTTTTCTCTATGAACTGTGTACAAAATAGATTACTCCGTGTGAGTTTGATTGAACTATTCGATTTTATAATTTACCAGCATCTAAACAAGAGAACTAACATTTTACCATTAGCCACCTCCCAAATAACCCATTTATGCCACCACTTTAATCATGTTTGCACTGCCAATTTCTAAGCAACGTTTTAAAAACATTATTTTTTAATCAAAATAACCCTAAAATGAAGTTATTTTTGCAAACAAATGCAAAAAATTTCAAGCGCTGGGGCTCCGCTCCCAGACCCCCATTGGTCTCATGGGTAATGCCCCCACACCCCCATGGGCAAAACCCTCACACCCCCAAACACAGCCCCCCCATTGCGAATTTCTGGCTACGCGCCTGGGTTATGGTGAAAAAATTAATGCTCGCGTAATTTTTTGCGATTGGTCACTTGACTTAGCAATTATAGTGTTTTACTAAAGTTAAACAGTACAGCGTTAAATTTATGACTTTTATCCGAGTCAGTTTTATTTCAGCGCATGCTTTTGTTTTTTGAGCCCTGATGATCCTTTATTGGTGAAACAGTCTGTCGGGTTTTAGATAGATTTAAAAATTTTAATTTTAAAGTGGAATATGTTCAATGTTACCTCAAAACTTGAATTGATAAATGAAATAAACGTTAATACATTTTGAAGCCAAGTTTTTCTGGCAGTAATAATTGATTGATCCATATTTATTCTCCTATCAAGAGCAAGAGACTTCGGCGCTTTTGTTTTGGGCGAATCGACTTTATCTTCGTAAGAATTGGCCGTATTCCATCTTTCCGATTGACTTCATGATTTTTAATTAGAAGTCCAGCAGTTACTTTGAGCTTTGGCAAAAGTAAAATGATATTGCTTAAACGTTTCTACAAGTTTGGCAGTTTAGTTATGTTTTTGTTCATTGCATTTGTATTGTCCAGTATTTCACAATCATTTCCTTTCGATTATATTTTTCAGTTCTATGACAGCTTGGTTAAAACTGGGACACAATTTTTCACTTTGGATCAAGCGAATCAAGCAGGCATCATGTATCACTCAATATCTAACCTATTTGGTTTCGAGCTCAAAGCGCACAAATCTTTAGTCTACACTGGATTAAAATTACGATATACAGCAGTAGGTGAGTTGAAATGAAGAATCATTATGACGTGTACAATTACATGTACGTGAATAAAATTGCATGTTAATTATCGTAGCTGTTTTATTTTTATGAACTATGCAATAATTAACTGTAATGTTTACTGAAATTTCTGTTTTTGATTATTGATTTAAATCTAATTCCAGTGCTTGGCTTTCAACTCACTCTATAGCAAAGGCGTAGCCGCGATTTTTGATTGGGGGGGCCCAAACCACAAATTACATGCAATGACGTCATCAGAAATTTTCAAAAAAGGAACTTTTTGTGGGGCAAAGATATTGTAGAATGGAAGATCTGAAGCTGTAGCCCGTTGGCATTTAACCAGGATTTTGGTAAACAGAAAGGGTGAAAACTAATTGTCAGAAAGACTAGTGCAAATGTCTAGCTTAGGAGACGTGTTGAGTAAGCTTGTGTACTCAAACGTATCACAGACGGGGGTCTGTGCTGGGCAATTTTTGGATGTTTTTAGAAAAAAAAAGCTATTTTAATCCCATTGGATCACATTTCGCACGTGCTCACAGCCATTTGAAAGAACTAGATTTTTAACATTTGAAAGCTAATCAAAAAATTTTAACTGTTTAATCCTCCTTTAACTTGCGATTAAAGTCCAAACCACGTTTAAAATCTTGCATTATGGTGTAAAATTTTAATTGTAAGTGGTTTGGCCCTTGTCAGGGTAAGTAAGGCACACTGCCTCCTGCAATATTTTAGCAGTAAATATAATCCACTCGAAGATTTTCCTTCAAGATTTTTGTTTTGTAATGAAGTTAACTAATTATAGGAGTACATGTACGGCCGGGGGGCCCAAGCCCCCTCAATTGAAATTCAATAACTAGTTTAATGAGCATTTTCCTAGCTATTTTTTAAAAATTATTTCGTGAGTAAAAACTGGCAAGGTGGAGGTGAATCGTTATTTAAAATTGGTACAATAGATGGTTACGCTTACTAAACATGTTATCCCTGGGCCGGATTTACATTGTGAGGGGTCTCTGGCACTTAGGGGGTTTTTGCAACATCTTCCTGCCAAATCTAAGTGAAGACCAAAAATAGTTCTACTATCTGAGTGCTGGCACTGTGCCTTGTGGCAAAAACTTCGCTAATTATTGCATTACGTTCATAAAAAGTTTAGATGAGGGCCTAAGGTAGCAACTTTCAGGAGAAAAGCCCTTGATTTCGCCCTGGTTATACGTTTAAATTGGTTGGAAAATTTGAATTAAGGGGGTGCACCGGGCCCCCTGGTCGTCAATATTATTTATTGTTAATTATTGTTGTACACGTGTACTGTTGTACGCAAAGATGCTAAAAGAAACTGAAAATGAAGAAAGAAGGCTTTTTTGTTAAATTTATGTCATTGTGGCATTTCAATTGAGGGGGCTCAGGCCTCTGTGCCACCCCCCTGAATACGCCTATGATTATGAGATAAGATCACGTCATTAGGTTCTTTCATAAAAAAAAAACATTTAAAGCAAAATTAAAATAACTTATTTTCCTAAACGTGGAGGACTCGAGTCAAGTCACTTGACAGTTTTTGAAACCTCCAGGAGTTGCATGACATCATTATGACGAGGACAGATGGTCGTCATTATTTTCCCTCCTTTTGTACGCGTAAATCCTGAACCAAAGAAACTGCAATTCCGGACAAGGACAACATACTGGCTATGCTCTCATAATATTTATCATTGGTAGTATTTCAATTCGGGGTTCGCATTACCGCCTGTGTTATAGCATAAAGTTCATAATAACGTTAAACGAGGGTCTGGGGTTGCAACTTTTAGCACAAAACTATTAGATTTTTTACAGGTTTTGCATATAAATTGTTAAAAATTTGAATTACGGGGCTCCTTGCCCGGGACCCTTGGTTATCAATTAGGGGCCCCACGGCACCCTGGTTATCAGTTATGGGCTATGGGGCCCTCTGGTTGTCGGTTAAGGGCCTCGGGTTATCGGTTAGGGGCCCCGGGCACCCTGGTTGTTGGTTAGGGGCCGCGGGGCCCCCTGGTTGTCAGTTAGGAGCCCAGGGCACCTTGGCCGTTAGTTAGGGGTCCTGAGGCACTATGGTTGTCAGTTAGAGGCACCGAGGCCTCCTGGCTGTTATTTAGGAGCCCCCCTGGTTGTCAGTTAGGGGCCCCCTGATTGTTAGTTAGGGGCACTGGGGGCCCTTGGTCGTCAATTAGGGGCCCAAGGGCCCCCTGTTTGTCAGTTGGAGGCCCCGGAACCCTCGTTTGTCAGTTAGGGGCTCTCGGGCTCCCTAGTTGTCGGTTAGGGGTCTCGGGAGCCCGTGGTTGGTAGTTAAGAGTCCTGGGGCCCCTGGTCGTTAGTTAGGGGCCCTGGTTGTCAGTTAGGGGCCCCTGGGCACCTTAGTTGTTAGTTAGGGGTCCTGGGGCACCCTGGTCATCAGTTAGGGGCCCTTGGACTCCTTAGTTGTTCGTTAGGGGCCCAGGGCTCTTAGTTGTCAGCTAGGAGCCCAAGCGCCCCCTGTTTGTTGGTTAGGGGCCCCTGGTTGTTAGTTAGGGGCCCTGGAAGCCCTTGGTCGTAAATTTGGGGCCCGAGGGCCCCCTGTTCGTCAGTTAGAGGCTCCGGTGTTTTCATTTGTCAGTTAGGAGCTCCGGGCCCCCTGGTTGTAGGTTAGGGACCCAGGGGCCTCATGGTAGTTAGTTAGGAGTCCTGGGGCTCCCAGGTTGTTGTTTAAGGGCCCTAGTGCCCCTGGTTGTTAGTAAGGGGCCCCAGGCTTCCTCGTCGTCCGTAACTGCAACTAAACATCGCTAGGCTATGTTGTCATAATTTTTTATCATTGGTGGCATTTTAATTGGGAGGGAGCCCGGGCCCCCCCCCAGGCTACGCCTATGCTCTATAGTCACGCGTGGTTTCGATTTTCGATGGAAATTTTTTAAACCCTGCTCTAACCAACTACTTTTGCTTCTGCATTGTTACTTCAAACCAACAATGTAATTAATTTGTGAGAGCAAAACTAAATGAAAAAATCGATGCTGAAAATAATGGACTTCGAAGCAGGATTCGTCCGCCGGCAGGTGAATCAGTTTTCATTCAGGGGCGACATTCTATGTTCTTCGGAAAAACACGAACGTTGGTGTTTTGTAAAATTGACATACTATGGTCTAAGTTACGAATAAAACTTCCCAATTTTCGTTTTGAAGATTCTGATTTTTTCTAAATTGTTGTAAATATTTCACGAATCAAAAAATCTTCAGCCAAAATTCCTTTGTTCGGCTTTATTTGGAAATTGTTTTGAAGATTTGGATTTTTTTCCGGAATTTGTTTGTTCGGTCGAAGATTTTTTTGTTCGTTAAAATACCAACATTTTTTGTTCCTACCATGCATTTTTTTCTTTGGAAAAAAAAAACAACTGAAAATTGCTCAAAATGTTTTTGAATTAGCCCGAATTTGCGGATAAATTCACAAATGCTCTAGACCATTCGTAAAAAAAAGGAGTCAAAATTAAGTACGCGAAGAGACATACTCTGTAGTTCAAGTGGTAGAGCAGTGGACTGCTAATCCAAACGCTGCAGGTCAGAATCTTGTGAGAGGATAACTTTTTCGCATTTTTTGCATTTGAGTAGTAGCCGTTCTGGTGGCTCTTCCCTAGGCTTCCGCGCTGGTGGCCTTTAGGTCAGAAGCATACAAAATGATTAAATATTAAACCTCTGGCCTACAAACGTCAAAACATCACAATCAAAATTATCATCAAAAACGTAACACTTGTACAAAACGGAAGAAGTGACAATTATTTGTTGTTTATTGTCAATAATAGTCAATTATTTAATGATTGTTACATATTTAATAACGTTTTTTATTCTTGTTTAAACACAACAGTAAGTTATGTTTGGGCATTAAGTTATGTTTGGAATATAGTTAAGTTATGTTATTTTTATAGTTAAATTTATTATATAGTTAGAATATAGTTAAGTTATTAATATAGTTAAGTTATGTTTGGAAACTGGATTCTTCACTAATGACACGTGCTGTGAACGTCTTGAAGTAAGTGATTTTGGCAGAAAAGTTTGTTGACACGCAACGAGCATATTTTACAAAATTTAGTTGCCAAAGTCTTCAAACGCCTGGGATTGGAGTCAATGGCTACTTGCAATGTGTGGCGGAACATAAGCCTTCCGGACCGAGCACTAACCACTGATTGATTTCAAGTACATCAAACTAATTTTACTGGATTAAAGCTCACACTATCATGTGGCATTTTGAAGAGGTTGCTCAGACATCTAAGATGGTTAGAATCTCAACGACCGATATGAAAAACAATACTATGACGTGGTCGACTACCTTAATTGGTTGTCTGTTGAGAAGCAATCTTTGTAAACTTTTTCTATGCAGCTGCATTAGAAGTGGAAACAACTGACCTTGCTAATACGTAAAAGAAGTTTACAGCTCAAGTCATTTTTTTATAAAGATGGATATTGTTTTTTAAGGGCAGAAACTAATATAAGTAATCAACATAAACGAAGACGACTAGTAAACGGAAAATGATTCATTGTACATTACACCATACAAGTTGGACTGGTTAAAAAAATTTGCTTCTTTCGATCGTTTTAATGCATGATCATATATTTAAGGTTATATCCCCAACAGGATTAATTCTATCCTCTGATGAAGTTTACATCAGTCCAGGGACATCAGTTACACTTGATTTTGTATCAAAAAGTAGGTAGGAGCGAAGTGGATTTGAAATGCATTTTCGAGCCGGTATGCCATGCAATTTGAGATTTGCTCTAAAATGAAAACAGATTTCGATCGGAAATTGCAGTAGCTGATATCAAAAATATAAAATATAATACGGGAAGATAAAGTACTGCGACGTCAGATTTTTTTGTTTTTTTTAGGTTTTTTAGTCATAACTTACAAAGAATATTTAGCAATAGCTTTTTAAATTTTATTTAGAGATTAAAATTTTGAGTTGTCTTTTTTGTTGAAATATGCGTATTTGAAAAATTATGAATTGTTTCTCCAATTTTGTAGTGGCTGTATGACCAACGCATTCAGAAAAAGTAATTTAAGTTGATGAGGTTATCATACTGACGTCACAACCATATTTGGGAAAATGACGTCATATGTGGCTGAAATTTTGCAAACATTTGGGTTTATGAAACTGATTTTTAAAATATCCTAGTCAAATTGATTACGTCACCAAAACTTCTTGTGACGCAATTTAAATTAAATATGGTTTAAAATATGCTTATGTACGTTTCGGCAAGTGACTCCCGAAAAACGCTATACCGCAAACTCTTCCATACCTTTGCAAAACCAATTTTTTTAGTGTTATTTGTGAATATGTTTGCACTAGAAGTCTAAGGAGTTTCCTTTTCACGAAGAGAACAAAAACAACAAAAACGACGGCATTTTCTCTGACTCTCACGTAAAATAGAATTAATGACGCCAGTGTCAGTGAAAAGGAATATGGAAAGACACTTTGGGCAATATTATTTGTAGTTGCACAAGCCAAACACTTTACCGAAAAAAGCGAATTTCAAAACGGTTATTATTTTTAACATAGCTTCAAGATTGAATGCAAAATACAATAAAACTTGGTTGTATTTTCAAAATTTACAAAATAGCATTAGTAGTAAAAATTTGTAAAAAACTTCACACGAAAAATTTTTTTTTTAAATAAAATCATAAACCCTATTGACAACAATAACAAAATTTCAAGCAAGAAGCTGATTCGGATTTTCCATTTGGGGTCTGAAGATTCAGATTCCAGCGTTGTAAAAGTTTAGTATTCTTAGCAATATATTCTGATTTATTCGAACTTTTGCGTAGCGTCAGGAGAAGTACAATTTATCAGCTCTACTTAAAAATGATTGCAAGCATGTTTGACATGGCTGCAAACTAATTAAATACAGTAAAGATTTTGAAAAGGGCGGTTTAAAACTCTCAGCCAAATTGAATCACCACTATTAGCCACTTTACGTCATCACATACGAACTGGTTCGTATGAATCAATGTGAAATACTCCAAGGATTAAGAAATCTTTAAGGGAAAACTTTGAACAAAGAAACGGCCAAAATGCGATAGTTTCAATCCAACGATCACAGGTCTAAACATATGAATTCAGTTTATTCTATCCTAATAGGTCCCACAGTGCAAAAGATATTAAACTGATAATCTTTCGATTTAAGTAAATCCACGGTGATTTGCATACCCACTGTATATCACACGAACTGTTTCTGCATCAAGAACATTATTTTAAGCATTCATAAAACAGTTTTTTTTAGTTCGTGCTACACTCAACCCCCCTCCCTTCCCGCCCATAGGCGTAGCCGTAATTTGGATTGGGAGGAGGACCTAATCACAAATCACATGCAAAGACGCTATCATAAATTTTCGAAAGAGGAATTTTTGGTGGGACAAAACTGTCGTAAATAGAAAGATCAGAAGTCGTGGCCTGGTTTGGCAGTTATCCAGGATTTTGCTAAAAGGAGAGGAATTAAATCAAAAGTTAAGAAGTGAAATTTTTTAAATTATGAGAGGTATTGAGCAAACTGCAGTAGTGTAACTCAAACGTGTCACAAAAGGGGGTCTAGGGCAAACTTCCAGCCGCCGGATGCTACTGGGCCTTATTTTTTTGGACGATTTTTTTGTAATTTTTTGGAAAAACTAGCTATTTTAATGCCATTTAAATACTTTCGCACGTGTTCAGAGCCATTTGAAAGAAATAGGATTTTTTACATTTCGAAGGTAATTGAAAAGCTGAAATTGCTCAATCCTCCTTTTACTAAGTCTAAAGCACGTTTAAAATCTTGCATTTTGGCGTTAATTTTTCTAAGTAATTTGGTCCAGGTAGGGGAAAGTAAGGTACATTCCTCCTGCAATAATTTAGCAGTAAATAACAATCCACTCGAAAATTTTCCTTCGAGATTTTTCTTTTGTTATGAAATTAACCAGTTGTAGGAGTACATGCAAGGCTAGGGCCCCAGGCTTCTTAATTGAAATTCAATAGTTTGTTTAATAAGCATTTCTTCTAGCTAATTTTTTTCCAACCTATTTTGTCGAGTAAAAACTGGCAAAGTGGAGGTGAATTACTGTTGAAAAAGGTGCAATAGATGATGGTTGCGCTTACTAATCATGTTATTGCCCGGATTGGATATACATTGCGTGGAAGGGCCCTGGCGATATGTGAAGATTTTTGCAACATCTTCCTGCTAAATATAAGTGATGACCGAAAAAACAGTCTTACCATCTGACCGCGGGGCCCCTGGCACTGTGCCATGTGGTAAATTTGGCCCTGGTTATCGCATTATGTTCATGAAAAGGTTAGATTAGGGCCTGAGGTAGCAAATTTTAGAACAAAAACCCTCAATTTCGCCCAGGATACACTTAAATTGGTTGGCAAAATTTGAATTGAGGGGGCTCGGGCTCTCTGGTTTTTCTCCTTGATATTATTGCTATTACTGTCGTACACGAAAAATGCTAAAAAAAATGAAACCGAAAAAGTAAAAAAATTTTTGTCACATTTTTATCATTGGTGAAATTTAAATTGGGAGGCCCCCTGGCTCCCTGGGCCCTCCTATGGCTACGCCTATGCCCCCGCCAACAAGTTTCCTAGGATTAATTTATATAGAAGTGTCCTTGGCGGAACACCTAAGTCTTGACCGTCTGGTCCTTTTGCTCAAATGCAAACGAAAAAGATTCTAAAGCTAAACATGTAATAATGGATAACAAAAAAATATACCAGTCCAACAATAATTTATTCTAGATTACCCGGTTGGGCAGAAAACATTTAAACTGAAACATTGGAATCAAACAGCAGAAATACAGTAAAATCTCTTGGCGCTGCTGTCCAAAATTAAAAACCGATTCCTTATCTTCACGGTTCTAGATTAACAAAAAACGTCAACAAAAAATGTTTGAAAAGGGCAAAACTGTGCGTCTTCCTAACGGCTTTTACAAAATTTCCAACGTACCAATTAAGAAAGACACGCAACACAAAAATCAGCCATTAGCCTGTTAATTGAACTGCTCTGTACCTTATAGGAACATTGAGCACTCTTGTGGTTATGCCAGCAACGCAATTTTTTTATTAATTTAATGCGTTGTTTTCACGTATACAGGCCAGAGTTTAGAAGCACGCAAAAACGATTAAACAAAACTCTATGCACATTAAATGAGGTAAAATGACTTTTAAAAGACAGAGTAGTAAGCACTGAAGTTCGAATTTAACTAAATAAAACGATCGTGCTGTAACAGATATCGGTTTATCATTTATAAATTTAAAGAGAATTACTGGCAAAATGAGATCAATAACTTCCATCGCATGCCTAAATTGACCAGCTTAGATTTATTCATTCATCAATCTTATTTTGCAAGTAACTTTCCTTATGTTTTCAATGATATACACTGGTACCTTAATTTTGCTGAGAATTTCTCTTGTATGTTTGTAAATAATTCAGTACATAATCTAATCGAATGTGATTGTTAACTTTGAAGGAAGCGATCCCTGTGGTCGATGCGCATAAATTTTGCGCAATGGAATTAGTTTGTCCGTACTTCAAAAAAGAAAATACTAAAAAGTAGTAATAGTTGACAGAATGCAATTTCTTGTTAATTTTTCCGTAGTTCATGTTTGCGGTACAAGAAGTTTTAGTGCTGAAGAAAATAATGAGAAGTTGGTCGAAGCGCCACCATACCCCGGCAGTTACGGAAGTTGTTTGTACTGCTGGCACACCATCACCGCTCCCGTCCACAAAGTGATTCGATTTTGGGTTGAGGATTTTGGAATGGGACGATTTGATGGTTACTACTACTATATACGGGTGAGTTTTGCTTAATGCCACCGAGTTTGCAAGATGATCACATATCAGTAATAGAATGATTTGATGGTTACTATTACTACAGTATATACGGTTGAGATTTGCTTAATGCTAACAAGTTTGCAAGATGATCACATATCAGTATCATCTTGCAAATTTACTGATTTGTGATCATCTTGCAAATATACTGATATGTGATCATTTTTGCTAGCTAATAATTCTAGCAAGCAAGTTTGAGAGAAAGTCATTTGCATAAAATGCTTATACTGTACATGAAAAAGCTTGCAATAAACACTGATAATGATTGGAATTTTAGACGATATCATAAAATAGTAATAAATTTTTTATTAAAATTACGGACACGTGTGATTAATGAACCACATTATAATACCAACCCAAAATGTAATTTGATGGTGACCAAATTATACATTCTGTTTCATGTTGCACACAAACTAAAACATTCTACACAGACCATATTTTTCAGAAAGTTGCGAAACTTTCAGCTCATAGATTTTGAAAATACTATCCCCTAACCTACAAATCAACTTATAAATTCAGATGATGGATATGCATTGCAGAATCTACAGTAGTATGTAAATCATACTCTGTTACATACCGCAACAAACAAATCTTCGTTTTCTCATCTGCATTATTTATAGCCATCCTTTTTGGAGAAATTTAAAATCACAGCACACTGTAAAGTTTTTGGATTAAGTTTCTCAAAATCTTCATCAAGCAAAGCATACAGTATAGATCTACTGTAAAAATAAAATGATAAATCAATTGAATGCTAATCAATTTTGATGCCAAGATTTTTTAGGTAATAATTGATTGATTCATATTTATCCTCCACTCACGACGAAGCGACAGTGTCGCTTTTACTTTGGACGACTCGTCTTCACTCTCGAAGGAGTGTACCTTATTCTAAGCTTTCCGATTGACGCTTTGATTTCTGATTTGACTTCCAAGTAGCTTGAACTCCGACAAAAGCAAATGATATTTTTAAACGTTTCTACAAGTTTGGTAGCCAACGCTGTTTTTGTTGATTGCCTTTGCTAAATATTGCCCAGCATTTTTCCATCGTTTCCTTCCGATTATGTTTTTCAGTTCTACGACAACTTGGTTAAAACGGGGACATATTTTCTCACTTTGGATCAAGCGAATCAAGCAGGCATCATGTATCACTCGAAATCTAACGTATTTGGTTTCGAGCTCAAAGCGTACAAATCTTTCGTCTACACTGGATTGACATTGCGATATACAGCAGTAGGTGAGCTGAAACGAGGAAATGTACGAGTGTAAAGTTGCATATCAATTATCACAGCTGTTTTTTAATATTTTTTCCTTTTTGTTATGAACTATGGAATAATTAATTGTGATGTTTTTAGCTACATTGCTGTTTTTAGTCATTATAGTTTCCGAAACAATTTATACCCTCATCAATACAGCAGTAATTTAACTTGTGTATGGACAATCACATCAAGCAACGACTATCAGGTAAAAATGGAAACTGGATTCGTCAGCAACGACACGTGTTGTGAAATCCTTTACGTTAGTAATTGTTTCATCATTCACGTGCTACGTTATCCTGTAGTTTTTCCGAATACTGTAGGGTAATACATTTCGACAAATTAATGAAATACATTTCAGATAATCTCACCAATACAGTTCTTAAACATGTTTTCAAACATGTTGCACTTCAAGATCTTAAACAAGTTTTAGATTTGATGAACTTCGCTTTTCTTCATCTTGTTTACAGTCACTTCTTGCGGAAAGGACCTCGTAGGGCGTTCATCTTGCAACGATAAGTGCGCGGATCGTCCAATATTTAGCGTCTGACGCTGTACGGTGACAGGAGGATAAATATTAGGTACAGCAACAACAATCTTCAGTTCTGAAGCACAAGACTCACTGGTTCATGGACAAACGTTTCTTCATGACCCGTAAGACATAGGAAATGATTGGAACAAAACATATTACATCCCCGCACTCTTTAATTTTTGATATTGGACCGACTACAACGGTCCACGGGTTCAGCCAAACATTCCAAGTTTTAAAGTTGAGTTATTTTCAAAGTGGCATTGTACGATTCAAACCTTTAAAGCATTAATAATTGTACTGGATAAAACTGTATCTTGCAAATGTAATAAAAAATAACAAGCACTGTAAATCGCTTTCGACTTTGCTGCCTTATTACATCTCACGGAAAGCAGTCCACGTATTTTCAAATTGTGCAGACGCCATCAAAACAATGCTTACTCGAATTAAATTTGTCCGGGTATCTTAGACCAGAACTTCCCAAACTGCGGGTCGCAACCCCCCCAAGGAGTCGCGTAATCACCTTCAAGGGTCGCAAAAAGTATTCCAATTTTTACAAGTAAGTGTGAAATTGGTATACTCTCAGCAACCCCTTACTGTCGTTAAAAACTCGTGCAATACGTCATTCTTCGCTTAGCCATAGATTCTACTTAAATAAGCGCTCGCTATTAAATAGTGAGACTTTGTTAAGAAACGCATTCTATAAGAAGACAGCAGATAAACTTTTCCCCATTTACAATATATCATTTAGCACAGCTGGATGCCTAACTTGCCTTGTTTTAAAATAACTCTAATTCTTGCGTTCTTCCGGTGAAGTCATAGTCACAGCAAGCTTGATCTTAAAAGCTTTGTTTTTATTGACGTTTCGTTGGTCATGACGACCAACATCATCAGAATACGAGCAACGATAAAGAACTACGACTGAAGCTACGTAGCATCAATATGAATCGTAAGATTTTTATAGTTTTCAAAATCCCAAAGTTAATTATTACGTCACAACAATAAAAACAAATTTGTAGAAAAGCGGAGAGTGTTAAAACTTTGGTCACAAAAAACTAAAGTATAAACTAAAATGATATCAAAGCATCAGGACATTAAAACAAAGAACGATAAACTATTGGAAAAGATTCACCATCTGAACGATTAATTACTTTTGGCCTAAAAAGAATAAACCAAGATTCGGCGGTTAATCTTTTAGAAAAATTACTTTCAGTTTTTAAAATTCCTGAGTTGGCCCAATCAATTACGTGATCAAATAATATTACATGTTCACACAAGGCGGAATTTTCTGGTTTTTGTTGCTTAATGGCTCTTTGGTGCTCTTTTAATTGGGAGTTTAGGTCTCGTTTGGTCTGGCCAACATAAACAAAGCCACAGTCTTTGCAAGGAACTTCATATACAACGCAGGTAAGTAATTTCATCAGTGGTGATAGGATCCTTAGGGAAAGGTAGATATATTGGCCAATGGTCCGAATAGGTTTCATTGCAACTTTGACGCCAACTTCATTTAAAATTCTCCTAATCTTTTCTGTAGTTCCTTGAATGTATGGAAGTGATGTGAATTTGGTGAACGTAGGTAATTCACGTTGTGATCTGGGTTTTGGGGGGTAAGTGTACTTACAGGGATAACCATTTGTTCTGAGGGTCTGGCGTACTTCCCTTCTAGCTATCTGTCTCTCCGTCTGGTCTGTGATGTGGGAGGATATCCTGTTGTGCAGGGAATGGGTTATAGCCAACTTCTGGTGTTTTGGGTGGTGCGAAGGGAAGAGAAGGGAAGATAACTGTCGGTGTGGGTAGGTTTTTTATGAATTTGAGTGGAGATATTGTTGCCAGATCGAGAAACAAGAACATCAAGAAAAGGTAGGGAAGATTCAAATTCTACTTCTTTCGTGAACTGGATGTGCTTGCAAACTGAATTCAAGTGTTAATGAAAACTTTCCGTTTGTGATTTATCCAAGATACAGAAAGTATCGTCCACATATCTGCACCAAAGAACAGGGGAAGTGGAAAAGGTTGAAATGGCCAATTGCTCAACGTGCTCCATAAAGATATTACTTAGCACAGGAAAACTGCACGAACCCATAGGAAGACCAAAAATTTGGCGGTAATTAGTGTGATCATAAGTAAAAATTGCAGCATTAAAACAAATCTCTGAGCCAACTTTTATGTCTGATATATCGAGGGAGGTACGGTCATGCAAAGACTTGTCATTAGCTAGTAACTGTAAAACGAGATCAAGAGCTTGGTCAGTAGGAACAGAGGTAAAGAGACTCATACATCAAAAGACACAAAAATGTCATTAGGGCCTACTCATTGGCTACGAATTAGATTTGCAAATTCATTAGAGTTTTTTACACTGTACGAATTTTTCAAAAGAGGCGAAACAATTTTGCAGAAAAATTTGGAAAGATTATAAGTAGGCGAATTCACAAACGACACAATGGGTCTAAGTGGCAAATTAGCTTTATGTATTTTGGGCAAACCGTAAAATCTAGGCATTACACTTTTATTACTTTGAAGATCAAAATAATCCGATTGACTACTTTTATCATTTTTACGCAGTTGCCACACGAATTTATTGATCCTCTGCACCACCGCGTTTAAAGGATTGGGTTTATCTTGTAGCTGCTTGTAGACAGAATCATTTGTTAAAAGCTCTTTAACTTTAAAGTAGTAAGCTGAACTTTCAATTACAACAGTAGAGTTTCCTTTATCTGCTTTCAAAATTTTAATCGTAGTATCCGATTTTAGTTGTTGAAAAGCGATTTCTTCATCTTTGGTTAGATCGCTTTTGGGAGGTTTGGCCTATTTAAAAATTTTCGTAACCTTTGATCTAGCAGTCATCACCTGAGCAAGATCCTCGACTTGACGTAAACCAAATTCAACTCCACTCACAAAGTCAAGGGTAAGGATTTGAGATGGTGCTGTGGCAAATTTGAATCCTTTTTGGAGCACATTAACTTGAGATTCAGAAAGGGTTTTTGAACTTAAATTACGCACCCACTTTTGTTTGTTGTTGGTCGTTGAAGATGGACGAAAAGGCTTGTTTTGTTTTTTTCTCAATTTGTCTAATTTCTCCTGATGTCTTGTTGATGTTACATTTTTTGTTCCAATTTCAGATTGTTTCAAGTGATCTGTTAAACTTAGCGTATCGTCTTCACTTAGGCTGTTTTGTATATCTCGCACTAATTTGCGTTTTTCGGATTTTAGCCCAAGAATTTTGAGATGGCATTCCGTGATTCTTAGTCTTAAAAACTCAAAACCTTGTTTCCTGATCAGCTTATAGCCTCGACTAGTTTGAATGGGTGAAGAAAATTGTAGGCTTACAGGTAACAGGGCTTCATCTTTACAGCTGTGGTTAAATCTCAAATGGCAGTAAGTATGCCTAGATTTTACGGTTTGCCCGAAATACATAAAGCTAATTTGCCACTTAGACCCATTGAGTCGTTTATGAATTCGCCTACTTATAATCTTTCCAACTACTGACCAAGCTCTGGATCTCGTTTTACAGTTACTAGCTAATGACAAGTCTTTGCATGACCGTACCTCCCTCGATATATCAGACATAAAAGTTGGCTTAGAGATTTGTTTTAATGCTGCAATTTTTACTTATGATCACACTAATTACCGCCAAATTTTTGGTCTTCCTATGGGTTCGTGCAGTTTTCCTGTGCTAAGTAATATCTTTATGGAGCACGTTGAGCAATTGGCCATTTCAACCTTTTCCACTTCCCCTATTCTTTGGTGCAGATATGTGGACGATACTTTCTGTATCTTGGATAAATCACAAACGGAAAGTTTTCATCAACACTTGAATTCAGTTTGCAAGCACATCCAGTTCACGAAAGAAGTAGAATTTGAATCTTCCCTACCTTTTCTTGATGTTCTTGTTTCTCGATCTGGCAACAATATCTCCACTCAAATTCATAAAAAACCTACCCACACCGACAGTTATCTTCCCTTCTCTTCCCTTCGCACCACCCAAAACACCAGAAGTTGGCTATAACCCATTCCCTGCACAACAGGATATCCTCCCACATCACAGACCAGACGGAGAGACAGATAGCTAGAAGGGAAGTACGCCAGACCCTCAGAACAAATGGTTATCCCTGTAAGTACACTTACCCCCCAAAACCCAGATCACAACGTGAATTACCTACGTTCACCAAATTCACATCACTTCCATACATTCAAGGAACTACAGAAAAGATTAGGAGAATTTTAAATGAAGTTGGCGTCAAAGTTGCAATGAAACCTATTCGGACCATTGGCCAATATATCTACCTTTCCCTAAGGATCCTATCACCACTGATGAAATTACTTACCTGCGTTGTATATGAAGTTCCTTGCAAAGACTGTGGCTTTGTTTATGTTGGCCAGACCAAACGAGACCTAAACTCCCAATTAAAAGAGCACCAAAGAGCCATTAAGCAACAAAAACCAGAAAATTCCGCCTTGTGTGAACATGTAATATTATTTGATCACGTAATTGATTGGGCCAACTCAGGAATTTTAAAAACTGAAAGTAATTTTTCTAAAAGATTAACCGCCGAATCTTGGTTTATTCTTTTTAGGCCAAAAGTAATTAATCGTTCAGATGGTGAATCTTTTCCAATAGTTTATCGTTCTTTGTTTTAATGTCCTGATGCTTTGATATCATTTTAGTTTATACTTTAGTTTTTTGTGACCAAAGTTTTAACACTCTCCGCTTTTCTACAAATTTGTTTTTATTGTTGTGACGTAATAATTAACTTTGGGATTTTGAAAACTATAAAAATCTTACGATTCATATTGATGCTACGTAGCTTCAGTCGTAGTTCTTTATCGTTGCTCGTATTCTGATGATGTTGGTCGTCATGACCAACGAAACGTCAATAAAAACAAAGCTTTTAAGATCAAGCTTGCTGTGACTATGACTTCACCGGAAGAACGCAAGAATTAGAGTTATTTTACTTATGCCCGGTGAACATCAAACCTATATGTCTATACCTACGTTTGCAATTTTTGCCTTGTTTTGTCACTTTGGTTTATGGCATAATAGAACTATGCAGACCAAATTGAATGCTAGTATAGTGCTGTAATGAGTAGCGTAGCCAGGCGGGAGCGAGGGGCTAAAGTTATAGCGTAGTATTTTTCTTCATTCTGCATTTTGCTCATTGCCCCCCTTCCATATGCTTGCGGAACAAAACGCAGAATGAAGAAAATACCTCGTTTTAGCTCTTCCGAGACTTTTTTTGCACTGAAATAGACACAAAAAAGGATTTAAAGTATATTTCGAAACGTTTATTTAGGGAGGAGGTTAATTTGTCAACAATAAAACTCATAAATCAGCAAAAAAAAATAAAACATTACCAAAAACTAATATTCAAATTTGATCGCTCATTGAAAAATGCTTGACCTACTATAGGATTCATCAAAAAAATATATAAGCTCAGAAATAGGGGGGAAGCTATTTAGTATTAGTTAATTACCAATCACTTCCCTCAAACTTCCTTCCATTAGCCCCTTAATCATATCTTTCTCTATAAAACATATAGGCAAAATAAATTACTTCTCAAAAGTTTTATTGAACTACCGGTATAGGATTTTATGATTTACCAGCTTGTAAAAAAAGAAAACTGAAATTATAGCAAAAGCTACCTCCCACCTAGCCCATTTACGCGACTAGTATAATCAATGTTTCTGCACTGCTGATTTCTATGCCGCGTTTTAATAGTATCAATATTTATCAAAATAGGCCTAAAATTAGGCTATTTTTGCCAAAAAATACAAAATTATTGAGTGCTGGGTGTTCCTCCCCCAGACTCTCGTAACAGCCCCCCACCCCCATTGCAGAATTCTGGCTACGCACCTGGCTATAGTATCGATAGTTTAATAGAGGAGTAGGAGCGTAATATATATATATGTATAATTAAGTAAAGGTATAACTACCATACTACCACTACTACTTGTTTGATTCTAATCAATGGATAGCGAGTAAAAAAACGGCACGATAACGGAAATAAGTGTATGCAGACGATGTTGAAGCAGTGGTAAAGACAAATGTAAACAGGGGGGTTGCAAGTGTGTTTGCGTTTTGTACGCATTGAGTACCAGTGCCTTGTTATTATTTTTTTCCATTGAATAATTACCACAATTACACAACTCATGGTGTCTACTATTTTAATCGCGATGGTTCGCGGAAATTTTTAGAAGATTAAAAGGGGTCGTGAGCAAAATGGTTTGAGAAGCTATGCCTTAGACGGTCAAAACTAGGATGTACCAGTTTTGGGTGAATGTCATCGATTTTCATAAAGTCTTTTAAAAAGTTGCCAAACCTTTCAGCTAAGGTCATGTGAAGTTTGATAGTCACCGGATATTGTTTGATGGTGGTTCACCCCCAATTAAGGGGTCCTCGCTTACTAGCGGGGGTTTTACCCCCTTTATGTTTGTATTCCTTTATCTATTGGTGGCACAATGATGAGCTATAGCTCAAAATTTTCGCAAAGACCATGTTTATCTGAGTCTGTAATACATTTGTAGGGTCCAAAAGCTTTACTTTTTGAGATATTTTGAAAAAACTAATTTTTTCAATATTTTTTTAACAAGTCAAAAACATCAGAATCTTGAACACATTAAACATCAAAATACATCAATATGAAAACTCCGATCTGCTAAAATTAGTAAAGTACCTGCTTCACTAACACTCGGTAATATCTGGCAGCAAAACATTTAGCAAACAACAATTTATAAAACGCCAATGGTCAAATTCACGATTTAAAACGAGCAGTTTATTTGTTTCATTAACTTTTTTGAAACTCCCTTCTTCTCACCTATCTTCTTCATCCTTGATTTCAAGTCGGTAACTGCTTGGTAGAGATGGAATTTTTGTTCTTCTGATCTGGTTATCATATTAATATTATAATCAGTTACCAACCCGAGAGATCTCTCTGCGCAGTCATTAACCATCCTAATGGGCACAACTGCTTTAAACATCCTAATGGGCACAACCGAAGTATTTTGCTTGTTTTACCTAAGTGTTAAGCAGCTAATCATCTTTTGACAAATAGAGGCTATTTGGTCGTGTGTATTCCGCAAACAGTGTTAGGTATTGCATCATGGCATACAGTACGTTCACAGCAATTTCTAGAATTGATGCTGACATCTGACTGGCTTAATTTTTATTTCGAGATTGACTTATCTCTAAATTTTCCAATTGAAAAAACATTTTGTTCCATGGTAACAAAAATTCGTATTTATTTTTCTATCCTTATATTTTTTCATTTTGTTTTGTGTTTTATCTCAGTTTGTTTGTCTTTTTTATAGTTGGAGTGATTGCAAGCTTGCAATCATAAAATCCAATGCATACCGGTCATTTTGTCGTCCATTGATTATCTAGTTGATAGTTGTTACTGTATTGATACGGAGTGCATAGCTTCAAAAATGGGATGAAATGCGTAGTTGTACAAAAAAAAAATACGACAATTATTGCTTGTTGTTATGATTTATCTATTGCTGTTTACAAATGAAAGTGGTTAAGGCATAACCTATAGAAGATTTACATAAAAAAAGGAAAATTTTAGTTTTATTTCATTGTCAGCTCACTCGCGTTTTTCTACCATGTTTAAGCCTTGCACACTACAGTATATTGGTATATATCATGAAATAACGTAGATAATCAGTAAAAATGACTGCCTAATTAAAAAAGGCTGATAAAACACTATCGTAACAAATTAATTGCTTTTTAAATGGTTTGAAAGGTGCGTTTAGATCGTAAGCAGCTCAACACGTAATTTGCACCTTTGCAAGTTAAGCGCATATTAATGAGTAATCTCTTACCTTAAAGAGCGACCACTCGAAAAGGCACGCTAAAAGCTGCGAAAGTACGATACAGATTAAGCTTTGCTTCCGGTCTAAACGCATCTTTAATCGACTTTTACCGATCACGCGTATTTTTGAGTGGAAATACGCATGATATCTTTTTCAATGTAAATGCAAAAAAAAAAAGAAAAAAGGCAAAATGCCTGCAGTCAAATGATAAGCGTATTCCTGCTGCGCAAATACGCATGATCGGCAAAATCTTCCTTAGAATGGAATATGGAATGTAATATGGAAGAAAATTTTAGGTTGGAATGTAATATGGAAGAAAATTTAGTATGGAATGTAATATGGAAGAAAATTTTAGTATGGAATGGAATATGGAATAGAAGAAAATTGCCTGTGTGGAACATGAAAAAATCGTCTTCCATTCCATACCATGCCTAGCTCACAAGAAGTAATCTATTTCATTTATACTTTATGAAGAAAGATGTTTGGGCTGGGAGGGGCTAATAGAACGAGATTTGAGAGAAGTGATTGGTAATTAACTAATACTGCATAGCCCCCCTATTGTTTTGATGATTATTTTCAACAAGCCAAGCAAAACCACAGAGATCCAACGCATTTTACTTCAAATGAAAATTGCGCACTCGTATTTTGTAGGGAAACAATTACGCAAAAATCGATTCGCTACGTAGGTTGCAAAATGTGGAATAATTTACCATTTGAACTCAAAAGCGATTCAAAAATAAGTTTCAATATAATTGTAAAAAAAATTGAAGAAATCCTTCGATACAAACAAGAAATATGAGGGTGTATTTGTTTGTAGTTATTCGGTGCTTGTTTTATTTTTATGGGTTTAAATTTATCCGTAGCTGCTTTCATTAGCACTTTAAATGCTCGTTATGATTTATTGTATTTGCTCGCGTCTTAATACCTAGTAATTTAAAATTTTAAACTGGTTGATGTAAATTGCAGTACTGCTTTCTCTAAGTACTCTGTTTTTTTGTTTGTACGGTTTTTTTCCTTTCTGCATTGCTTGATGCATTGTATTGCTGTGTTTTTTATGTAATCGCCTGGTGAGACGCTGCAGACTCGGCGACCGCGCCAGTTTTCTGGATCTGGACCATGATCTTTTTGCAGCCTCTCACCAGAAAGACATTGCCTACAGTTCATATTGAAGCATATTATTTGTTGTATGTGTCTTTCTATACAAAAATAAAGCAATCAACCAATCCTGAACGTATATATTTTTTACATCTCAATTGTTGTCTCCAAGAATATATAAATCAAGTTTACTAGCTCAACTGGAGGGGCAGAAAACTTTTTGCCAACGTTTCGATAGGCTATGCTCGGGGCATGTACTACTTATCTTCGTCAGGGCGAAACTGCGAAGTTGAAAAGAAGCGTAAGATGGATGAGAAAAACGATAAATGAGAAAATCACGTGATAAATGAATTATACGTTAATACAAAAAACTATAACAAATTGGAAGCGAAAAACTGGCAGATTAGCGGAGCATGAATAACAGTGATATTACGTCATGGGGTATCATTGTGTTTCACGCTCCGCTAATCTGCCCGTTTTTCGCTTCCAATTTGTTATAATTTTTTGCGTTAACGTATGATTCATTTATCACGTGATTTTCTCCTCAATGGTTTTTCTCATCTATCGTAGGCTTGTTTTTAACTTCGCAGTTTAACCCTGACAAAGATAGGTAGTACATGACCTGAGCACAGCATATCAAAACGTTGGCAAAAAGTTGCAGCAAATAACCAATATAATTGTAGCAAATAACCAAACTCACCCAAGGTTTCGTCTTCAAGCAGACAGCAAGCTGTAACTCCAAAATTGACGCCTTTTTTAGAGGAAACAACTTGAATAGGTGGACAATAACATAGCAGAATTATTGTTAAGGCGGATCAACAGCGCAGAGGCAAACTCCAAAAATATATTAATGATGGGACTCACCCAAGGCAAGTTTGAGGTCCCTTACAAGGACTGCGATTCTGTAAAATATCCAAATAAACTGTTGATTTCTGAATGCAATTCTGATTCTAAACGATTTCAATTTCTCAAGAGATTCTTTGTAATTCAGGAAGTAAACTTTAACGCCCTTCCTCGACTACAACCAATTTCGACTGACACTCAACAAAGGAGTTATAGCAGAAAATTAGAAAAAAGAGCAGTTTCAAATGATTGTGCAGCAGTTAATTAGCATGCACTTAAAAAGACGCGATAAATTGCTTGATCGATTGTTATCACGTACGTTGCGTTGCATTTTACATCATAGGAAAACCTTAGCAGTCGAATATACATGAAAACCTAAATGAGCTAAAGCGGGTGTTCAAAACCAAGTATAAACAAGAAAAACATAAGCGATGTTACACCTCCTTTAGAGGGTTCTTGTTTATGAGCATTAAGCCAATAACCACAACGTTACGTTACGTGCATGGCCATACCATGATATCTCTTCTCCACTTTGACAACGTTACTGCTCATTGAGGCTCAATTTTCTGCAGTGAAAATAACTTGAGATACGAAATTTGTGGTCAACCGACTAAAGAAGAAACCCTCGTGGAGATCGTTTCGCACTTCATTATTTTCCTATGATTTCACTCTTTTTCAAGTCCCTAATTTGTACGTCAATGTACTCCTAATCGCAAATCGATCAATTCTTCATACCTACCTATTCTGGCTTGATCTCCTCCCACTTTGAACCTGCGTCAATTCAATTATTGCAGTCCCTTCCTTCCTCATACCTATGAACGAATGGCTCCGCCCCATCGCACTAAATTCGGACCAGTTGACGTGCTTGTGATGGACTATATGATTATGTTTCATGCTGAAAATTCACCACAACTTATGTTCACTCCCTTTCAGTTTTTGCCAATTTTATAGCATCCAGTTATAAGTCAGAAAATCAAAAAAAGTGTATCTTTGTTTTCAGTTCATATTTGTGGTGTTCGGGAATTTAATGCTGATTTCGACGGGGAAAATACCATTCAAGCACCTGCATACCCTGGCTCTTATGGAAGCTATATGTATTGTTGGTACGCAATTAGCGCCCCTGAAGATTTAAAAATTCAATTTTGGATTAATGACTTTGGAACGGAAATTTTTCATAGTCCATATTTTTCAATGTCGGTAAGTTTTTTTTAAGATTACTTAGAATTGATTTGTAAGTAGAATTGAAATAAAATTGATTAAATATATAAGAACAGTATCGCCGTTAAATTCAAATCAACCTATCACTATAATAAAGTTTTTTTGGCTTGAACAAACAAACTTAGGGTTGCCTACTGATAAATGCCATTCCGTTTATTGCTTGTAACCTTCAAACACATTCATTCAGTAGGCTTTTTCTTGCTGACGGTTATTGTACACTATACTCTCCCTTCTAGCTCGATCATGCCGAATATTGAAAAATCGCTGTTTATTTTTTCGTAATTCTAACTTAACCCTATTTTACACTGGGCTGGGGAAATTTTTGCCTTCTTCTCGGTTTGTTGTGATAGATTTCTTCAAAAAATAATTATCTCAAATCAACTTGACTTTGAGTCAAATTTTATGACATATAACTCCTGAAAATTTAAAGTTACTAAAACACCGATAACGGAAGTTTTTCCAATTTTGAGGTTCTCCGAAGTTACTTTCCAAAACCTGAGTATTTTTTGGGCAATATTTTAACTTAAGTGACGTCAAAAAATGTTTTTGTGACGTTTATCTACTTTGAAATCAGCATTTTATTTTTCGAAAATACGGCTGTAATTTCACTGCAATGAAGTTGTCAGCTTAACGGTAATTTTTTTAAAAAATTTTGGTAAACGCCAACCTGCTAGACAAATTTTATGCTTCCATGGCTTTCGTTTAGAAGTTAGATTGGGTGGCAGTTTTGCCTCCCTGTGTAAAATGCTTGATTCAAATAGCTTGTAAAATTAATAAAAGTTGGTCAATTAACCCGTGTAAAATAGGGTTAATCTGCGCGTGTGTTTTTTTGTGTTTTTTCAACCATTTAAAAAATTGATAGTTTTTGTTTTTGCTTCTGCTACGGGCTCTCGTAATTAGGTTACTGCTAAACAACCAATAAATAAACCATTTTTTGGTCAAATTAAATATTTTCCACCATCATTGTTGGATACTGTTTCGAAGTCCCAGATTATTTGCTTGCGATGTCTCATTCTAATTTACCATTGCAACTTTCCCACTTTGACATTAATTATCTTCTACAGTTTTACGACAGCTTGTTGAAAACAGGATCAGCGTTTCTTACTTTGTATCAAGCAAATCAAGCCCACACCACCTATCACTCCAAATCTCACATTCTTGGATTTGAATTAAAAGCATTCAAATATTACGTTTACACCGGATTCTCAATGAGCTACTTGGTAGTAGGTAAGTGCTGCGCAATATACTATTCTAATAGAGTAGGACAGAATGAACTGACAACATTATAAGTTTTAGGTTCGAGAAAATAGACCTCAGTCAGAAAAATGCTATTCTCTTCATTAAAACTTGTAGTTTTTGTTGCTGTTGTTTTTGACAATTTATTGAGCGTTGTTCGCAGTGATGGACACAGCGTCGCTATTCACCGTTACTTTTTCGGCTGCGTTTTATCGTCACCAGCGAAAAGCGGCATCGCCACTGTTTTTTTAGTCAAGAACGCGGCAGCGTTTAAGCGCTCAATTTTAAGCAAATGATCTGCCACTGCTAATAAACTTCTTTCAAGACTCTTTTCGATTAATATGTTCATACGTCACCCTTTGGAGTCTTTGCTGTCCTCTTTTTTCACTCTGCTCTTGTGACCACGTTATTTTAGTTTACCAGAACAACAATGCTACCTTTGTGACGTTTTGTCTTTGTTATAAAATCTGTAGGAGAGTTTTATCGTACGTGGCCCTATTTTTTCGGAACCAAAATTCAACAAATACTGTGGTCTGGTATCGGACCAAATTGAACTCTGTGTTTACATTAACATACAGTAATAATCAATGCGTTGGTAGAGTTGCTTATCAGTCGTAATCGTTTTGAGAGAATTGCAAGCAACCAAAACTCCATAGAGAACAAAACCAACCGTTTCTTTATGAAAGAAGTAATAAGTACTAATGCTGGGCCTCAACTAAGTGGGAGGGGAGCAGGGGGTGGCGCCCTGGAAAACAAAAATTTGGTCCCCCCAAACTTCAAAGCGACACCAGGAGAAAATATTGGCAGCAATTTTTGGCTCCTATTGAAAGAAATTTTGCCCCCCTAGAACAACGCTCTAGTTGCAGCACTGTACAAATGCTACTTGACAGTCGGTTTCTGACATTCCCTTCTCGCTTTTTCACTGTACAGAATATACATATACACTAGACAGGTAATTTTGCTGCAGATGTTCTTTGTTATCGTCGTCGACCGCTCAAAATTGGTTTTATTGAAGAAATGAGAACTACTTGAGGTAATAAAGAGGTGCCCCAAACCTTTTTCTACAATTCCGAATTCCCCTTGTTTGCGAAACTACGTTTTAATTCTATTGACTCCGTACCACTGGCAACCCTGCATTTCGCTATTTTGTGGCATCACAATAGGCGCACTGTAGATCAGTATCGGTTGTACACAGAAGAGTTCTTCTGCGCACCTAGCGGTGTGTGGTCTAAATAACTTAAAGACCTATACTTTACTAATAAGCTATATAATCGTGTGTCCTCCTGAATCTAGTTGTCTGGAGACCAGAATCCAAGGATCTAAAAGCGACGAGAGCGCAAGATAGAATTGTACACAAGACAGTAGCCACCTAAACGAATCCAGACCACAAACGAAGCCTCCAGCTCAAACTCCAAACAGCGTGGAATACCGGTAAAACTATAATTCACAATCACAATACTGCAGTACAGGACTCACACAAAAAACAAAAACAGCAACAGCAGCTTTCAACTACGGCAAGAAGGTAAATAAGTAAAAATCCGACTGGCTGTACAGAACAAAACTGTAAAATCAACCAACTTACAACACCAGTACGGGGTTAGCCAACCTTCAGTACACTGCATGCAAAGCTTTTGCCGTTCAGTAGACTTATTTACGTGAACTGTTGCTTTACTTGTTTACATTATCCTATTTATAAAAAAAGAACAGGTCCCAAGTCTAGCACATTATAGATAATAGATATAAAAGCCTAACTGCAGGTCAGCCAGCCAATTCCTTAAAATTCGTTTCAAATTAACAGCTATGCGTAAGAGTGGTTTAAGTGGTGCGGAAGACAGCCCCGAAAATTAAATTATTGTTTTGTATACTGGTAGCCTTCGTCTACAGGTTCCAGTGACAACAGCCAAGTTTTCAGATTTGGTGATAGGCTAGGCTACTCACTGCTACCAGTTGGTAATTGCAGTTCTTAGTCTGAAAGAATTTTTGCAAAAATTATGTTTTTTGTGATGTCGAAAAATCGCGAAATGCATGGTTGCCAATGGAACGGAGTCAAACGAATTAAACCATATTTTTGAGAATAAAGGAAATTGTGAAAAAAAAGTTAGGGACTCCCAAGCGAAATGATGGAGGTGATGGAAGACCGTGAGGTGTGGCGGCTCAATCTTGAGCTACTGGCCCCGCAACCCTCAGGGAAAAGCTGGCAATGAAGAAAGAAGAAGAAGAAGATGTCTTCTTGTCGTGGAGGCATCACAAGGCCTTAAGTCTGCATTTTCACTGACGTCAAAGAAAAATAAAGGTTGTTATTATTACTGTAAATACGGCGCGTCCAATGCAGCGTTTCCAAACATTTTTAGCCCTATTTTACAAAGCTATTTTACGCAGTGAACAAAAAATGCCCCCTATCCGATTCCTAAACCGGTACTGATGAAAACATCAAAATTGGCATGCCGGGTGGTGTAAATTAAAAAAAACTGAGTTGTACAATAATGACTGCTGACTATATTTTGGGGAAAATGATAAAAAAGAACGTCAGAAAACAATAAAAAAACGTTATTTTCAGATAAGTTTACTAAAATTCAAGTTAGTTAAAAATAAAAAGCTTTTCCCAAAACAACCAGTCACGAAAATAAACGTACAAGGAACATATTTACCCCTTAGTTAGTGTGTGCTTTATATCGCCTGAAGAAAGTCAATAAGCTCGAAACTCAAGTAGTATACTTGTTCTAATTTTGATAACATTTGCTTTGGATTTTTATGTTTGTTCGATATTTTCCAGATAATAAATATAATAAATCTTTTAATTAACAATTTTGCAATTTTGTTGGAATTTGATACAGTATAATTAAAATGAGTAACTAGATGTTGGTCTTATTTTAAACTTGTTTATAATCATATTACGAAACATTGGATTCTCTATATAATTTTTAGTTTGTGACAAACCATTTTTGACATGTTTGTTTCGATTGGTGTTTGGTAAGTTAAACGACACCATCAATAATTTTTTTATAAAATAAAGAAGTATAAGACAAGCAGTAGCAATATTTTTAGTTCATGTATGTGGTACTCGGAAATTTAGTGCTGAAAATGATGTGGATAAATTTATCCACGCTCCTCCATTTCCTGTTGATTACTCAAGTTATCTGTATTGCTGGTACACCATAACCGCACCCGAAAATTTTAGAATTCGGTTTTGGGTTGATGATTTTGGTACGCAACAATTTCATCCGTCAAACTTTTATATTAAAGTAAGTGTCAGAAAATGTGACAATTTTGGACCACGTTTATAACACAGGCCAACAAAAAAAAATTTGTTTCAAAAGGCAGAAGATGTTGGATCGTTTTTAGGGTAAATCGGGGGTGCTGAGTCCGAAAATGCACTTAGTTTTGCCGAATTGGCTCTAGTTTTTGAGATATTTTACTTTTTATATTTTTATATATTTGCTTGAACTATGAGCATAGTGCATTCTAAAGCACACAAAGCACCTTTCTTGTAATGTTACTGGTTTCCCATTCAAAGTTTAGTGCCCATTTAATCCATGCAAGTTATATGTATATCGATAAAGGAAGATTAAGTCATAACCCTGTAAGAAGAACGGCACAAAATCTACGATTTTACGCTGATTTAATGCCTGACGACGTTGAATCCTTGCTAATTCGGTTAATTTTGTTTAATGGGAATATTGATGATTCATGAAACTGAAATTCTGATGTCGTTTAGAGCATTGCTAAAAGCTAATATCAGTACAATTACGACTTATGTAACATTTACGATTCCCTATTAAATGTTTCTCTTAGTACGTTCACATTTCTTCAAACAGTTCAGTATCATTTCTTCAAAGAGTATCAGTTTTAATACATTTGCCCTCCCCTGTGCAATGAAACAGCTATGATTAAGACTAGAAGGCAGTACAGGAGTACATTGTGAAAAGCGCAGGCATCACTCAGTTAGCTAATGTGCTAGATCTTGTGAATTTAGAGTTTTTTTTTTGCAAAAAACTTAAAAGGGTTGCTTTGTATTTTATTGCAGGAAACTTGAGTTACACTTTATTGAATTAAGCTGTAAATTTTTACGTGACAAGTAAAGATGAGTATTAAGAAAAGGCAGTGCCGAAACAATCCAGACGCATTTTGCTACATTTGTGGTGATTACATGATGGCAAAGTGCAGATTTAACGTGAGAGACTTTACAAAGAGAGCTTATGAAGCCTACTTTGGCATGAAGTTAGGGGACCAAGACAAGCCTTGGGCACCTCACAAAGTGTGCAAACATTGTACTGAAACGCTGCGCCTTTGGACCCAAGGTAAAGTCAATTCGATGCGGTTTGGGGTTCCTATGGTATGGCGTGAACCTAAAAATCATCATGACGATTGTTATTTTTGTATAGTGAACATGTCTGGATAGAATCAGCGAAAGAAGAAAGACTGGTATTACCCTAATATTGAGTCTGCTCGACGACCCATACCACATTGTGCTAAAGTTCCAGTTCCTGCTTTCACTTCCTTGCCTACACTCACTGCTGCAGATGAAATGCTGTAGGCAATGGATGATACTGATAGTGGAGACAGTAGCATCAGTAGTTCCTCCAGCATGGGTGGTGTAGAATCTTCGCCCAGTTCAAAGCCAAAACCGTTTAGTCAAGGACAACTGAATGATCTAATTCGTGATCTCGGCCTATCTAAGGAATCTTTTGAGATTTTGGTATCTCGTCTTGATGAACATGGCATACTAGGTTCGGAAACTAAAGTTACATTCCACCGTAACAGGAATGACGTGTTGATCCGTTTTTTTACTATGGAAGATAACTTTGTTTATTGTAACGACATCCAAGGCCTTCTTTCAAAAATGGGTCTTCCAGAGTACAATCCAGATGATTGGAGATTGTTTATCGACAGCTCCAAACGTAGTTTGAAATGTGTGTTACTTCACAATGGTAACGTGTTTGCAAGTGTTCCGATCGGACATTCCGTGGTTCTTAAGGAACACTATCAAAATGTGAAGATGTGTTTGGAAAAACTGCGTTACAGTGAGCACAACTATGCCCTTTGTGTAGACTTTAAAATGGTCAATTTTTTGCTAGGACAGCAAGGGGGATACACCAAACACCCTTGCTTTCTCTGTTACTGGGATAGTCGCGCTACTGATCAGCACTGGGTAAAGAAGGATTGGCCATCACGACAAGATCTTGCAGTCGGAGATAAAAATATCATCAATAAGCCACTTGTAAATCGTGATCGCATTATTCTGCCACCACTACACATAAAGCTGGGTCTGATGAAACAATTCGTGAAGGCTCTTGATAAAGATGGCGATTGTTTTAATTACATCGCCCAAACCTTTCCCGGCCTCAGCGTAGAAAAACTTAAAGGAGGTATCTTTGATGGACCCCAAATTCGAAAACTAATGCAAGATCAAACCTTCACTGCTCGTATGACAGTAGTCGAGAGGGCTGCCTGGTGCTCATATGTCTCAGTGATACGAGAGTTTCTAGGTAACACAAAATCTTCCAACTACTGGATCCTTGTGGATGTGATGCTTCAGAACTTTCAAGCTCTTGGCGCAAGGATGAGCATAAAACTTTACTATCTATTCAGCCATCTAGACTATTTCCCAGGCAATCTTGGCGATGTTGGCGAGGAACAAAGGGAGAGGTTCCATCAAGACATTAGGATAATGGAAGAAAGATATCAAGGTCGTTGGGACGTTCACATGATGGTGGATTATTGATGGACTTTGATCCGGGATTGTACCGAACAAAGCCATAGGCGGAAATCGTACAAGCGAACTTTCCTTCAGATGAACAGTTAAAATGGAATTGGACTTGCAAGCCAATGTGACGTGCTTGTTTTGCAAATAATGGACCAATACAAGTATTTGTATTTTTAGTGATGTTGATTGCAGTATGTTTACTACATAGTATGCTTTTTTTATCCCGCAGATTAAGAGCTTTGCCAGCATTGGCTCAGTTGCCATTCTTTTCAGGCATATATCTATCAGTTACCCTAAACTAACATATTGTTCATTGACCAGCCTTATATAAATGTTCATTTAAAAGTAGTCACTAACGGTATAAAATAAACCTAAATATTAAAATATCTCAAAAACTAGAGCCAATCTGAAAAAAATAAGGTCATTTTCAAACTCAGCGCCCCCAATATACCCTAAAACCGCTTTTACCTTATATGCCAAAATTTTTTTGTTGGCCAGTGTTATCATAGCATCTTTTGAATTTCAAATTTCATTATTAACCATTCTTCAATCCATGCTTAAATTTTTTTCGAAAATTATCCAAAATTTCTGAAACGCAACCAACAAGCCATTGGAAGACCTAAGCATCAATAGCTATTCTACATCAATTTTTGCTTTATTGATGCAGCACTACAACAAAGCATTAAATGATTCTCTATTTTCAAATTAGTATTGACATAAGAAAAATACTACTAACAATATACACTGACTGTTTCGTTACTATCGATAACATTCTTACGTTCAATGAAAAATTTAATTGGTGCCGTTTTGGCCAAGCAGGCTTAACTGAAGAGCTTTGATATCAGTCAAAATAGCTGTTTTATGCATGTTACTGAAATTTTTAACAGGTTTGAATTTGGTAATTATCGGCTTTAAACTTTCCAAGTAAATGATCGTTTATATTTGTCGATAAATTGAGCAATCATTATGTATCGATAAGGAATTTTCTTATTAAACATTTTTTTTCATCATCTCAATGCCTAAAATTAGTCGCAAAAAATTATCCAAGCAAAAATTCGCAACACCTCCTGATAAAAAAATGCTTAGAGACGTTTAAATAGAAATACTTCGGTCTGGTTATTAAACACAAAAGCTTAGAACTCAAATCCACCATGCAACATAACTCAAATAAAAAAAATATTTGGTAAAATTTATCATAACACAGTGCAAGTCAAACTATGAAAAATTTGAAACGCTATACGTTGTTTCACCTATTTCCGGCATCATCAGGGTTGTGTTTTGAGGTCAATTTCTCACTGGTTTCTTTCCTCTCAATCATGGCTCAGCTTTTTCCGATAAATATTCCTTTTTTTTCTGCGCTCTCCATTCTGAAGATTCTTCTTGACAACTGTAAGTTAAAAAGCTGCTTCGAAGACACAAACATTTTAATCAAAGTAGTTCTCACGTTCTGTACCACCAACAAACTTTTTAAATGTTTGTAAATTTTGTAGCAATATGGTTACTCAAAGTAACTTCTCTAGCTACCAAAACTATACATTAGAAGCTTTCATAAAAATATCCTGATTTTCCATCTCACCAACATTTCACCGATACAGTAACCTTCTGCGGACCCTCTAATGATCACCTACAGTGAAGCAGCCGACATAGCTTTAAGTCTTTAGATATTTTGCCGTGACGTGCAAAAAAAATGGTATGATTTATAAATCGTTGTAACTAGTGGTTCTATTCCGATTTTGTTGGAACTGGGTCTGTAGTCGGTTTTCTTAACTTAGTAACTACTTTGCATGCACCAAATGTGCTAGATATCTACCGCATCCAAACAATTTTTAAAATTCAGTTTTCAAGTTCAAAAACCGGTTGACCGGCTACACCACCAAACCAAAGCACCAGCTTGTAAATAATAAATTACTATCACAATTTTTTTTCTGTGATTAAAAACAGAAAAGCCCTATTCAAAATAAAAACGTAAAGTCTTATTTGAAATAAGTAATCAAATTAAATAAAACAGCCGTAAAATCAGTATCAAAAATTTTCTATTTTTACTCCCATTTGAGAGATGCACTCGCAAACAATGACACTGGCATCAATGGAACATGGTTTACGCTTTCCCAGATTCTAACTTAAGGATTTAGTTTTAACAAAACAATTACAGTTTTAAATATCAAGGAGTTAAAATATGACACTTGGTTCCAGAATACTTACAAATATTGCCGTTTAATCGATTTAAAATATAATATAAAAAATATCTATTACTGTATATACAAACGATTAAAAAATAAATAAAATTACAAGTTGTCTCATCAAAATTGGTAACGTTTGCCAAACCGCACTATATTTTCAAATAAAATATGAAGCTTCCTGACTATAGATGACCTAGAGGTTCCTTTGCAGCTTCCAGTTTTAACTGGCTAATATTGCTTCCTTTGTTTGTGCAATGGAAATTTAATTTTGTGTCTTTGTTTGCGCATTTGATAAATTCCAAATACATCATTGATTGATTGATTGTAGCCTCTGCAAAGGTGTTTTTTTTGAATTGGTTCAAAGATAAAAAGAGTCATGGCAAGGTACATACTGTATGCTGCTGTATTAAAATAATAAGTATTCTATCTAGCTAGGTTTTGCTGGACATCGCTACATTAGTTTTTCAACGTTATGCGCAATATGAAATTCTCTTCAAGCTACAGCTGCTGCTACAGCCAAACTTATAATTTGTTTTTAGTTCTATGACAATTTGATCTTGACGGGTTCTCCATTTTTGTCTTTGGATTATCCTTCACAGGCTGGGGTCATGTATCACTCAAAATCCAGTCTTCTGGGATTCAATTTAAAAGCTACCAAATCATATGTTTATACTGAATTCTCCATGAGATATTTGGCAGTAGGTATGCAAGAACTTTTATTGAAACTTGTAGCAGTAGGTAAAACACGCTTTTGAAAGACTCGTTTCGGAAAGAAGACTTAGGATCACATGCTAAATTACCCTCCGATTGCCAAAAACAATCGAATGCTTAACACTACTCGAATGCTTAACACTACTCGAATGCTTAACAAATATCTGCAATTGGACTATCAGAGCTGCTTTTAATCAAATTGTTGAGATAACTTCGCTGGAAATTTTTAATGAAACAGACAGTGATCATTTATTTGTAAGAGCATTATTGCATGGTTTCTGTTATTCAGAAGGCTGGGAATGCTTTTATGTTTCATACAAAAATTTGGTTTTGATTTTTCATGAGAACTTTTTTGGTTAAAACCAATGGTTCCTAAGCTGCGGTACGCGTATTATTAATGGTACTCGAGAGTCAGATGGAACGCGAGCAACTTCAGCTTAAAAACGTGCAAAGACATTTAACTTTTAAAGCTTTTAAACCAAAATACCGGCCAAAGTTAGTACCGCTTTCCGGCAAACACCTATTTTTTAGGTTTTTTCCTGAATTTGGAGGCTAAATCTCAAAATTCCAAGCGAAAACAGAACCAGTTTGCAATGAAGACCTTTTGTTTGGGGGGGGGGGGTGGCTTCACCCAGATATGAGTAAATTTATTTTGTTTTGATTGCGCCGCACTCCATTGCGTCTGGACTCGGCTGCGGAAGGTCCCCTCATGCAATATTTTACAGTTTAGGTGCTGGATGTAACTTACGTGGTACACAAACACTCTACAAACGCTCAAAGCGATACGCGTGTAAAAAAGTTTGGGAATCACTGGGTTAAATGAACAACCAAAAACCGTGTTCGAAACTTAGCTCATTATGCCGCAGTGCATTTAAATTGTATTCAAGTAATTTGATTTGTTTCCATTACTGCAAAAAGCAATTGAGATATGTTATCAGTTAATTTTTTTCTGAACCCCTTTGAATTTTACAAATTCTTGAATCTGACCAAAGCAGAGTTCCCATCAGAAAAACGACAAAATACATGTCATCTGAAAGGCTAGTGGAAATGAATTTTGTTGCAAACAATACTTTGGGAAGAAACAGCTTTAAAGTTCAATATCGAGCTGGTAATTGATCTATTTTTTTCTCGTGTACAAGCAGCCTTTTGCTATGAAATGGTTTTCATCAAATCTGCGTTTTCATAACCTGAAAAATTGGAACTAAATTGTTTACTATCGTGCATTGTCTTTGAAGATTTGGCCGTTCAATCTATTTTTGAAAAATATATATAGGAAAAACTTTGCTGATGCTGGAGATACAGAAACTAAGTTTAGGCGGTTTCTTGAGGCTTTAATATGGATTACTACTACGAAGACCGCAACTGATACTTTTTTACTTAAATTCATTTTTAGTTCATATTTGTGGTGAAACAAAACTGGTTGCAAACATCAATGCTGACCAAGTAATTATTCAACAGCCATACCCTGATTCACATGGATATAATGTGGATTGCTGGTACCAGGTCCGATCGCCGGACGAAACTTGTATTCAGTTTGTTTTTCCCGATTTTGGCATCAACAATTACATATTTTCGTATTTCAATATGCAGGTAAAAATTTAGGTATTGTTAGGAATGTTTTTACTTCAAGGCTTTATTCTCACTAAATTTTTGCAATATCCACCGTATAATCAGAATAGTGTAATCTGCCTACTGACTTAGTCTATTTTGTCGTCAGTGAGGCTCAGATGGTAAAGGTGTCGTTTTTGCGACGATCTTAATAATTGTATATTCTTTGCTTCAACCTGAATCTTGGTCATGTTGTTGCGTCCTTGAATATGGCGCTTTATGATGATTAAAACTGGTGGCTCAATTCAAACAAGCAGCTAATTTACGTGGGAAAATATCAAACGTCAATTGCCAAGCTTGGCAAATGATTAATTCTTAAGCGGGAGCTTACGATTCGTCCAAAGGATATTGCTACAGTCTGTTGCTTTCTCGCGACAGATAATATAAAAATGCATCAATCAAATCAATCAACCTGCTCTTTTATGTTCTAGTTTTTTAATGGTTTCTCGGAACAAAGCGAAAAGTTTTTGAGTTTGTCTCTCCAAAGCGACCTCAGCAAAGTATGGATCTCCAAAAATAATATCATGAGCTTTCGCATGAAAATAGATAGACGATATGTTACTTATAGCGGTTTCACCATGCGCTACGTAGCTGTCGGTAAGCCAGCGTTTACCATAGATTGTTGAATTCATTCTATGATCTACTCATTAAGCATTTAGTGGATTCATCACTGCTAATGTCATTGCTTCTTTTGTCACTATTTTGTAAAATCAAACTATTTTTGCCGGACGTTTGAACGGTTTCGTAATTTCTTTCTATTTTGTTTGTCACCGTTTGCTATAAACAAACTTTTAATGCTTTGAATACTTTATCTTCTTTACACGAAACTTTTTGGAAAAACTGTTCTAAAGCATAGGTTTATTTTTACTAAATTTTAGTGATTTAACAAACTAAATTAAAAGTAACTGTCTATGAATAACTTTGGAAACCAAAACTTCTAAACTGCAGTTAAATTGCAAAAGCTATAAATTTGCTGTAATGCATCACTCCATTTACAGTCAAATATTTTTTAAAATCTAAAATTACGTTAGAAATATACGGTAAACCTGCAGTGTAGTTTTTGTATGTGGATATTTGTGATAAAATCAACTTTGACGAGCTTAATATTTTAAAATTCATTTCAGCTACAAATAAAGAATTTTTATTCAACGTTAGAGTTAATTACACTCTACGTACAGAATTACTGCTAATATGGAACTTTCCGAAAGATACCTTCTGGATCCACATGTTACTCTTGACATCAGTGATGATGCATTCAAACAAATGCAAAATGAATCCAACCTATCTCCTCTACTGATTAACACAGAAGCTCACCGTAAGTTTAAGTTGGTGCATAGATTTCCCACAATGACTTATTCTGAACTAATTTGTATCATGCCGCAAATTTTTCACCCAGTCCTTTAGTTAAAGAATTATTTTCTTTTGATTCAACTTGTCTTCAACTGCTGTGGTGTGGAAAAAACCGCACTTATCCGGACGTTGGTTATCCTAACGCTTTCAGAACCTGTGAATGCCACAACTCTAAAAAAAATAACCTATTTTTTAAGAATATCTAACACTTAAATTTGTAGATTGTGCTAATTTTGTACCATGTACAAATTACGTACATTATTGTGCTAATCTCAATTTCTAATTATGTTAAAATTTCTTCAACTTATTTGTAACTGTGTTTAAAAAATAAAAATATCAAAATTCTTGTCTTTTGTTTTGTGTTTAGCATTAAATGAAGCATATATGAATTATGTAGTTAATTTCATTATACAGAAAGGTGTTAGTTTGCATTTATCTCAATAATCAAAGTTCTGCTTTTAATCAACGTTTTATCAAAATTGAGTTACGACTGTTTTTAGACTTCTTGTAAGTAATAATGCACCATCTTTTTGACGGTAATGATTTATTTGGAAAAAAAGGGCTTTGGCTTTCAGTTTAATCGTCTTTCTCGCGCCTAATTTAACAATCAAGCTACACAATTTATGCAATGGGTAGTAGATATTCATCACTGCGACGCACTCTTAATTGATCAACAAAAACACCAAAAAATTGCGCAAAAGACGACAGACCAGCACCGGTCTATCTTGCAGAGTGTCTTCAAATAAGAAGTAGACTCAGATTTCGAATTCCACTTCCGATTGAAATCGAATCAAACCATTTAAAAAAAGCAAATGCAGTTGTACTGTAGTGTACAAACATTGAAATTACAATAATTGCTTCACCAGTTAGGGTTGCTCTTGTTTGAAAATGTTCTTCTTTACCAGATTGATTAATTTTTACAAAATTATCTACAATTAATGTAATTTGATATTCTGTTTTAGCTAGCTTCAATAGAACAAGAATTTAAGTGAGAGCTGATTTGAAATGGAGGTTTGAAGTTTATACCGGCAATTCCCAACTTGAAAAGTACGGTTTTCTTTTGGATCACGTAAACGATCTTTCTATGAGTTTGTTTTCTCAATTAAAAGACGAAGCTGAAGCGTCACAAATGATCGAAGTTATCTTTTCTGGTAAGTTTTTTTTTACTTCTATTGCTAAAGTTTTAAAGAAAAACTATATAATCTCCAAGAATTGAAAATTTTACCCATTATGTTTACATTTGCTGTGTGAATGACTTATGTTTTGTGCTATTTAGTATTGTATTGTTTTCGCTGTTAATAATTGTATTTATTTTGCATTTAAACGTCGCATTGTCGGATGTAAAAAGCATATTTCTGATGATGCTCTGCGGTTTTGATAGAGCAAAGCATTAATAAACATTATACAAACTGTGGTGTTTTTAAAAAAGTTGCAGTAGAATGAAAAAAATCTTACCCACAAGAAACTTTTGGCTTCACAGATTAAAAAAAAGAGTTTTCTGGATTTTAATAATGCCGAGATGTTTAAGGTTTTTTTATTCTTAAGACGCCTTTTTTTTACTTTTGTTTGTAGTTTCGTATTTCGATGTGCATCCACAGTAATACTGAACAAAAAACTGCCACGCGGGAGCTGAACTAAAGCTGGCCCATCTCGATCCGGATGAGGCCAAAGATGTAACAAAACTAGTTTGACGCCAACCTTAATGAAAACAATTCAAGAGTAGCTACCCCACACTTTAATTATCGGGTATTAGTTCATTGGACTTTACTACCGTATTTTTTGATGAAACAAATCAAAATTCTCTCTAAAATGAAGATTTAAAAGCCAAGTCAACTTCTTTTCACTTTGCGAGTTTTTTGGACTTAAAACCTTCGTAACATTTTCTGTTTAATTTGAAATGCCGCGCAACATGAAGAAAACCCTTTATTGCTTTATCATTTTTTACTTTGATAACGCAAGCTCATAAGCAAATTTGTAAAAAAAAAAACAACAATGATTGCTACTTTTTCACAGTTCCTCCTGTCAGCCCTGGTTATGGCGTCTTTATTGTGCAGTATGAGTTCTAATTGCATAATCTTCCGCCACCTTTTATGGATTGATTTTTGATGAAACAAATCACGTTAATTCCGAAATGTATGCTGATATTTTTTCTGATGCAAATTATGCTCAATTAATTGAAATTATTGGCCCAGGTATGTTGATATACTTTTAGTTGTTATAGTATATTATTATTACTGTTATTGCACTGTCTTTGCTTATGTAGCTGTTTAGTTTATTTTTTGGTTTCGTTGTCCTTTTTACAATTATTACACATTTTAGTGCCGCTAACTAAACTGTTTCACGTGTCATGACGGCTTCATCCATTTCGTTTTGAGTTATTTCAAATTTTGCTTTGTAGACTGGTATTAATTATTTCATAATAAGTGCCTATAGTTAATCTTGTCGTATTTTTAGTTGAACCTAAAGGAAACCAAGAGTCAGTTCGAGTTGATCTTCCTAGAGTTTACGATGTTTTGCATCAGATGCGATTTTTGACGAGTATAAGTTTGTATCAAATGCAACTAATGATGTTTCCTCTCACGTATTTGCCATTACACGAAGAGACATATTTGCTGTTCAACTTACTGGTCTTCAATGAAGTAGGTTATCAGAGATGGTTTGAGCTTTTTTCAGATGCTGCAGTCCTTTATAAGTCGTCTGCTAGCATTACAGTTTGCATTTTTAACTTGTAGAAAGCTATATTTTATCTTGTTGAAATTAGCAATTGAGCTGAGCTGACACAGCATGAGCCACAATGCGAATCGAAGGTTTGTAACCTTCATGAGTGGTTGCTAAAGTCATTTACGAAAATTTTGACCCGTTGCAACCTTTCGAAAGTTGCCAATAACGTACCATTTTGATTGCTTCTCGTCGCTTTGCATTACATCGTGTCTTGAGTAAACGCACCTGTATCAAAAATTTTTTTCGTATGTCACATGATATATAATTTCAAATTCTAACCCCTCTATATTTGGATGATCTTTGCAATTGTTTGATTTTACCCGATTGGGAATTGAACCCGTGTCTACCGTTTCAGTAGCAATCGTTTCATCCCCTCGGTCACTGTTTGGTTTAAATATTGTCGGTTTTTGTAGATCAGCACCCAACTGGAACCTTACTGGTCAGATCAGCATACACAAGAACGTATAGCATCCTGATAACGCCGCGTTTAATTGAATATTATGGCTTTGGCATGAACTTGAGCAATGATGTTGATGAATTTATATTAGCTGCTGTTCAAAACAGCTCGACTTAAGATCAAATGATTGCTTATCAGTCCACAGGTGAGACATGTTTTGCAGCCAGACTAGATTTTTATAGCTTTTTTTTCTTTGGTGTTATGAAGAAGCTTTTAAACTTTTTAGTGAATACCGATATTAATTTGTTTTGTATAATTTGTTATATAGGTTAAGGAATATACGGAATAGGAACGGTTCAATTTTGAGTTCTAGTATCTTTCAAACGAAAGGCCTTAAATTTCCAAATGCGGTAAAGCAATTTTTGCTTTTTTTTCAAAGTTGTTAAACAGAAAATCCATTTCAGTAAATTTGTAACCAATATTAATCACCACTAATAAGAGGCTAATTGAAATTTTAACAAGACACCACTCACCAGATTTTTGTCCCTAGACTTCTTCAATTTTTGCAACTGTTTTGTAAAACAAATCCAGTTTTAGTCGGTGTCTTTGAAACGTCGGGAAGCGCAAGCAAGCAATAATGTTTTCTTTGTCTTTATTAGGTTTAAATCAGAATTTTTTCACTATTTGCAATAACGACGGTATTTTTGTGGTTTTGGTTCTCAATTTACTTAGAAAAATTTATATTGCTCCTTTGAGACAATTTACCGCCAGTTTGGGTGCCCCAAAAGTGGAATTTTGGGGAAAAAACGTTTGAAACCAATATTACTTTCTGAAACATCTTGACTATAAAAAAACATTTCGTCTTTTTATTTTGCTTAATTTGCTTCGACTTACCAACAGTTCTTAATTTATTTAGTTCCTATACCGCCAATTGTGGATATCCGTGTCACCTTTTCAAGAAAGTATCACCTATCAATATCTTAAAGTTTAAGAGAAGAGTATCAGCTCTCTTTGAATTGGTTAAACGATATTATTCAAGAAGTTTTCCTCGCCCTTAGATCACAAGCTTACTTTGTGCAACTTTATGAGATCGAAACTGCAGGTAATTTTAAATTGTAAAACTAATTTTTGACGGGGTCATCCAGAGAATCACTCCAGGCCGAAGAAGTTTAAGATAACAATTTTCGGAGATAGTTCATTAATGATAAAATAAATAAAATTTATCTGAATAACGTGGATTTGGTTGTTTTGGGAGTTGTTGATTGATTTTGTGAAAACTTAATTTTTCATCAAAAATCATCTTCCATGAAACATTTTTTGAGTATTTAATTTACTTTTGAAGAAAAACGAAAAAAACTTTTTGTTTTATAACGTACTTCTTGGAACGGAGTGGATATTTCAAATTGAATTTGCATCGTCAAAGCTGCGGAGAAAAAATTAGCTTTTCAAGGTTTTTTATTGTGGCGAGGTGCATTACTGACATTTGGGGCAAAATTATTTTGAAGTTTCTGAGTGAAAAGAGAAAGTTTAGTATAAGAGTTCAGTTATATGCCAAAACCTAACAATAAGGAAGCATAAATCCAACCTTGTCATTGGTTGTCAAATCAAATTAATCCCAGAGCAAGAAAAACAGCCTTCTCTGGCCTATCCGAAATTGATACTATTTACATTGTTTTAGACCCTCTGGAAGGAACCAAAATTACAATTCGAATGGACTTCAGCGACGTGTATGACGTTTATTTATCTGATAGGGCGATTCAAAAATATTATTTCGCCATAAACGATACCAACGAAATAACTGGAAGATTGCTTCAAAATCTTAATGACGAATATAATCCGACACTGATCCTAATTGAAGTTGATGCAGGTTTATGAAACTTGTTTATTGCTGTAAATGATATTATTCAGTCAGTGCTTAATATATATGTACGTTAGTCAATTTTTTGGACGTTGCATCTTTACGAACCGTCTGGTTCTCTCGTTGAATTTGCAGAGGTCGGCAATAGAGCAAAGTTAGTTATAGTGTATACCGGTAGTATATTTTATTCATTAATTAAATTACGTCAGCTATGGAACGTAGGAACTAGTGAAAAAAGTACGATGGTCTCAATTAGAATCGGCTAATGCATACAGCACAACTTTAGATTATTATTTAGAGAAAGTTTTGGGGGTATAGTTTTGATCAAAATGAGCACACATAACTTTGCTTTTCTTTGCTATTTCTAAGTTGTTAATTTGAGTTCACAAACCCGTACAAAAAAGTTATGGTTATGCAAGGAATAAAATTATTTTGTTTTAAAACATTTTGGCTCGCAATCACTGGATCATTTGGTGATGTAACAGTAATTTAGAAATTGGATTAAGCGTCTGTAACTCTTCTACGTTTAGTTTTCCCACCCGGAATACCAGCAACGATTCGTGTTGATCGTCGTCGAGTTTACATCATCTACATGCTTGTTGACGTCATCGACGAATACCTCCTGAATGCAACATTGATCAATGACGTCTCGCTTGATATTTACACATCAATTCAACAAAAAGCTGTAATTTCTTAGCTTGACGCCATCGTTGACCTTGGTAAGTTGTATAATGGACTGACTACTCTTTCTGTATTACAATTAGAAACTATTTTTCTCGGGCAATTCGACCAACGTATTTTACATAGGAAGAGGAGTTCTGAAAGCAAAAGTCATGGTAGCACCAAATTTGGCATGAGGCTGACGTTCACCAGAAATTTTTAGAAAACTGGTTTTGATTAATGACGTCAAGGTCATATTTTTGAAAAATGCTGGCATAGACTTCAAGAACTTTTTAATAACGTGATAGTACTTCAAATTTTCCGAGTTTATTTATGAATAAATTTGATTCAAAGTTAAATTAATTTGAAAAGAAAATCTTTTTTATGAGGGGATTTTTCACAAATTGACCACGAGAGGAGCATTTTTTCCACCCTCCCCCCTATAATAACAGGGTTAAGAGTTAATCCTCGAGCATGTCATGATAATAAGTTTGCATTTAAATCATGATAACAACAAATAAACTAGAACGTTTCTATGATCCGAATATTTTTCATTTAAATTGGCTCTAAACTTTTTTATCTTATTCGTGTATATTTCCAAGTTTGCGTGTGCTTCTCAGTGCATTCGTTTTTTAGGGCCTCCAACTGGCATACGCATTGGTGTTCGGGTTGCTACTTCTCACATTATGACGTTTACACGTCCGAACAATTGAAAATAAAGTATCGCTTTTATCTCAAACAAGTTAACCATGTGGCTAAGACGTGGTTTCCTATCTTACGTGGCGAAGCTAATTGGGACTTCGCGCGCGCGCGTAGTTTTTATGTTTTTACTCGGCCATTTTGATAGATGAGCAACAAAATTTTTTAAATTTTATGATAAATCAAAAACGGCAAAATGTGGAAAGCTGAAATTTGGACACAACATTGCAAGTTTACAAAGCATCATGCATGCCAATTTTGGGGGTCGAAGATTTTGTGATAATGATTTGGGAACCCTAAAACCGACAAAAAACGGCTATTTTTAAGCCGAAATTTTTTTATTTCGCTTTTAACAAAAAAACAGCCGAACGTGAAAAGTTGAAATTTGGACACAACATGGGTAATGATAAACAGTGTATGCATATTAAGTTTGAGGGCTCCCAGTCACGTGACCGAAATTTCTGAGGCGGAAAACGGTCAAAAAGTGGTAAATTTTGAAGGTATATCTCGATAAGTAGTGATATTCTTTGAAAAAAATTTTTGGTTTTTGAAAACACTAATCAGTACCTTTGTAATGGCTATGTTCATTTATTCCGTATTTGACATAATTTTTCCTTATTTTTGTCTTTTTTCTTTTTTTTTCCTTTGTTTTTCTTCTATCACTATCTCCTTTTAAACCACAAAACGCAGATGGATGATATCACTGAGTGGTATAGAGTTCGAAACAAACTGGTGTGTGTCTGAAAATGGGGGTGTCATGTCCGGGGATTCCCCTAAAATGGGAGTTGGAAAATTTTAAACTTTTGAATTGTTTAACGTAGATAGGCCAAATTACCACATTTGGTGGATATTGGTGGTGACTAAAACATATTAAAAATTGGGGGGGCTGCAAAGGGGGAAAATGGTTGAAATGCGTCATACAAAATTCGGAAAATTGTTCTACTCAACTTAAGTAGATCAAATTTTCGGAATAGATTAATGAAATAAAAAGTAAATTGTTGGTAAAATTTTGGAAATCACAATTGGGGAATATTTCCTCAATGGGTTTTTCAAAATCAAAACCTTTGTAATTATCATTATTAATCAAGACATGCCAACATCAGTTTCAGGATAGTTAAATATAAACAAAAGCATAAGATAATAATTTTTGTGGAGGTTGCATTGCACCAATCTCCCCAAAATTTCCTTTTTCCAGTTTAAAACTTTAGGGTTTTTACAACATAGGAATGGAATTGTAAAATAAAAAAGTTCCTCAATTTTTTCTGGCTACTCCAGTACTCCGCTTGATCAGTAGCTCACTTTGTTTGTTGAGATAGTGGCAAGGTTTTTACATGTGGTGTTCATGAAAAAAATGAACACTACCGGTATTTTGTCATGAAAGGATGTTATGAAAAATTTTGTTATAAAGTTTATAAGGTAGTAATATTCCTGAGAGAAGATTCAATTACGCAAAAGTCAATACTTACTTATGACAAAATGGTGTTGAATTTTTTCTTTAATACCATTGCAAACTTTGTCTGTGAAGGTTCTTTCATTACTTTATGTACGATACTTTGATGAAATTGTAAAACTTTTTATGCAAGCTCTCAGTTACAGAAATTAGTGCTTTTCATTTTAAGGCTGTTTAAGAAAACTTTTCAAGTTTTTAGCACCTCAATGGACGTATTAATTAATAATTGTGCTAGCCTATTAGCATTTACCATGGAAGTGGCTATTTTGCCTCTAGAGGCAAAATAGTGTTTTTCCTCTGTTTGGGTTAGGGTTAGGGTTGGGATTAGGGTTAGGGCTATTTTGGCACTTGCGGCAAAATAGCCGTTAGGACTGTTAAAAAATAGCCGTTAAAAAAATAGTCGTTAGGACTATTTTGCCTCCAAATGGCAAAATAACATGGGGCAATTTTGCCTCTGCATACATGAGACTTAACATGAGGCAAAATAGCCACTGCTTTTTTATATACTGCAATATTCGCAGTAAAGTTGGTTTTTAGGATGGAATAACCTATTTAAGTATTTCAGACTTAGAAAAGTTTGTGGCCTATTACAATGCCAATAAATGAATCTTTTTAGTTGGCTATTAGGCTATAGGCTAAACATACTGGTAATATAGCCAACCGGTATGTACGTAGGTATATTGTCACATACGGTACTTACTAGGATAGCCCAGGTGTAATGTTAATGTTATCTGTTATTGATTGTAGAACCAAGAATATGATTATAAGATGTTGACTAATATGCCTGGTGAAAATGCTGTTACATATGTATTGGTAGTGCTTGTACAATGACTTGAAATTTTGTTCAAAGTGTCCACTTTTCCAGTAGTGCCAAAATATTACCGTACTAAGTTGTATTTTGCAACCCCAGATCATGCGAGCAGGATCGTCGTAAAAAAACATCGCTTTACTTTTTGGCCAAGCTGCTGACTGGAAGTGGAATGATGGAGAAGCAGGCTTGCATAATGCTGTTGATAATGGCATAAGCTGTTCCTTACGTGCAATAATATGACTCATAGGCCTGGCACTGGCAGTAATGCCTGATGCTGTTAGGTACTCGATTGTTGTTAGGCTGTTAGGCACTCAGATGCTGTTAGGCTGTTAGGTACTGGCAACTGCTGTTTAATAAACAAACAAATCGAGAAAATAGTTGGAGGTTACCAACCAAGTGAGTATAATGGTATACAGTATAATGTATATTGCCAAATTGCCCTAAACAGGTCTACAGTTGGCTAGTAGGCCACAAGTATGTAGTGGTACTGGTATGGCAATCCCAACCCTGCAATGCATGTTTAAAACACTTAGTCGAGTTGTTAGAACTGTTGCCCATAATCTTGTTTCATTAAATAACTTTTGCTTTAAATACCGGTAAGGGTTTAGGCAAGACAGTTGTGGTAATGACCTAGGTAATGACTATATCACTGCAAATTTTCAAGTTAAAGAGAATAACATGAGAATGAACAATATTCATCCGTGCTTTTTTAGCGGTTAACATTAGGGTTTTAATGCACAGAGCTGGACAGTGCTGTTTCGAGCTTTTAGCTCTCATCGGCAGCCCTCAGCTTCTCTGACAAAGTTATTCCCCAGCTGAACAAGACTCTTGGCCGAACTGGACAAACCTTAAGGGCTTGCACAGCGGCAGAGGCTTTGTAGGGAATAAACGATTTTTCACTTGTGGTACTTAAAATAAACAAGTGAAAAAATCGCTGAACCCTTGCAGTAAGAACAGCCAAACTTGTCGATTAGGGTTTTAAGTTAGGGTTGGGGTTCGATTTGGGAATAGTTATAGAGTAAGCATTTGAATTTGGGTTAGATTGGAGTCAGAATTAATAAAAAACTAGATGAAAATTTCCGATGAAATAAAGCTTTCTTATTTCCTATAATTTGCCTTTTTCTGCTGATGCTTTTACTAATGCAGTAGTTGGTAGTATGTTGCCAGCTTCCAGATATGTCATCTTTCTCTATGCCCCTGAGGAATGGCATTTCTAACAAAATCAATTTAGAGTGTGTGATGAGAATCAATTTTTTTTTATGTAACTTTTCATTGTTTTGTTAGGCTTTTGTTTTGAGTTTTTTTTTTTATTAATTCTGGTCCAATATAACGTTAACCTGTTAACCCAAATTCATTTAGTCCAAAAGTTTGGACTAATTCTCTGTTTTCTCAGTTTCCAAAGTGTTTGATGGACATTTGACATGGAGCCAAAGGCTGTAGTAGTGTTTGGTTTTCAATTATTTTAAGTGAATTCAATTTACCACCAAAAGTTTTTGATTAAACTTTTGTTTTACGCCTCCTCAAAATGCATTTCCTTGGTAACACAACAGAAAATGAAAAAAAAATAGCCATAACTTCGCAACTGCTCATGCTAGATGCAAAATTTTTATTCTAAAGATGCAGAATACCCAAGTTCCTATCTGCTCTCATTACATTATATCAGTCTAACTGCTCAATTTTTCAAGTAAAATCAAGAAAACAGTTTTTTTACTAATTTTATTGAATTTTCTATGATATATCTCATTGCATAGAGGAGTGGTGGAATTTTTCTGGTAATGTATAGTAACTTTTTATTGGCTATACTGTTATTGAAGTAATTATTGTATTAGAACAAATATTGATTGGTTCTTAAAGTGTTCTCTGACAAGATGGCTAGCACTGTAAGTGTGATACGCAGTAAAATTGAGACGGAAGTCTAATGTTTAACTTATTATTAATCACTGCTGCATTCTGTTAGTTTCGCATGTTATTTCTGTTGACTTTGAAAAATGTTGAAATGTCAATAAAAATTTGGTTGTTCTCTGCCCACAAAAGAAAATGATTTTGACAGAACTGCATTTCTCAGTACAAAATCGTTTGCAGTTAAAGACTTGCTCAACTGCTCATGAATTCTAAAAGCTAGCATGCAAAACTTCAAAAAGTAGAAAAGAAAAGGCTAATCAAAAGCAACAGGTGCTGCTGAAAAGACTGCGTTTAAAGTAAAGGGATGGTGCTTAAAGTATGATTTTGACTAATACTCTATCAGGGTTTAATCAAAAAATTTTGGAATCACCTGGTGCATACCATGCATTGGATTGTATTTCAAAAACGCAAGTAAATCATAACTCTAGATGATTGAACTGATGAGTGCAAACAATGTTTCATTACTCCATAAAAGAACATGTACTCGTATTCTATGGCCAAGAAAAGAAAAAGATATCTTACCCTGTTGATTTTGGAGTGTTTTACATCACACGCCACATATTTTTTTGTGTACATTGCACAACTTTTAATCCATCCTATGCATTGGGATGTATCTGAAAATCTTAAACAAGTTTGATTAACAGCTTGCAATTAATCCAAAATTATTAAGGGTTTTAGTATTGCTTTTTGATGAAAATGAAGTCAGCTTATCGCGTATGTGATTAAAGTTTTATTGGATTAAAGGGTAATTGACTCATGCTCAACACTCTTGATGATGTATTGCATATCTTGAAGCAGTTTACAATTCCAATGCAGTAAATCAAAAAAGTCTCAATGCTCTGTGTAGAAGCAAGTTTAACAGCAATTGATTTCGGACTCTTTAATTGTTACACTTTTAGCAACCACTAATACTGCTGAAGCTCTTTGTTCTGCTCTTGGATGCTGGCTGACTTGGACATGTCATTTCAAAGTTTTCTTCATCGTTTTAAGGGCTAATAACAATATTAGTTTTATTTCTAGTATTTATACTTTTGGCTTTAGATCTTTTTGCTGTTAAACATTTATTCCTTTTTTCTACTCTCTACTCGTGAAGAGAGAAATTTTTTCGGTTTTCACATCCTTTTTCATGATGATGTCTTTTTAGGCTTTTATTGTTGTAAGCATTAGAAATCTTCTACTAAAGTCAAATTACTTGATACGCATTGCTTGTAGTTTAAACTTTGCAGATGCAGCACAATATTTTTGTGTACAGCTTTCTAGAAACACTAGTTTTGACTCTTGAGTTTGCCTGGTTTTCCAGAGATTTTAGTTAAGCATGGTTTGTATTATGTGATGCCAAGGCAAAATCAATTTTTATCCATGAATCCTGCACTTTGGAAGCAGATTTCTCAGCAGAACATGCTGCATTATTTTGTTTCTTTGTAGGCAGAAAGCAGCCAAATCTTACTCAAATTTCTAACATTTTTTCAGCAAAGAGAATTAGTTTGTTTTCCTAAATAGTATCATGATCCTACCAATAGCATGTTGGCTTTGGAGCATACTATACTATACCTATTTAGTAATTGCTAAACGTAGGAATAACAAGCATGTTATTGTTCAAAGCCAAAATACTCTGCCTGTTTAGAACAATCGCAAAGAATTAAGATGTGAAAATAACGAGAATACAGTCAGTGATTATAAATTAGTTGATACATTAAATTCTGTCGTAGTGATCTTGCGCTTTTCAACACTTACAGTTCTAAGTATCCTATCTGTGAACAGTGTGAAAATCAATTAACAAGTTCTAATACAGCAATACTCTACAATGACAGTATAGCTAATATAAAGTTACCATCTACCATAGGCATAGCCAGGATTTTTGATTGGGGGGGGCCCAAACCACAAATCACACGCAATGACGTCATCAGAAATTTTCGAAAAAGTAATTTTTTGTGGGGCTAAGATATCGTAGAATGGAAGATCTGAAGCCGTAGCCTAATGGCACTTTGCCAGGATTTTGGTAAAGTTAGAGGGCGAAAACTAATTGTTGAAAAGTGTAAAAGTCTAACTTGGAAGACGTGTTGAGTAAACTAGTGTACTCAAACGTATCAGAGACGGGGGTCTGGGGGCAGAGCCCCCAGCCGCTGATGGCAATGGGGCCTGGGGGCAAAGCCCCCAGCCGCTGGGCGATTTTTGTAAGTTTTTGGAAAAAAAGCTATTTAAATCCCATTGGATCACATTTCGCACGAGTTCAGAGCCATTTCAAAGAACTAGATTTTTAACATTGAAAGCCAACCAAAAAAATTTAGTTGTTCAATACTCTTTTTGCAATTAAATCCTAAAACACGCTTACAATCTTGCATTATGGTGTAAAATTTTAATTGTAAGTGATTTGGTCTATAGGGGGAAGTAACGAACGTTGCCTCCTGCAATACTTTAGCAGTAAATAATTAAGCTTATAATAACGTTAAACGAGGGCCTGGGCTGGACCCTTTTAGGTCAAAACTCTTAGATTTCTCACAGGTTTTGCATATAAATTGTTTAAAATTTGCATTAAGGGGCCCCTGGCCCGGGAACCTTGGTCGTCAGTCAGGGGCCCTTGGTCTCCCTGGTTGCCAGTAAGAGGCACCGTAGCCCCTTGCTTGTCGGTCAGGAGCCCAGGCCCCCTGATTGTTAATTAGGGGCCCAGGGGCCCCCTGGTCGTCAGTTAGGGACTCCAGGACCCCTTGGTTGTTGGTCAGGGGCCCTGGGGCCCCCTGGTCGTCAATTAGGAGGACCCAGAGGCCCCTCGTTGCCGGTTAGGGAGCTCCTGGCCCCCTGGTTGTTGGTTAGGGGCCCCCTTGTTGTTAGTTAGGGCACTGGGGCTCTCTGGTTGTGAGTTAGGGGCCCCGGGGCCCTCTGGTCGTCAGTTAGGCACTCCGGGGCCCCCTGGTTGTTGGTTATGAGCCATGGGGCCCCCTGGTTGTTAGTTAAGGGGCCCCCTGGCGACCATGGGCCCCCTGGTTTTCAGTTAGGTGTCCCGGACCCCCTGGTTGTCGGTTAAGGATTTCAGGGCCCCCTAGTTGTTAGTAAGGGCCCCCTGATTGTTACTTGGGGGCCCCGGGACTCACTTGTTGTCATTAATATTATTGTTAATTACTGTTATGTGCGTAATTACTGAAAAAAAACTGCAACTAAACATCGCCAGGCTATGTTGTCATAACTTTTTGTCGTTAGTGGTATTTTGATTGGGGGGAACCCGGGCCCCCTGGGCCCCCCCTCTGGCTACGCCTATGCCATCTACACAAATATAACGCTTCTATGCAATGAGATATAGGCTATCATAGAAAACTCAATAAAATTAGTAAAAAAACTGTTTTCTTGATTTTACTCGAAAAATTGAGCAGTTAGACTAATATAATGTATTGAGGAAAGATAGGAACTTGGGTATTCTGTATCTTTAGCAAAAAAATTTTGCATCTAGCATGAGCAGTTGCGAAGTTATGGCCATGTAACAGTTGAAAACTCGCCTTCAGTAAACAAAAAAGAAAGACAGCAACTAAAATGGATTAAATTGGATTTAATTGAATAGAAATGAAAGTTCATAAAATGATAAAGCCAAGTCCCACGATGTAACAAAAAATCTTCGTTTGAGTGCAATGAGTCGAAATGATACGGATGGTGGGCCGATGAATATACGGAGTAACTGGTGACCTCACGAACAAGCTGGCGTTCCAACTGGCGACCTGTCAGTGTAGTTGGCGACCTGGCGGTGTTACTCGGCGATGTGGCGGTTTTCTGCAGATAGAAATAAAAAAGGTCCAATACATAATACTAGATGAGCCTACGCCTAACACAAAAACACACGAAAAGACACACTTACCAACCATTTTGAGTCGCACAAATAATTGGCTTTCGAAACAGTTGCCAGTCTCAAACAGTAGTCAACAGCAAGGTCTTTTCAAAACAGTTGTTCCAAACAGCGGAAGTCAAAAAATAATAAGACTAAAAACGGTCAAGCGTCGGCTCATATAGCATTACGTAATCAGAAACGCAAAAGACGTCGAGAAAAAACGCAAGACTGAATAATCCGGCAGAAATCAGAAGACTACAAGAAACTGAAATCCCGAGTTCGAAACTGCGCTAACAGGCCATTTTAATTTTTGTCCTGTTGCGATAGAAACGCATTTTGAGGAGACGTAAAACAAAAGTTTAATCAAAAACTTTTGGTGGTAAATTGAATTGGTGGTTGAACCACAACTTTTGAGAGAGTTCCCAAGAAATTGAAGGAAGTCACCAACATTTGGTACGGCCTAATGCAGACCCACCAAATTGTACTGGAGAATACTGATATAACTGCTGGGCAGGAGTTCCAAAAGCTTGTAATTTAGTTATTGCGTTACTTGCTAACTTTTTTGGATCTTAAAGGTTTGGTTGATGGTAGTAAGCTATTGTGTGAATAAAATTTGGTTTTAGAGGTGAATCTAAAGGGCTGTTTGTTTGGGATGTTCGCTTTTGGTGTTAGGTAATTGACAAGGTTTGTTTGGTTAAGGATTGTGCAAGCAGAATTCTTTGTTATGTTTGACATTGCTGCTAAGTTGCTCTCTCTGGCTAATGTGGTATTTTCAGGGTTTTTTGATGAGAAGATGTGGTCGTTTGAAACTTCAAAAATTAATTATTTGTAAGTCTTAGGTATCGGTTGAGAGTTGTTGAAGTTGACCTAGAAAAGAATTGGATGAAGTAGGTTGTGGTCTTGCACAATTGGATGGAGGTTAAGTGTGGTCATTAAGCTGAATTTCATGAGTAAGCTGGCGTTTTTATTGGGCATGGATGATTTGCACGTATTTGGAAAATGTATTGGCAGGCTATGCAACCAAATAAAAATATTTTTTTTGTTGTGTTCTAGTGTAATGAAATGAAGATGAGGAATGGTGGCATTTTTTGTTAAGTTTTTTCAGGGTCAGTGTTAAATCTGAATTTAGGATTTGCGTTTGATGGAAGGTTAGGTTTAGTCTTAAGAGTTAATGTTAGAGGCAATTAAACTTTTAGGCTTGTATATGTTTCCTGGTTGCCAAACTGCTAGATTGGCATTGGCCATACCTGTAGTGACATTTTGAATTACTTTTATTGTTTTTAATTGTGTTATGAAGTTTCTGCATTGTTGAAAAAGTTTAAGCGAAATTTTGTGTGCAAGGTTGCTGGAATGCTGGGTGCAGTCCTTGTTAAAAATGAAGTAAGATTTATTTCTAAGAACTCATTTCAAACTTTAATCATTAACAGTGTTGCCAACGGCTTGTTACTGCAAAGGAATTCCTGGAAAGGAAGTTTTTTCGTGTGTGATTGATGTGGAGATGAGACTCGACAACTTCTTAAATGCTTCGTCATCAAGCAGGTATATAAAGAAAGTTTTGGTTTTGTAATATTCATAATGTTTATTTGTTTATACATGTTGCATCTGAGAATATAGCCCAATAAAACTGTTGCTGGTGTTGAAACTTTTCCTATCAAAATGTAGTATAGGCGTAGCCAAGATTTTTGATTGGGGGGAGGGGGCAAACCACAAATCACATAGGTGAAGACCAAAAAAAAAACTCTTCATGGTCCAATTTAGGATTTTTGATTGTGGGGAACCGAAATTTAGTTGGAGACGAATTCAGGATTGGGGGGAGCCCAACTTACAACCTTTAAGCGAAGACCAAAACAATAAAACAACAAAAAAAGATCTTCACATACCAAAGGGCCGATTTTGTCCCGGAAATCAGGTGAAGACCAAAAAAAGGTCTTCACGGACTGAAGTCTGATTGGAATCAAAACAACTAACGCAACTGAAGGAAGATTAGTCTCTTTCGCCACATATTTATCATGATTGGCATTGCAATTGGGAGGGTTCCGGGTCCCCTGGGCCCTCCCCCCTGGCTACGCCTCTGAAATGCAGTTTTTACAGTAAGTGATGTTATCATAGATTTTGTTCATTTTTTTACGCTGGTAAACTCGTAAATGACTTTGTAAAATTAGTAACTGAAACAAATTAAACGTCTAAACATTAAAAGTCTGACCTGTAAATGTCAAAACATTGCAATTAAATTATTACTGAAAAATGATTTGGATAATTCAACGGACTAGGAAACCTTGTCAGTTTTTTTTTTGTCTGATATGGTTAAGCGGGTGCAGTGTTTTGCTTAGCCCACCGTGGCTTGGTTTGTTTGGGGGCTGCTCTGAGGCTTCATTGTTTGATTTTTTTCAATGTTTTGAGTTGAAAAAAAAGCAATTTTCCAACACATTATTTGAACTTCCAGTCATGTCATGTTTTAAAGATAATTTTTGGTATCGTATGCTGAACATTGTTTCTAGTGGATCTTTGGACGGTGAAATGTATTTTGGTTGCATTGTAAAAAGTATTATTTACATTGCAGTGTCGTCAATGGAAAGTTCTGTGCAGTTGGTGTTCCTCGGTCCAGATTGCATGGTGACAGATTGCAAAAGGATTCATAAACAAAGATTACATTATTTTTCAGGGTTAAATTTGTTTTGGAAAGTTTTGGATTTTCTGTTTGTTATTTCTGTTTTTTTGTTGGGTGGGTTGCTGTTATTTGATTTCTTGTTGTAATGCATTTTTGTGTTATTGTAAATACTTATGTCGCTTAAGAGGGGGTGTTTTAAGAGTTAACATATAACTCACGGATTAGTACAAAGTTTAAAAAATTGCCAAAAGTAAGCAATAAAATTTGATCGCTTGTTGAAGCGTGCTAACAGGTTTCATAAAAGACTTATATACATATTAAGAAGTTTCAAAATTGTACCACTTTTAAATTTCATAGCAGCTCAGCAAATTTCTGATGGAGTTTTTGCTGCTGATTACGAATTTGATATTATTTTTGATTATGATGTCATATTGAGGGTTCAGGACTCCATTTTTTACGTCATTTTTCGACTTCTGCGTTTTCTCGAAAACTATACATCGTGGAACCATTGATATTTACATCAAACGACGCAGAATACATGATTTGCTATCAGTGTTCAATAGATAAAAATGGTGCATCTTCAACAGAAAATAAGCTATTTACAGTAGAAAAAAGAGATTTCCTCAAGTTGCTGGGTATGATGTCACAAACATCAAAAAAACACTGACGCTATGAAGTTTACTTGTTTTCAATCGCTATTTCGACTGAAAACCAGCATTTATGCGTTGTAGATGACTGGAACTGGGTTGGTGTTTTGATTTAGAGGGGATAGGTAAAGGCTGGGATAAATCGGGCCAAAATGAAGGGGGAAACCCCCAGAATTGACTCTATTAAAGCGTTTTCATGCAGATGGACAGCAAAGTGATTATTTTATTATTATGATTTTTTTTGCCATATTGTCAGTTGATATGTTAAGTCGAAGTCTGTTCTATGAGCTCTCCATGTGGTTATCTCATAACTGCTTCTCAGCTATTCTTGAAGAATAGAGTCTCCAATTTATTTTTTGGTGTTTCATTTTATCGTTGCGGGAAAACTTAAGCATTTTTAAATTTATAATTCCTACTCTTCTTTTAGCTCCAAGATATCTCAACTATTATTACTCTAGTTTGGGGCAATGACTTAAACAAAAAACGAGTTGGTTTCCCTACATAGCTGTTATATATACTCAGTATTTAAATTGTAAAGTTTTGCATTGGGGGACGCTTTTTCAGCTTTGACTGAACCTTAGTGAACAACAGGCACGTAGCCAGGATTTTTTGAGAGTTTGTTCCGTAAACGAACTTGACCCAAATTTTCATTGTTACTGACTTGGATTGATGCGATTTTTCAGTGAAAATTAGGTGATCTCCAAAAAAAAAAGAGAAAAGGTCTTCGCCGAAATCCGAGAGCTTTTTCTGGCCGAAATCAAAAATTTAAGTGGTTTTTCCAGCCAAATATAGGTGATCTTCAAAAAAACAAAAAAAATGTCTTCGCCGAAATCCGAAGGCTTTTTCTGGCCGAAATCGAAAATTCAAGTGGCTTTTCTGGCCAAAAACAGGTGATCTCCCCCAAAAAAACACTAACTTTTCCTCCCACAAACCAGCGCTAAAATCTCGATGGGGGGACGCTCAATCTCGATGGGAGGACGCGTGCCCCCCATCCCCCCTACAATTTAAGTACTGTATATACTGAATATTCTTTCGGGCTTAATTGGTGTAAAAATTTCTTGAAAGCTCCCTCAGCAAGGCCTGTGGAGCCGTGTTGTAACAACGAAGCCATTGCATCTTAGAATTTGTATGAAACTTCAATATCATAAAAAATAAGTAAAAGGATCTTATTAAGAGTTTAGGAGCTTCATCATTTATTGACTATTTTTTCCATTACTTTTTACCAAGATAAATCTGGTGGTGGTAGGAAGTAGTTTTTTAAAAAATTTTTCCTTCAGAGTGTCATGACTCCTTACTGTCCGTAGGCATATCATCCTACGAACATCTTGGAAGGGAAAGAATGTACAGTGTTTATTGTTCTGTGAACTTTCTATCTTTTGCATTTTTACATGTTTAGCATTGAGCGTTACACAATTTTTAGCTGCATTTTTTTTTCGGAAATGATTTTAAAAGGCAGTTGCAATTGCATGTTGGACTAAGTCGTAGCCCTTTAAAATATGTTGAAAAAATGCTACGAGATTAGAACACACAAATTCATGCCGCAGCATGAAAATCAGCCATGTAAATTTTGTCCGCATAAAATTGGGAAAACACTGCTATCTGCTTGTGCTAATTGTTGAAAATGTAACTATCTGTGGTACAACTTTTGGTACCGGTGTGTCACTTCAAAGAGGCAGCAAGGTCAACGTTATTGTCATTTATTGTAAACTTTGTAACCTACAGTATATTTTTTCTATGTGCATAATATAAAAGAACAAGATTACAGCGCTGGTTCACTCATGATACTGGCACAGTATATTAACTTTACAGTATATTCACTCCATTGTCAAAAATGTCCAGCATTTTTTTGCCTGTGTTGCGTCATAAGGACTTTTTTGAGTGGGTCACGTCACTACATGGCGAAAAAAATGTTTCCAATTTTTTTCGATTATTTCAATATTGTATATTTTTTAAAAAAACTTTGGGTTTTTTTATTTGAATTAATAGACTTTGCGCTTGAGGAAAGCGCAGTGGGCGAGCGAACTGTTACATTAGTGCTTTTTCAATTCTTAGAAATCGGCACGAAACATGCTCGAAGATGTCGGGAGCCCACTACGACGTCATAATGCTTGTTAGAAATATACTAATTTCAAGTGTTTTAGTGCAATCGTTGATCTTAAATCAAAGCAAGGTCTTCTTGGCTGCTCAAGGTTTTTTGTCGAAGTAGACGGTGGACGAGATGCATTTGTGACGTCATAATGCATTTACATATTGTTTAATTTCGTATTCATGCTTGCAATTGGACAGCCTGATTTAGCCAAATGCCAATACTAAATAAATGAAAAACAGCTAAAAGAAATAAATCGGATCGAGTGAAAGATGTAATCGGGAGACCACTATGACATCACAAAGCTGTTACAAATTTGCCGATGTCAATTGATTTCACTGCAACATAATCCATCATACAGTATAAGGATTTGGGTGCAGCTAAGTTTTATAGGGAGTAAAAAGGGTCGTGATCAACGCTTTCGCGTGTGACGTCATAATCCATTTAAGTTTTGTTTTAATTTCCTGTTCAAGCTTGCTGTAGAACAGTCGCACTACAAGCTAATATAAGCATTGAACAAATTCAAGATAGTAATCGAAGTATGTAGTCGGGAGACCACTATGAAGTCATAAAGATGTTACAAATTTGCGAGTTTCGACTGATTTGACTGCAATTATTATCCATCATAAATCATAACAAGGTTTTGCTTGCAAGTTGCAATCGAGTAGAAGAAGTCTCAATCAACGCGTTCGTGTGATGTCATAATCATAATGCATTTACGTTTTCTTTTCTTTCATGCATTATAATTTGTTTTTAATTGATTAAAAAGAGTTTTAAGGGTGAGTTCTTCTCAGTGATATGCCATTGATTTTTACAGTATTTGAAGTAGGCTATCTAGTGACATGATAGCCCCAAAATTCTTCAAAAAGAAATGCTCTGTGCTTACTATCTTAGTTCTTAATTGCTACAATAAACAAGTAAACACAACACAAGTTACTTTGCTAGGTGTACTGTCAAGCCAGAGGCTTTTTATTTAGTAGAATTGGGACAGACGCGCGGAAAAAAGAGAAGAGCATTAAAGAAAAAAGCATACTTTTGTTGTAAATTTTTTTTTAAGGCCACGCGTATTCGGCTGATTTGATTAAACATATATGTAGATAAAATAAACCGTGAAGAAAACAGTCACGCTGGTTGGACGAATCGGCATATTTTAAAACAAACTAAGCTAGAATAAAAAATACAAAACCATTATAGTTTTCAGTTCACTGATAAAGAGTCCATGATTAGAAAACTAGGTCTATGCCGCTTTATTCAGCTATTATATGGTCAATCGTTTTGTTCAACAGTTTTTGCCATGCTTTTAGTTCAACAGCTTTGCCATACTTTTTCGTGTGAAAAAGCAAATAATGAATACAGCATAAGCACGATAACTTACGGGAAGATTTCGAAACTTTCTAGTTCAGAGTTAAATACGATTATACTTATCTTAGTGATAGTGAATAAAACTACCATAGCCTACTAATACGATATACACTTTATAGCCTCCTGATCTGTGATAGATAGCTTTATTTATAGATCCTGCTTACCAATAGATGACATTATGTACAGGAATGCCGATCTTTGCTGAGCATTGGGGGGAATAATTTGCAATTTTATCCCAATTTCGCAACATTGGGGGGGATGAACCTCGACCACGATTTTGTTCAGGTGAGCAAATTAAGTGAAGACAAAAAAAAGGTCTTTCCAAAAAATGGAACACTTTTTCCCCAAATTCAAGTGGACACCTACACTCAGATGCACACCAGAGTCAAATTATTGGGGGGGATGCATACGTAGACCATATCGGTACTCAAGCTATTAGGGGGTATACAGTCAAATTATAGGGGGATATATCCCTTTCGGGTTTCAGCACCCCTGATTATGAATTTATTACTGAGGATTTACTACTCAACGAACTTAATAAGAATGGAGGGGGGAGGGTGACTGGGAAGTGAGCTCGCGCTCTTCAAGTCTCCAGCCACCCGCGTATTTGAAGCAGGCGGCCTGCAGCCGTAATTGAACTGGGGTCGAAGTATTGCTAACGCAATAATCAGCATTCAGTTCCGCTCGGCCATGATGCAGATATGAAGTGCGTAAGCAAAGTTACTGTTGTATACAAATTAAAATAATGATAAATTATGAATTATGATCAAGCAATAAAAAAATTATTATGATCAAACGTAAATGCATTGTGATTATGACATCACACGAACGCGTTGATTGAGACTCCTTCTACTCGATTGCAACCTGCAAGCAAAACCTTGTTATGATTTATGATGGATAATAATTGCAGTCAAATCAGTCGAAACTCGCAAATTTGTAACATCTTTATGACTTCATAGTGGTCTCCCGACTACATACTTCGATTACTATCTTAAATTTATTCAATGCTTATATTAGCTTGTAGTGCGACTGTTCTACAGCAAGCTTGAACAGGAAATTAAAACAAAACTTAAATGGATTATGACGTCACACGCGAAAGCGTTGATCACGACCCTTTTTACTCCCTATAAAACTTAGCTGCACCCAAATCCTTGTACTGTATGATGGATTATGTTGCAGTGAAATCAATTGACATCGGCAAATTTGTAACAGCTTTGTGATGTCATAGTGGTCTCCCGATTACATCTTTCACTCGATCCGATTTATTTCTTTTAGCTGTTTTTCATTTATTTAGTATTGGCATTTGGCTAAATCAGGCTGTCCAATTGCAAGCATGAATACGAAATTAAACAATATGTAAATGCATTATGACGTCACAAATGCATCTCGTCCACCGTCTACTTCGACAAAAAACCTTGAGCAGCCAAGAAGACCTTGCTTTGATTTAAGATCAACGATTGCACTAAAACACTTGAAATTAGTATATTTCTAACAAGCATTATGACGTCGTAGTGGGCTCCCGACATCTTCGAGCATGTTTCGTGCCGATTTCTAAGAATTGAAAAAGCACTAATGTAACAGTTCGCTCGCCCACTGCGCTTTCCTCAAGCGCAAAGTCTATTAATTCAAATAAAAAACCCAAAGTTTTTTTAAAAAATATACAATATTGAAATAATCGTAAAAAATTGGAAACATTTTTTTCGCCATGTAGTGACGTGACCCACCCAAAAAAGTCCTTATGACGCAACACAGGCAAAAAAATGCTGGACATTTTAACAATACATTTTGCTTGAAGTGAACCTACTATATATATTAGTATACAGTGGTACTGGTATGAAATTCGTTTATAGTAGTGCAGTACTGTTAAAAAAATGAAACGTCAAATTGTACATAAAAAAATCTGAAATTGCATGCATCTTTAGTTGAGAAGTACCAATGTTGTCACTATACCAACACCTGGGCCAGAAAAAATATCCAGTATTTCTTACAGCTGTGTTGCGAAACCAACTTGTTTTAGTTAAAGTTATTGCCCCAAAGAATAGTAATAATAGTTGAGATATCTTGGAGTAAAAAGGGTATAGGAATGAGAAATTTAAAAGTTATAATTTGATTAAAAACAGTAAAGCCTTATTTAAAATAATAAAATTTTTAAACGTTTCGGACTTAGCGATGTCCATCATCAGCAAAAAATAAAATCTTAAAAGCGTTAATCAATTAATCAAATTAAGTAAAAGCGAATTAAAAGCGTTACTTAATGGATAAAAATACTTAACTGTTAAGTTTGAACTAACGCTTGAAATCACAACATAAATAGAAAATGAATTAAGAGCACTATCTAGCAGTGCGATTTGAAATCTTAACCTCGCCTGTTTTTTGTTTTGAGATGGTATTCAACTCAAGTTTTTCACGCTAGACCAAAATGTTGAAAATACCTAAAATGCATTCTCACCAAATTTGAAGTTTCTCCACCTTCTCGCTTTCAAGATAATGCAGTTCAAAATTAGCCGTTTTCCACTTTTTTAGTGTTGCCATTTTTATCAGTATTTTGACAGAAGATTAACTTTGGGAAAGCTGACTTACATTTATTGAAAAGCAGCAAATTTTACATTTCTAAACCTGTACTTTGTTTTACAATACTTCTGCCACAAAAAATTTTTGGATAATCAAGGACATGTTGTCAGTTTTTGAAAATTTTGTTTCTCATTGGCAACCCTGACAAAATGTCTAAAGGGAAAAAGCCTTTTTAAGGGGAAATCTAATCTGTTTTACCTCAGAAACAGAAGGTCGTAGAAAGCTCAAATTTGGTAAAGTTGGTTTTATCTGTCAAAATTTTTCGAGAAAAAAATCGAGCAAAAAAAATTTCCGACCTGAATACCCTTTTAATCAGTCAAAACAATTCGAATCTGCCGATGAGCGTTGGTATTACGCGAAACTCGAGTCCAGAGCAGTACGTGGGGAAAAAAAAAATTGGGTCTGCCTTTTTAGCAGCTGAAGTTACGAGATGAAGACGTCAGCCTATACCGATAGCTTGGTTATTCAAATTTACCGGTTGAGTTAGCCTAATTCAGGGATCAAAATTCTTTGCATTGTGTCGACTCCTCTTCACACTGATGATGAAGTCAGTTGACTTCGAAACACGGGAATGCTCCCGCGATAGGGGGCTCCGCCTCACCTGCGTCACTAGGGGTTGAAATGATTACCCATTTCGACGTGGAGACAGCATTAAGGTGTTGTCAAATGAAGTAGGATTGTAAGACGTGATGTCTCTGTGAACTATTAAATTAGTTCTGCCTATTTCACTTCAGGAATAATTTAACTTGTTAAATTCGAATAATAATAATAATATATTAAGCAAATGATTTGGTCGCAAGCGTTTAATTTCTGATCTTATTAAGCATATGATGTCATATCTTTGACGTCAATAAGGTTCATCTTTGTGCCCACTTTGTGTCCATTTTTGTGTCCACTTAAAACGCAAGAAGTGGTAGTTCAACAAAGATCATGCAATTTTAGTCGTCGTGAAAACGATGCAGTCCAAATTCAACCAATTTTAACCAATCGAGTTCCCTTTTTTGACTTTTCAAGTTGTGTACGTTCAAGCTGGGCGAAAATATTGAGTTTCTTTTTTTTAAGTTCCTAATCGGGTTTTGTTAAAAAGGGAGTTGTAAAAACCAACTTGCCCTAAGAAAATTTCAATTTTTACCTTACAATTTTTGTCAAAGATGTTCATTAAAAATATTCGCTATTAATTTTTCAATAATAATTGGTTATTAAACATTTAGTAATTACTCTCTGCTTTTTTTTGCTTTGGCCACGTACTGCAAGAGGTGTGCAATGAGTATATTATGCCGTAATTAAAATTTTTTGTTCACTTCAATCACATCTTTGCTAAAATTCTACTTTTACATTAAATCATTTTTAACTTGTGATGCTTCGTAACTGTACTAATTACCTGAAAATAGTCAATGTGAGTTCGCTGTTCCTCCAATTCAAGAAAAAAACTAGGGGCTGTCTATATCTTAATTCTATGAAAAATATCATATTTTTAACATTACTTAAACCCACATTTGTGTCCAATTTTGTGGATCAATAGGCTTTCACGTTTGACTCAGGATGCAACCAGCATCTGAATCCTACAGCGCTATTTCGAAAAAACAAAAAAAGTTTGAGTTAATTATCTACGTTTTCAGATAAAATCACTACTCGAAACAAATAAACTGCAAGACCTTGAATGTTTTGGTCAAACTTTTCCAATGACAACAAGAAAACGGTCAAAATTTGCACTATGTTAGGTAAGTTTTAAAGTAAACGTATTAATCAATATAAAGAAACTCAAGATTTTGACCAAATTATTGCAACAAAAAAAAAAAAAAAAGAAACTTTATGACTTGTTCAAGTTTTAGGTGAATTTTTGGGTTTATTTACGTTAGAATTTTCACTCAAGGCGAATAAATCGTAGCAGTTTAAAATATTTTGACGAATCTACCCCAATAAAACTAGATCAAGCAGAGATGGAGTCGAGGACACAAGGCATGAGACCTAGGCCAAGGACACAAAAAAATTTCGAGGCCACAGCCAAGGGCAGACCCTCTTGAGGCCAAGCCCAAGGACCGAGGACACAGACGCAAGTGTTCTCCTGAAAAAAAAAAGGTCTTTAAAATTTTTTTTCAGGCGATCTCAAAAAAAGGTCTTCAAAATTTTTTTTCAGGCGAAAAACGTCTTTAAAATTTTTTTTTCAGGCAATCTCTACTTGAGGAAACCAAAAAAAAGGTCTTTGCAGATTTTCCGCGAGGTTTCTGGCGTTTTTCAACGAAAATATCAACGGTTCAAAAATAGTGCTGTCCTCGAGCCGAGGACAGGGGAATTTTCGAGGACTTGAGGCTTCGAGGACAAGAACTTCAAACTGTGTCCTCGAGAACTCTACCTCTGAGATCAAGTAATAAAAACACACTTTTTTTGGAAAAATTTTGATTAAAAGTTTTCAAATAATATTCGTTTTAAGATTGAATTATTGTTTTAATCAAAGAAATGGTAAGATTTTGGTTTCTGCAAAAAACAGTTTGATACAAACAAGAAAATCGCAAAAAACTACCGTAAATTTTATAACTTGAGACTATAAGCGAAGGTTTAATATCGAATAACACCAAAAAAGTGGCAAAAGTTTTGTTTTAACTCAACATAGAGTGTAGTTGAATAAAATTTTACGACATTTCAGTAAAAAGATCAGTGTAAAACTAAAAAAAATTAAGATATTAGTTAAACGTTTTAGTTTTATAGTACAAAAAAAATTATTTTACTTAAATTTTCAATTACAAATGACAAAACGTAAGATTTTTTAGAAATTTATCGCTACGGCAACAAAACAGTTGAGATTTATTGACTAAAATTAATAAACATTATCTATTTTGGTTAAATTTTATGGCATTTTAGGAAAAATTAGAGTAAAACTAAAAAACTGCTAAAAAATTTAAAATGTTAGGTAAACGTTTTTGTTTCAAAGTAGAAAAAAACATTATTTTTACTTAAACTTTCAATTCAAAATGAAGAACAGCAAGATTTCAGATATTTTTTACAAAACTATGGCTACCAAAACCAAGAAGTTCAGACTTTTTGATGAAAAATAATAAACGTTATCTTTTTTAACTAAGCGATTTACTGGACATTTTAATGTTTTGGAACATTTTCTACCAAATTTAAGGTCTGAGAAAATTGTATGACTAAAAAATTGTCACAGATTACCGTTTTTTAAGAAATATATTCATTCAAAACAAATAAACCGAAAGAATTCAAGATATTTTTTCACAAAAAGACTTACTTTAAAACGTGGAAATCAGTAAAAAATTAATATTTTAAACAAATTTAATGCTATTAAGGCAATAATACCATTCAAAGCAAAGGAATCATACGATTTTAACATAGTTCTGACAAAGTTACTCTTAACGAACGCAAAAAAGTTAATCAAAAGTTACAATTTAGTAAAATTTTTTGTTTAAATTAGAAAAAAAATGCCGCTCTCTACGTTAAATCAATTAATCAAGTCTTAGAAACTTAAATTGGGAAAATATACCGACAAAAATTAACTGTTTAGATTTTGCATATTTATGAGTCAAATTTTGAGAGAGGCTAAAACAAAGGTCATAGAGTCAAGAGATTCCCAAACGGAGAGGGCTTAAACCACTAACTTGGTGAGCGTGAGTCAAATTTAGTTAAAAAGGTTCAGGACAAGCGCACCTGGAACATCGTTTCACAAAATGAATAAAGATTAAACGACAATATGACAATAAACACATTTGAGTGTTTAAATGTTTGTGTGTCTAAAAATCAAAATACCATTTAAATTGGTTGGCAAAAATTATATTGATGGTGGCCGGGCGCCTTGGATAAATATTATTGTTGGGAGCCCATTTAAATTGGGGGCCATTTAAGTATTGCTGTTGGGGGCCCATTAAAATTGGTTGACAAAAATTAAACTGGAGGGGCCGAAATTATTGTGGGGGCCCATTTAAATTGGTTGGCAAAAATTAAACTAAAGAAGCCCGATTCCCCCTGGATCAATATTGTTAATGGGGGCCCATTTAATTTGGTTGGAAAAAATTAAGCTGGAGGGGCCCGGGCCCCCTGGATCAATATTATTGTAGGAGGCTCATTTACATTTGGTTGGCAAAAATTAACCTGAAGGGGCCCGGGACCCTGGGTGAATATTATTGGTGGGGGTCCATGTGAATTGGTTGGTAAATATTAAATTGAGGAACCTGGGTCCCCCTTGATCAATATTGTCCCCCTTGATCAATATTGTTGTTGTACTTGATCAATAGCGTACCAGTATGCCCCCTTGATCAATATTGTTGTTGTACGCGTGTACAGTTGTCTGCAAAAGATCCTTAAAGAAACCGAAACTGAAGAAACAATAGTATTTTTTGTAACATTTTTATCATTGGTAGCATTTCGATTGGGGAGGGGGTGGCCGGGCCCACTGGGCCTCCCCCTTGGCTACGCATATGCACGCTAGTCTGGCACCGGGCCAGCATCTACTGTAACTGTCTAATGCGGTCCAAGCCAGCGCAAGTTTCTACTCTGGTGCCTAACTGTATTTTTGCATTTTTTCAGTTCGCTTTTTGCCTACTCAATAGACCTACTATCAGTTTATAATAACTAATCTATAGCTGTACTATACGCTACTCCTATTCAGATACAGCTGCTTCCGAACCACGGCCATGTGGCAATAGTTTAGTTTAGACTTTACAGTACAGTGATCTCCCATACAAATCTCTTGTTGGAAATATTGTAAAACGTACGTAATAAATTTATCATTATAACGTCACAAACAAAGCTATTTCGACGTTCTCACCCGGACTAACATTTTTGTGAACCAAATATCACAATTTACTAATATATTTATTTTTGATTTTGTTAAACATATTACAATAAGTACGTGAAATAAGTAGCGGTAGAGGGATGGTTTATTTTCTAAAAGTAGCGGCGCTATTGCTACCGCTACTTGCCCTAAAAAGTAGCGTCGCTACCGCCACCCGCTACTACAGTAGCGCGCTACTGCCAACCTCTGGCGCAGACCGGATGCGCAATTACTTCATGTACGAAAATAAACGACGCAATAAATTTTTAATTGAATACCCAAAACTTTTTGCCACCGATCGTCACTGATATAATGACTTTAATACTGCAAATCCAGATATTTTACTGATAAAAGTTTTGAGAAGTCATCTGCAATCATAGACTTCGTAAACCCAAATACCTATTAAACTCATACAGGTAGAGTGAGTTTACTGAGTTATTTAATGATAGCAGTCTAGTATGTCAGCTTTGACTCCGCTTTCTGAGGTTGAAATGCTTTTGGATCTTTGGAAATGTGGGCCCTGGTACATTGTTAATTGTTGTACCTTACAATTAGGGCTCTCAAGACAGAGAAATGTAATAAAACGTTAATTTTGGTGCAAGTGTAGTATGGCTTTTGATACATTTTTCCCTTTTTTTAATCAAATCGGCTACTATTAGATGCCATAAAGGCTGTGTAGCAAAAATAGCGACCAATTAGCAACACTAAATAGGCTGACTGATATTTTTATATCTATACTGACTGATATTTGAATAGGCTGACTGATACCACAAAAACAACTTCTTTCTTCCAAGAACTAGAACAAGATTAGGGCAAAAATCTTTATCATTCGCAGGAATTAAAATTTGGAATGAAATTCCAAGCAGTATAAAAAAAGTTTCATTCTACAGATTTAAAAAAGCTGTTAAAGCTCATTTTTTATCAACCTATGAAACCGATAAAAGTTAAAAAAACAGCTTTCCATCAGCAATGCAGTAGTACTTACAGGAATCATAGTTGCATATTTATGCTTGAGTTCAACAATAACCTAGTCTATTGCTTGAATGGCATGAGATTGGTGCATTCATCTATCACACATTTATACAATACGTCATCTCTCATTTTGATGCACCCTTGAATTATAAGTAATTTTGCAGTAACTGACTGAGGTTGATATCTACTGGTTATGGAAATTGTACCAGTACTAATGACATATTGGCAAACAATACAAAACAAAGCAAGGAGTTTTTTTTTTCACTCCAATCAGGGCCGTAGCCACGGGGGGGCACAGGGGAGGCTGAGCCCCCCCCCCTGTAATTTTGTAAATAATCTGCCAATCCTTCTCTGAAAAAATTTCAGAATTATTTTTTAAATTATACCAAAAACGTGCAGAGGAAAAATGGAACTATAAATTTTGAGTTATGTTTGCTTTAATCCTGAGCACAGATCCCAGACAGCGAGTCAAAGAAGCGTGATGTGCACTATGACGTAACAATAACTGTCAAGTGTGAAACGACGTGCAGCAGTATAGTGCGTTTTAAGAGTAGTGCAGTACAGTAATCCATTATTAAGTTTATCGCGTCACCGGAAAAATGTTTTGAACTTGACCAGTTAAACTTGTCAAATATGGAAGATTTGTAACAAGATTAAATACTTCCGTTGAGTGTGGCACGCAAGCAGAAGTCCACACCGAAACCTCAAGATCACCTCAACTACCATCCACCGCATCTCCAGAAAATATTGCTGAAAGCGATTGTTCTGAAGCTGCAAATTTGCATCAAGACGAAAGTAACGAAACTGACTTAGATTTGAATATGGAAAAGCCCTCACAGCCAACATTAAATATTCCAAAAAGTAAAACAGGTAGACTGTTTCGCTCGTTTCAGAAGAGTTGGTATATTGGTAGAAGTTGGTTAGAATATTCAGTTATTCGTGACAAGGATTTTTGCTTCGCAGGCCGCAAATTTGGTCTAACAAGCAACGCAGGAGGAATGGGTTCTGAAAGGGCATTTATTGAAGGGGGCTTCAATAGATGGAAAGTTGCATTGGAAAAAGTTAGAGGCCTGCTCAAACACGAAGCCAGTAAGACTCACATAAACTCTATGAAATCGTGATTAGAAGCACAAAAGCGCCAACAATCAGGTATGAGATACTATAGCTGTCAGTGGTGTAAAGTAACAAAATACTTTTACTTGAGTAGATTACTCAAGTAGTTTTTTTCAGTATCGACTACTTATGTAGTTTTTCTGTTTGCTTTTACTTGATTACTTTTTGCACGAAGTTACACTACTGTAGTTAAGTAGTATTTTGATTCAAAAAGTAGAAAGTACTGTAGCTATTAATTTGAACCACCAATTCGTCAGTACTGTTGACTTTACCGACAGTTGTTCAATCGTTTGATTTACCACGGCTACATGCATGGTGGCCTGACCTCTGTGACTCAAGAGTTGCCACCCAAAAAAGGAGCAATAGTCGATCGATTTCTAGGTAAAGTTCATAAACTTTTTGCAAGTTCGAGTTCGGCTTTTTATTATTTTCAAGATTGAGTTTGGCAAAATAGTAATTGAGTGTTTTCGAGTTGAAGTCGATTTCGCAGCTCTGGGTTAGATCTAGCGTTGCAGTGATTGAAGGTGGTCGAATAATTGTCATTATGTTGATTGACTAGTTTGTTTATTTTGCTTGCTTACTTTCAGAAATACTTCTACTTGATTACTTTTAAAACAACTACTTTTTTACTTTTACTCAAGTACTTTTTAGGTCAATACTTTGTACTTTACTTCAAGTAGCTTTTTCGTCAGTAACGAAACTTTTACTTGATTACAGTTTTCGAGTACTTTTTACACCACTGGTAGCTGTAACGTGACTGTATCGTATTTCTCCAAAACTGTGATATTCATATTCTTTTCTAAGTACACACTAGCCATTCGGCAGTCGTACAGTCCTGGAAAACTTCCAAGCTTGTGCATAAGCGTAATTTTTGTGAAAAGCGATTTTTTGATGTGCGTTGGTAGAGTTATGATAATAAAAATTTAGAGATTTAATCAAGAAAGGTAAATACCCGTAAATAGCTTCAATGTGGTAAAATAATTAGCCGCTCTTATGAGTCAATATCTCTTGCTTGCTTAAGAATGCAGCTCATCATGATACATTTTTTTATAATTAGCCCCACAAATTATGTTACCGGTATACGTTTATTTTTATTTTAAATACGACGGTTGCACAACTCTTAACAACAGCCGTATTGGAAAGAAACCGATACTATTTGAAAACTTTAGCTAAAATTGTGCAATTTCTTGTCAATGAATTAGCACTTAGAGGGAGAAACGAACAGTTTATGGGTGAAAAAGATTTTGATCTTTGTTTTGATAGCAGTGCTGGAAATTTTGTAAATATGTTAAAATTTACTGCTGGTCAAAATCCTCAATTTCATGAAGCCTTAAAGTTGGTACCTCAAAATGCTAAATACACTTCGGCATCTATTCAAAACTAAATCATATTTATTTTTAAAGACATGATGCTCTGCACAATATCGAAGGAAATAAACACACGATGTGATCCGCCATTTTACAGCTTGAAATGCGATGGTACGAGAGATGCAGTTAATGCTAAAATTTTATCTGTTGTAGTTCGTTACTCCATTGACGCCACTGTTCACGAGCGTTTAATTGCACTGTCGGGATTAAACGGTCTTTCTGCTGCTCACATAACGAAGCAAATTTTAAAAGATTTAGAATTAGTTGGTCTGGACCCCCAAAATATGTTATGCACTTGCTTCGACGGGGCGAGTGTAATGAGTGGGTCGAAAGGAGGCGTACATGCATTATTACAAAGAGAACTTAACAAAGAAATTCCTTACACTCACTGCTTGAACCACCAGCTACATTTGGTTATCAGCCACGTATGTGCGAAAATTGATGAAGTAGCTGATATGTTCGCGACGTGCAATTGCTTGTATAAATTTTTTCGTAAGTTTGCAGTAAGTCAGTTATACAAAGGTCAACATCTGCAAAGGCTACTGGAGATAAGATGAACCGGTCATTTAGCAGTTTGTAAAGTCATTTTGAAAAACTATTCTGAGATCACCGAAGTTCTTCTAGCCTTATCAAAAAATCATGGTGAATTATCAGTGGAAGCGAAAGGATAGTTTCGGTCTCGAACTCTGATTTCATTTTCCTTTGTGAGATCATGCTTAGTGTTTTAGAAATATTTGCCCCAGCAAACATGCTTATTCAAAAAGAAGTTACAAATCTTAAGCTTGGGATAGATCTCATAAACGCATCATCAAAAGTTTTGGAAGCGAAAAAGAATTCATTCGACGAATTTATCTCAACACTTGGCGAAACATATCCGCAAATATTTGGAAATTGAAAGCGGAGAATGTTCTAGTGAGAAACAACGCAGGATAGTACCACGCCATTTTGACAACTCTGTTGTGACGGAGCGAATACCCAGTGCATCATCCACTTCCCAGCCTGAAGATCAAGAAGTAAAGTGGAGGAGTCTGTATCAGGCAATCATTAATGAGACAGAAACGGAGATCAGCAGACGATTTTCTGAAAAAAACTCAGCGTTGTACCAAAGCTTAGATGCAGATTACTCTGTCAATTCGCCCGCATTTTAAAAAATGCCTCATCTGTCAGAATTAATAAAACTAATGCATCTTCTGCCAGAAAAATTGAATGAAAGACTAGAAGTTTTCGCTGCATCTTGGCCTCGAAAGATTGTGATGACTTTCAAAAGATCTTAAAAGTAGCGTTTGATTACAAAGCAGCGTTTCCTAAAGTGTACAAACTATTTTGCGGAGTTCAACTTTTTGGGGCTTCCACTTCTGCGTGTGAAAATTCCTTTTTATGCTTGCAAAGAGTGCTAAGCAAGCAACGTCTAAGCATGACTCAAAAAAGAAAAAGTGGTTTGATACATCTTGCATACAAAAGTGACATTACGAATAACATTAATCTTGATGATTTCGTAGATATTTTTAAAACTACACACCCACGACGCATGAGTTTATAACTTATTGCGGAGTATAGACTCCACAAGTGCTCATTCGTGAACATTCTTTTTATTCGGTTTAAATATTGAGATCAGATATACTTACCGTTCTGTCTACCAAGCATACTAACCGAAAAACAAAAGACTCTCAGGCCAGATATGTAACAAAACTAGCAAATTAATTGCTTAGCATTGTGATTAAACTGTTGTTTGCTTATTAACCGGGTGCATAGTGGCCATATTTCGTTCTTGTTTGACGCCATCTTTTCTATTCATTGTGGTTGAAGGGTATAGTGTCACTAGTGTGTAGATACGAGTACTCGTAAAGTCGTGATATTGGTGGGGGTGGCAGTTAGCTTAAGAGACCATACAAATATCATGATTACAGTAAGCTTTTTTAGACAATTTTTGACCCTCTCCCCCATATGACGGTACTTTGACGTTATAGCCTACCTTTTAGTATGGGATATAACACTTTGTGCAACACCCCCTCCCCCCAATTGAAGACGTGCTTAATATTTGAACGGCCCCTTTGTTAGTTAGGTAATTGAGCTTATACGCCTATAATTGCTAAATTCAAGCATTATGATATCTTTGATTGGTTAATGATCAGTGTGGGCATGTCCTCCCATTCACTCATTCAGTACTTACTCGTTAGGCTACGCGTGCAAAAAAGAATTGAAACAAATTTATTTACAAAACTTTTGTTGCTTAGCTGGCATATTTATTTATTTGCCACGTTATCTCGGACAGGAGACTTTGAAATGACTTCTCGATCTTCAAGTTAAGCTGCTCCCTATGTATCTCTAAGAGATGCTGTGGGCTTACCGTCTCACGTAGCATCGAGGAAAACTGTATAAAGCAAATAAGTCTACACGCATGCTAAATGCGCAATTAAGTGCAATATTTAACGTCATATAAGTAACAAAAAATTGAACCCCGACGAGCCCCCCCTGAGAAAAATTCCTAGCTACGGCCCTGACTCCAATTGCCCACTTTAAATTCTATAAAACATAAATAAGCATTATGAACTTTATTAATTTTATTTTCTATCCAATCTGTAGTTACAGTGTTTTTATTTTTATTTTATTTTTTAGTATGCTTAGAGTTAGAACATATTCTAATGTTGCCTTGCATTTTCTTTACATGGTGACTATGAGTTTTGTGTATACACTGTACAAAGTGTACATATTTTTGCAACACTTTGTTTTAATTTTGCGTAAAATTTTTTATCATAGAAAGTAGCAGACTGAGAAAATCTAGAAGCTGCTTTTTTAACCTTAACTTGGTGAGGTGACAATAGACTTAGATGACCTTTCGGTCCTTCGCTGTCTCCTCACCAAGTGACTAAGTATCGCTTTGACTCTGCAAGTTTGTGTGTTGATTTTTGCTGTAGACAAGTTTGATTACGGTGTTATGGTGCGATATCAAAACTTAACGCGTAAACCTGAACTCTTCCTTTTCCGTGCCCCTTGAGCCCGGGCTCCCCTAGGCCTGGGCTCGGGTACGTTGTACCCCCTGAACCTCCCTCTCGCAGGCCCTGAAGTCAGCCAATTGCGAGTAAAACCAACTCCGCGAAGACGTTTTTTGTTGGTCTTCACCGAAATTAGGGGGCAATATCATCTCTTATATCCTTGAAGACATTTTTTTTTTGGTGATCATTGCAAAGCCATCGCCCCCCACGTTTTTGCTTGCCTTTAAAAAATTCCTTTCTTGCTACGTGCCTGGTTTTTAATGTCTAAATTGTTTTAACTAGGGCAAGTTTTTGTAACTTTTTTTTTACAGCATCCGACAGCTTCCAAAACACTGAGACTTTAGATAGTACAATATTTTAAGCTGTTTGCATAAATTTTATTTTGCGCTTTTTTGCAACTTTTTTTGATTTTACTTGCAACTTTTTACGGCAACTTTTATCAATTTTTGCGCAGAGTGTAAAAGATGTGCTTTGAAACTACAGTATTTCAGTTTAATTCTGGTGTTGTCTTTGAACTGTATAACAACAAGCTTTGTGACGTATCGCCTTCGTCTCAATGTTTTCTATGATGCAACAGTTGGTTTGCACAAAGGAGTTCAGCTACAATCGTAGAAGTACTAGTACCATAGTGTTAGAATCAGTGGTGTAAAGTAACGAAATACTTTTGTTTTACTTGAGTAGTTTTTTCGGCAACGAGTACTTTTTTTTAACTACTTTTACTTGAGTACTTTTAGTCTAAAGTAACCCTACTTAAGTATTTATTATTTGATAAAAGTACAATGTAGTTTCAAAATTTGAGCAGCAGTGTTGACTGCACCTTTACTTTGGGCATCTGCAGTCAATCATGCCTGAACGCGCAGTTAGGCTATTCTTCCTTGCTCCTTTTTTTCTTTAAATTCCACGTATGACTGCGCTCATGTGCTTTAGAAAACTATTGCATTTTTCTAATCAGGTATCGGTAAGGTGATGGACATGACGGAAGCAATAAAATAGTAGGATAATATTTGTGTTTGCTTACATCGACTTCTTAATCAGGACTAGGAACCGAGGCTCTACCGAATAGTTAACCGGCAACACCATAGGTTAACCCAACCATTTTAACACCAATAGAATGCAAACGAATCGTCAGTTTTCCTGAAGTCATGAGTAAAGTTAGTAGGTTAGGGTGCATTTACAATCGAGCTGTTCGTAATTAGGGTGAAAGGCATGGACGTTGGGTCTCAGAATGATTTGGGGGGGCACCAATGTTTTGCCCGAAAAATGACTTGAAAGTTGCCTGACAAATCAATCGTTTTTTCTGTCCAAATGAAGGTGATCTCCAAAAAATAAAAGATAAGGTCTTCACTCATGTTGAGACGGTTTTTCTGTCCAGCGCTTGGAATATTTTAGTGGGCAAACTTGCCCGAACGACATGAACTTCCCCAAAATTTTGACGCAAAATTGCCCAAAATTAATGAAATCGCCCGAAATTTTGACGCAAAATCGCCCAAAATATATGAAATTGCCCAAAATTTTGCCCGAAATTTCGACACCTTACACCAACCGGGGGAGCCAGTGCCCCCCCGGCCCCCCCACCTCCTATGCCTATGGTGAAAGATCCATTTGCGTTTTGCTGTTCTGTAGGACTGGAGGATTAGGCAATTGCAGAAATTTATTGATAAGTGGCGATTTGAGATCCTGGCAGACGCATCGCCAGGAATTTGCAATGGGGGAGGGGGCTAATTCAGAGGCTGGAAACAACATCAAATGATCTTATACCAAATTTTGATCGGTTTTCACGCAGATTGAGTTGGTTTTACAGTACAAATTTTGCCGATCTCCAAAAAAAGGTCTTTAAAAATTTTTTTCTGGAGAACTACAAATTTTTAACTATTCAAAAAACTGATGTCCTCAAGCTGAGGACAGGGCATTTTTCGAGGACTTGAGGCTTCGAGGCCAAAGACTAGACCTTCGTTGCCAAGGCCAAGGACTTCAAAATAGGTCCTCGAGACCAAGGACGTCTTTGAGGACTCCACCTCTGCTGAGTAGCACTGTAGCAGTAAAACTTCATCATTGAGTAATAAACTGATGAAATGTTTAGTTTCTCTGTTCTTGAGAACAGTACCTTGCAGTTCGAGGGCCTGGGGTTGAACTGATAAATATGCCGCTAAGATGGTATAGCCTAGTGGTTAGAGCATCTGTACATCAAGCTGAAAATTTGGGTTCAAATCTGGTCCAGTCAAGCCAAAGACTTAAAAATAGGTAGCCTACTGCAAACTGTATTCACATCTTCCTGCGTGACATTCTGCATCAAAGGTGATAATGTGCTGCTCAGTGCTTACACCTTTGCATGGTAGAGAGGTGGCAGCTTGCCTCAACGACCCTTATATCACTTTGCAGTTTTCTAGTCAAGGCAACACAGTGAATAAATCAGTAAAACTGAAAACAAACATGGTGGAATTCAGGCATAGCATGATAAACTTTGTCTAGGCAGGTTTTCTAAAGTGCAGCAAGTAAATTGAATTTGAATTAAATTAAGCTGCAGCCTAACCTACTAATGCTGTGACAGGACACTGGTATCAATCAATGAGGGACTGTGCAGAAGAGGAGTCCTCGAGGACGTCGTTGGCCTCGAGGACACATTTTGAAGTCCTTGGCCTTGGCCTCGAAGCCTCAAGTCCTCAAAAATTGCCCTGTCCTCGGCTCGAGGGCAGCACTATTTTTTGAACTGTTGAAATTTTGTTGGAAAACGCCAGAAATCTCGCGGAAAATTTGCGAAGACCTTTTTTGGTTTTCAAGTGGAGATCGACTGAAAAAAAATTTTGAAGACCTTTTTTGCCTGAAAAAAAAATTTTTTAAGACATTTTTTTTTGAGATCGCCTGAAAAAAATTTTGAAGACCTTTTTTTTTTGGAGAACACTTGCGCCTGTGTCCTTGGTCCTTGACCTTGGCCTCGAGCTTTGTGTCCTCGACTCCACCTTTGTGACTGTGCTTAACTTACAGTTTTACTTATGTTTCTATCTGCCTTCACATGTCGTGAAATAAAATCAATTAAAAATTCACGATAATTTTTTCTTCTTTAATCCAAAAAAAGTTTATCACTGACTACTTAATTGGCTTTGGTGCGTGACTTTTGGCGCTCCCTGTGGATACAGTAGGCTGTTCTCTAATAAGGCACTTCCACGGTGTTTTTACTTTTTAGCATATGAATTTTACAATGGCAGTGAATGAGTATTTGAGCAAATATTTTAAGAATTGATTCCTTAAATATAGTAACAAAAAACCTGCACAATTAATATTTCATGCCTTCTTAAGATAGTGAGGGGTTAGAAAATCAAGCGTTTGTGGCAGTGATGTGAAGGTAGTCGACCAGTTGTCATATGTCAATTGAACAGTTTGTTTATTTTACGTGAATACTTTCAGAAATACTTCTACTTCAGTAGCTTTAAGATGACTACTTTTTTACTTTTACTCAAGTACTTTTTTTGATCAGTACTTCAAGTAGTTTTTTTGTCAGTAACGAAACTTTTACTTGAGTACAATTTTCGAGTACTTTTTACACCACTGGATATTAGTTAGTTTGTGGTTAGTATGTATGTACGGTAGTCAATTTTTTCGACGTTACAGCTCCACGAACTCTGGTTTTCTCATAGAATTTGCAGAGGTAGGCCAAAGTTCAGTCATAGTATATAGTATATTTTATTCATTAGTTAAATTACCTCAGTTGGGAAATGTAAGAACAAGGGAGAAAAGAACAATGGTCTCAATTAGAATCGGTTATTGCATACAGCACAATTTCAGATTATTACTGTACATTGAGGAAACTTTGGAGATATATCAAGTTAAATTATTCCTGAAGTGAAATGGACAGAACTAGTTTAATAGTTCACATAGACATCACGTCTTACAATCCTACTTCATTTGACAACACCTTAATGCTGTCTCCACGTCTCAATGGGTAATCGTTTTACTCGTAGTGACGCAGGTGAGGCGGAACCCCCATCTCGGGAGCATTTCAGTGTTTCGTAGTCAACTGACTGTATCGTCAGTGTGAAGAGGAGTCGCCACAATGCAAGGAATTTCGATCCTTGAATTAGGCTAAATCAAGTGGTAATTTTAAATAACTAAGCTACCGGTATAGGCTATCATTTTTTCTCTTAACTTCAGCTATTATAAAGCAAAAATCAACTTTTCCTACGTACTGCCCTGGCTTCAAGTTTTGCTTAATCTAAGCTCATCAGCAATGCTGATGTTCAAACCAAAATTCAAAAGCTAAACTAAGCTGGCTTATAAACCGAAATTCAAAATCTGTGTAAGCTAGCCCAAAAAATTGAATCAACATATGATTGTGAAAAATAAATGCAATTGTAACCATGATAACCCAAGAAAATAATGGAATATAATTAACCTGGACAGGAAACCAAATGGGCTAAAAAACAGGCATAAAATATTAATTAAATAAAGTGGGCTGGGAGACCAAGGGATTAAGTGGACCAGTGAGATAAAGACAGAGATAAACAAATCCGCGAATAAATATTATTATCGGCACAACTAATTTAATAGTTTAGAAGACATCGCGGCATATATCCCAAGTGATATTGCACCCGTGCTGTTCATGCAGAGCACAATCTCTCAACCACAAACAACGATAATATTTGAACAAGTTAAATTATTCCTGAAGTGAAATAAACCGAATTAATTTTGGGAATATACTTTTAGTCAAAATGAACACTCGTAGCTTTTTTCAGCGCTTTCTTTGTTATTTCTAAGATATTAGTATGAGCTACCAAACCCTAGCAAAAAAGTTGTAGTTGTGCAAGGGATAAAATTTTTTGTTTTAAAACATTTCGGCTGACAGCCACTTGATCATTTTGTGATGTAACAGTAATTTAGAAATTGGATTAGACGTCTGCAACTTCTCTACGTTTAGTTTTCCCATTCAGATACCAGCAACGATTCGTGTTAATCGTCATCGAGTTGACATCAACTACATGCTTCATGACGTCATCGACGAATACCTCCTAGATCATTGTGCAAATGCGCAATTTGCGTTGCGCACTATGCCTTTTTTTCAGCGCTTGCACAATTTGCGTTGGCAAATTAGTAAATCTAATATTTGTTGCGCTTTAATTGCGAATTTTTTTCCAAGATGCGCGATCACAAAATAATTTTTAAATGTTGATTTGCATGTCCCTGTCAAAAAATACATAAATTTTGAGTTTACTGATTTAAAGCATGATCACGTAATAGTTGACGCATGCTGATTGCTAATCGAAACATTTTTTCTTGTTTTGTTTTCTTCTGCGCTATCTACTTTTAAACCGCTAAACTTATTGTATTCAAAGTTTGAGCGATTGAATATATCAAGGAGGACTAGTGTATGACAGAAATCAAGGGTGCCAGGTTGGGAGATCCCACTCAATCAGGTCCTCCAAAATTTTGAACTTTTAAACCGTTAGAGTTGGATGAATCAAATTTTTGAAATGGGTACACATCAAAAATAAACTATACGTGTCACAAAATAATAATTTTGAATGCCTGAGATATGATTATTTTCTGTATTTTAATGCGTACGTGACTGATTTACTGCTTTTGCCACTTTTTTTGATTTAGAATATTCTAGATATTTCCTTTCTAGTATTTTCTACTGTCTTCTATTAGTCACCGAAATTATTAGTTGCTTACATGTCTTAATTGCTATATTTAGACTTGAAGTTTGTGACATCATAATTGTCACAAAATAATAATTTTGAATGCCTGAGATATGATTATTTGCTGCATTTAACGTGTACGTGACTGATTTACTGCTTTTGCCGCTTTTTTGTGATCTAGAATATTCGAGATATTCTAGATATTTCCTTTCTAGTACATTCTGCTATTTTCTGCAATCATCGATGTTTGGGTTGTTTACATGTGTTAATTGCTATATTTAGACTTGAAGTTTGTGACATCATAATCACGTTGAAATCTTATCATAAGCTCGTTTATTTTTTCTATTGTGACGTATCATGGATTGTTCTGGGATATTCGATCGCTTTTACCTTAGTATAAATAGACGGGTTGTTTTTCATTCTAATATTCTAAAAGTGGATGATTTTTAGGTATTAGTTTAGTGGGCATTTTTGCTGAGTGTGTGTATCTGTGTTTGGCTTGTGTAGCCGTATATTTGGCGATCTGAATTGGGCGATCGCGAGAGTGTGTAAGGTGCAACCTGAACCTGGTCGCTCGCAGTTAAGTCTTTTACGATCTGAATCTGGTCGATCGTAAGAAGTGTTAGTGGAGCAATTTTGCTCAGTGAGAGTGGTTTGTGTTTTCAATCTTAAATAGAAGTTTTAATTTAAGATTGGTGTGCTGCTTTCTGAGATTCAAAAAGATAAAGGAACTATCAACTGCCATTTTCGATTCGTCAATTAACATCTTAGTCGTTCTCTAGTTTCAGCCGATGTGGGCAATTTTAGGGATTAAAGGTTGTACTCTAGCCAAGTATCAACGATCGCGACAAAACGTAGCAAAAATTGGGGGTGCCACAATGGGGGTTTCCCCGAAACAAACCCTCCAAAATTCAAACTTTTTAACCACTCACGCTGGACACATGAAATTTTCAGGGTAGGCAAATATGAAAAAAGTTTTCCCAAACGGGGTTTTCCAAAACTCAAACTTTTTAACCTTTTAAAATGGATACATGAAATTGTGGTCCCAAATTTTTAACTTTTTTATTTGAAACAACCTTTGCATTCCTGCACGATCAGCTTCTTCCGAAAGATGTTTCTCCAGTGCAGGCTTGACTGTGAACGACTGAAGAATGCAACTAAGTGGTGAACATTTAGAAGCAATCAATGTCATGCACCGGAATAAAGCGCTGCTTTAATTTACAAATCGTTGAATAATTTTTTTTTTGAATATCGGTGGTGGTTAACTGGTTGTTCAGTTTTTCAGCGAATTGAGTTAATTCAAGCCAGAATAGGATTCGGAATTCTGGATGCAGTCTTAGCTATTTGGAATAATTCTGAAATAGTCTACTATTTTGAAATGCCCATCCCTAGTGGCAGTACTTGTCCTTTAGATAAACTACAGGGTGGCCCACTTAAAAGTAGCCCGGAAAATGTTGTAAAGAAGAGGAACATTCTTTTATTGTTTAAATTAACTGTAGCATTGTTTAAATAATCTGTAGTGTTACAAAAGATTCTGGAAGTGCTCCCCAGTTGAAATCTATGCATCTGTGATGTTATAGAAGATGCTGAAAGTGCTCCCAATTCTCTGGGCTACTTTTAAGTGGGCCACTCTGTATATGCTGTACACTGCTAAAAGGCAAAGAGTAATATATTAATATTATATCAGGGATCGAAATTAACTTTTTTGACAACTTGCCCGTCGAGCAATTGTTATTAAATGTCTACTTACCCGAGAAAATTTCAACTTGCTCAAGAAAAAAGGTCTCTAAGCTTTGAGGTTAACTTGGAAAAAAAGCACTGAATTTGCAAAATACGCGTAGTTTCGAGAATCAAGTTTCTTTGTGCGATTGTTAACATACTGTGATGCAATAAGTAACTTTTTCCAATCATGCATCAGCAAAAATTGATTTTTTGATTGTAAATAGTTCATTTAATATTTAACAATGATAATTATGTTATTAATTACTGTGGTGGTTTGTCGCAAACGTATTTTTATTAGCGAATATTTTGGAAACTACACCAGCTAGAAAGCCAAAATTTTTTTGCAAAAGTAATTGAAGCTAAAAGATCTTCAAAATAACCATAACAAAAAATTGCAAAATTCTTGGCGTTATCTTCATGCAGCGCAGGGTAGTACTTGTGGTATCTGAAACAGCTGTTAGCGTGGCAAGAAAATATGGTTCGTTTGAATATGGTTCCTGAATCATTGGATTGAAGCACAAACAGTGTGTGAGCCAGTGAACGGTATTTTTATCCAAGTCTTCTGTTTTTCCGGTTCAAAGCTTTTATATTGGACAGGATAGCAGTGGTGCGTTCTGTTCTTGTGTCTACCACATTCCCATATATCACTAGCAGGCAATCCCCATTCGTTCATGTAAGAATGGAAGCAGCCGATGCTAACTATCAGTTGATTTAGTTTCACCGTGTTACTGTGGGGAAACAAGTTCCAGACGAACTAGTGCAGGCCCGGCACCATGGAGGAGCATTTTGGGGCCGTGCTCTCCCAATCACTGTTTGTGTCTTTTGTACTTTTGTACTTTAAAGAACAAAGCGGGAGTAAACTTTTGTACCAGCGGACGAATACCAGCAAACTTTTGCACAAAAACAGGTCATCACAAACGCTCTTCGATGAAACAGCAAGACAGATCGAGTAAACGTGCTTCAAGTAGACTAACTGTACCGTAGTTATAATTCGTAATCAAACGTTCGTCTATTTAGTTCACAAAATTTCTTCCTCCAAACAATTTTTGCGAGTCACAATTTTTTTTTATGCCGCGCCAAAAATTTTGTGCCCCCCAAACACATTGCTCTGGTGCCGGGCCTGAACTAGTGCTTGCTTCAAAAACGAAGTTTGAAAGCATGTAGTAAATTATTTGATAGCCGTTAGTGATTTCGAACAAAGTCTGGCCGTTTGACTGTATTAATGAATATCCAAGATTTCAAGTTGCCTCGAAACTGAAGGGCACTTCCACAAATTGGCATTTAAATTTTAGCCGTGGAGGCTAATAGTTTATCATCATTTTGGGCTGTAGGAGGTAATTGGGATCTAGAGCTCTTCGTTCCTGACGTAAGAATTCTCCTTTGCGTCGAAATTCAACGGGCTGGAAGGAAGCTTTATGGTAGATAGGCCGTTGAAGCAGATCGAAAATATCCAGTAGTTGCAATACGCCCGGTGGCCTGCAGGCTGTTTAAATGTTTTTTTCTTGTAGTTCTATGTACTGTAGTACAAGTTTGAACTAAAAAGCTTTACTCTGAAACAAATTTAGTTAAAAATTAAACTATTGTAATAACTTACTTCCTGATAGCTATCATAAAAAATTGGTCCAAGTGTATATGCCGCTATTGTTTAAAACAGTGGTAGCCTTTTTTTAGTCTTTTCACGCCGTTTTTAATGGAGAGAATAGGCTTATTATTTATTGTATTGGTTGCAAGATATCCTTCTCTGATATCTTTGTAGATTATCTTGGAACATCTAAATAAATGCAGTATGGTCGGTCAAGGAATCCAGCAAAGCTTAAAATCGATTAGCAGCTTGGATACCTAATGTGGCAGTTTTTTTATTATTATTATTATGGCATCAATATCTGATCATCCTCAAGCAAATTGCGTATTATTTTTTCTTGCAGTATTGTTGCTAGTGCTTTTTTGTTGATGTTATTGCATTTTTTTTGCGGTATTTTGGCCAGATGTTGTTGTTCTATAAAGATGGTAAAAGATAAATCTTCAGATATTCAAGCAATTCAAGATATCGGTTCTATTCTGAGTTGTGTGAAACCAAAGCTTTTAAAATTAGTTTTCACATTTTATACTGTCTTATATCACAAAAAATAACTGATTGAAAAGCCTCACATTTTGATTGAAAGAAGCATAGAATTTTGGTAAGTATACAACTTTCTTTTTCTAGTCAAGAATAGAAAATAAGTATATTGTGGTTTGCTTAGTTTTTTTTTGACGAGATTGTTATTTTTGTTTTTGCATTTTGCAAATATTGATATTTTGCAGAAGAATTTGCTGAAACGCCTGTACAAGTTCGAGTTGATTTTAGACAAGTTTACAATGCGTATGTCTGCTGTAAAGCAAAAACAAGATTCGAGCTAAGTGCTAATTTAACCACAGATGTAGCTGAAAATATTTTTATTAAGTTGCACTGCCATGCTGAACTTGTTGAACTGTTGGAACTAATTGAAACAGGTACCCATTGTCAGACCTTGCATACTGATCTTATTAGTAACAAAGAAACGTACTGATCACAATAGTGCTTTATGGAAACTTGGTCTGAGGAATGATTTTGATCTCATTCTTGTAAAGAATGTTTTGGTCACCTATACTTGTGTGAACATGTGTCTCAACTCCTACAAAACAATTTTTTGCAGTGCTCAGCAAAGATATATGAAGTAGCATAAGATTTTGGTAAAACCTATTCAAAATTATATGCTGTTGAATAGCTAATAATGTACACTTCAAACTGCAATTTTATCTTTGTTGTTAAATACTGCTCTATAAACAGGTACGTTAATTTTCTTTATCAAATAGAAGTTACGTTTGCTTTTGAGCGTTAAATAGCTAAATTTGTTATGAAAATTGAATAGTCTCACGCAAGTTCTACTTTGTGCTTATTGCACAATTTTGTATGAGCATAATAAGCATCACAATTCTAGACGTTGCAATTTATGAGTATGCTCATTGTAATTGCAGACGTCACAAGTGGCACACGTACAGGATTCGCGATAATCACGACACCGTACGGTATATGAAGTGTATATTAGCTACGGCAACGTCATACCCTTTTCTCTGATTTTTGGTGAAATGAATGATGTAACAATGACATTCTTTGATGAAATTCAAAACTATGCGACAACAATCCAGCTAGTTTCCATCGAAAATATCCCAGGTACCTTGTTGCTTGCTTTTCTTTCCTGAAACTTTTTATCAAAGTTTGGAAAAAAAGGATTTTGCAAGTTGACGGCATATTGTCGGCCTAATTCTGATAAAAGTCGGGGTGGCATTGATTGGAAAAACTTTAAAAAAATTTCTGGTATTTTATCTAAATTAATGCTACTTAAAGTTATTGTTGTTTCCAAAATAAATGCAGTAAGTTCTTAGTTTCTGAACAATCGTAGTTTAATTTCATTTCAAGTTGCATTTTAACAGTTACTGTAACCATCAGAGTGGATTTCATGTGGTTGTATCAATTCATCATTTCCGACCAGATTCGAGCTCAGTACAACTTAAATGTGAGTGCCACCAATGATGTTTCGGCTCGTATTTTCGACAGCATCCGAGAAGACGCTTCTTTGGTGCTACTGACAAAATTTGAGCCACAAAGTAAGTTGTAGCTACTTTTTGTTTTTAGCTCATGGTTTGCTGACGCTGGCGATGTTTCGAACCATGACGCGAGAAATATACTGCGTATTATTATTATTATTTTCATTGTTATTATTATTATTACAAGACGTTGACTTTCAATAAACTCAGGAAGATTGAAAAGTGCTCGATAACGAAAAATTACAGCAAACTAACAGCATATTTACTATAGATTAAAACACTAATTTTTCGATTTTTTGAGGTTTGAAGTTTGTCAACTGTTATTTTTTACATTGTTTACATTTACCCGTAATGATCTTATTCACGGGTTTAAGCGACTATTGGGTATTTTAGATTTTTAATTTTTAATGTTTTAGTACTGTTGTACATGTTGTGATTGTCAAGTATGTTGAATTGAACGTTGTTTCTTTTAGCGCTTCCGGAGACCAATGTATTTGTGACTATTTGTGTTAATTCAATTTGGACCTACAACGTTAGCTTCTCTGAGTCTTTGCTAACTGAGTTCAACTTTACTGTCAGTCCGATCAATGATGTCACGATGACAACAGTAGCGTTTATCAGCAAAAACGCCGACTCTGTTCAACTCAAATTTACGAATTCCGCAACCAAAGCCCGAAATCGCTATAACTTCGAAACGGCTGAAACTAGAAACTTTTAGTTTTGAAAATAAATGGGGCACATATGGAGGAATCTTTTTGCAAATTTTGGAGCTAATCGTTTTTTTTTATGCTAATTTCCGAGCCAAAAAACTGAAATGCCAATCTGAAAATTAAACCGCTCTACCTTGAAAACTCATTCCAGGACAAAAATAAAATTTCTAAATTTAGAAGCGCTTTGTAAATTATGACAATTCCAACACTTTTTTTCTTTCTATTAAGCACTATTTTATTAGACCCCAAAACTCCAAAATCACTAAAGCTAGATGCTTGAAATTTGGAGATATAATAAGTCTATATATAAAGTTGTGCACCTGCGTTTTTGGAGGTGCTACGTCACATGGTTTGGGGCAGACGCGCCAAAAACTTGTTATAGCAAAATTTTAATACGTGATTTTAATAATTGATTTTCGTCATATATACATATGTGCTGCTGTGGCCTAGTGGTTAAAAGCGCCAGCATATGAATCACTGTGATTAAATAGACCTGAGTTCAATTTATTATCTAGTTGGTCATCGGTTTTCTTATTCAAAAATCATATTGCATCCATTACTTTTTTTGCTGATCAGGACAAAATTTCTTTTTAAGTTTTTTTTTTGACGTTAGACATGTTCCAGGGTTACAGGTTTCATTCTCTGCGAAGACCCCGTAATCACTTTTTGAACAGTTAAGCTTATGTGAACAGATATTGAATTGAGAGAATATTTTGACTTAGCTTAGGAGTACCAACAAATCGGAACCTCCGAAAGTCTTTTATCTTTTTTTTAACGACTTAAGCTAGGGCACTATTTTTATTATGTCAGTAAATATTTAGTGGTGAAATACGTAGACACAGTTTGGGGGGAACCACCCTTCCGGAAACCTCCAAATATAACCCCAAAAATCAGTTTGTTGAACGGCTTAAGCTAACACTCCAGTTTTAATTGGTATCAGTAAATTTTTAAGAGACAAATTTTTAACATAGTTTTGGAGTACCAATCTTCCCGAATCTTCCCAAATAGCCCCCAAAATCAATTCTTTTGAACAGCTTGAGCTAGGGTGCTAGTTTTTTGAATATGAGTGGATAATTGAGAAACAAATTTTTTTGCATATAGTCTAGAGGTACCAACCACCCGGAGCTCCCAAATGGACGTCCCAAAAATCACTTTTTGAAAGCTAAATTTAACAATTGATTTTAGTCAACTGGGTTCTTGTGCTGTGCTGGCATAATGGTTAAATGCGCCAGTGCTTGGAATTGTCGTGATTTAACAGAGCTGGGTTCAAATACTTAGTTTGACATTCGTTTTACCAAACCACAAATGATTCAAAATCAACAGTTTTTTTTTCTTCAGACAAAATCACTTTGTTGCATTGCATACGATTGAGTTTTTAGAAATATCGGTAACCTTTAAAGTATGAAGGGGAGAATGCTGGTGAAAAGAACTTGCGGAAAGGCGGTATCATTATCCTCGGGGAAAATGAGCGTATAGTTATTCATTAGCGTTATTAATAGTTATATTTAAATTTAAGTTAGAGGTCTGAGTTATCTTTGGATTAGGCCGGCCTGCCCAAGTCTCGTTTTGCGGCCCGCGAGTGGTTTTGAAATGAATTAGCAGAGAAATTTTGCAAGACACTAATCCAAATTTCTTATGCTTAGATTGGTTACCACCTAAGATTCTGAAAAATATAAACTAAATGTGGTGAAGAAGTTTTTTTGGGGGGTTTTCAGCTAAATTTCTGTCAGTTATTGCATTAAATCTTTCCAGAAACCATTTTTTAGTTCGGGCCAGAACTGATTGTGCAGCCCGCTCAAAGTATTTGAGTCCTTTTCCTCAAAAATTCGGGTACCCCTAAATTAAGATTATTTAACCATAAAGATTTGAGTTTGGGTTAAAGTAAGCTCAGAAGAAAATATAATAAGTTATAAATCGAAGTTTAGGTGAAAAAAGCTTGTCGAAAAAAATTGTAGAAATTGAAGGTTTGTTTAAGATGGAACTTCAAACATGTATGCTTCAACGTTAGTAAAAAGGGTGGCAGAAATCTAATTTAACATTTTGTTTATGATATTGCAACATCTCCAAACAAGTATTTTCCTTTTATTGCAATGACAATGTTTGTACTTGTGTTTTTACCTGTTTTTTTTTTTTTCTTTTTTGTTGTCACGTGTTTCACAGCAATTTAGATGTTGGTCTTGGGTACCCTAATATCAATAAAAGAGAAAAATAAACCCAAACTCGGATCGGCTTTCTCCAAATGGCCCAAAATTCAAAAAAAAAAATTGATGAAATGTGTGTGCAAAACTTAAAATACCACTAATCAACTTTATTTTTTAATGGTAACGTAAAGCGTAAACAAAATTGAGTGAAATTAATCAAAACTTTTGAACAAAATTAAGCCCAGTAAATATTGTATGTTTTACTGCAACAGGAACAAATTAAGTAACCAGTTTAGGGAGCGAAAAAAAATTTTGAACAACTGTTTGTGGTTAAAGTATTGTATTTTCTCGTATTTCAACGATTTTATGTTTTTGGGATCAACTCTATCATTTTGTAGACGATGTCAAATGCCCTTCTAGCAACTGGACAAAACAGTTTCATCGGGACAATCCTGCTGATCCGTGCGATTGTGAAACCCTTAACGAACTGCAATACGAAAATCCGGGAGTGATTGGTGAATTTCCCGTTGCGATGGAGGCGCGATTAGAAAATTGCTATATGCTTTACGATCCCTCACTTCCAAACGTCATAGCGAATCTGGATGTGGGATTCCAGAATACAAATTAGGAGGGCTTTAGGTGTGCAGATTACGAAGTCCGATTTTGCTGTCTGTAGTTGAAAATTTTAGACTGAATTTGTAAAAGGTTAATACTATAAGCTCTTTTTAATAGCTGTAGAGTATAAGGAATCGCTTTTTGTAGAGCGCAAATTATATGACTGAACAAATAAAATGTTTTATGATAATTTTTTTATTGCGATTGTGTAAATAAAATTTTTTAAAACTGTCGAAGATTGATCTTAAAAACCAAACGAGTGCTATAACTATTTGTCGAAATATAATGTGATGTCATCAGAATGCGTTGCTGTGTACGAGGTGATTTTTGAATTACGTCCAGTCGTTTGTACTACTTTCAAACAAAGCTGAATGATACTGTAAACAGTAACCGTTCTCAACCTTTCATGAACTATGACCCCTTTCCCAAAAGTTATGTTTCACTGCTAAAACTCGGTAGCCGGAATACTTTCTAGTATGATTTGCAGCATCAATCACGCTGTGTTGAAGAGAAATCAAAAAATGGTTTATCGAAAAGGTAGACTTGTCTTTGGATAAGCATTAGACTTCTGTTTGTGTTACAATTGGGGTTTAGGAGCATGCAGGGACGTCGCCAGCTTAGCGAGATCATGGGGGCAAAGCTGAAAACCGGGGGGGGGGGGCAAAGTTTTGACGGTAAATTATTGCAGTATTTTAAGAGTTAAGTAGATTGTTTGTGTGGCGGGGTTGCAAATTTTGTTTCGCCTTTGAGTAATACAGTTATTTGGCGTTGATTAAGTTCATAGAACCACTTCCAGCTTTATTTTACAAACTACTTACGTAGGTTGCAATGAAAGGATTACTAAACCGTATATTTGTTTAATGCCTATCTGACGTGAATGATTGTCTTTGTCTTTTACATAAGAACAGCATGGGATCATATCGGTTATTATACCACATTGTTAAAGCAAGACACAAACTTGCAACAAAAATTTTAGGCATCTTCTATGGCTATCGCGTTGGTAAACATGTAAAATTAATCGAAATAATTAAGACAAGTTAAGAACTGCGCATGAAAAACTACCTTGAATGATTTTTGAACAAATGCAGAAGCAGACTGTCTCTGACATATTGAAGTAATGACAAAGCCGCTAACTCAACAATTGCTGAAGAAATAACGTAAGTCTTCTCATTTAACTAAACGTGATTACAGCTAGCATAACGGTTGGAAACGACTGACGACAGGAAACTCCCGAAAAAATATGAGCAAAATTTAATGTCGGTACCTCTATGACGAATACTGTAGCTAATAATATACAATAATATTCAATTTTCCGCTGCATCCCTCCAAATAGTTCGCATCAGTTCGGTGTAACTTTGGTGTAACAACTTGCAACGTCATTAAACGATGCATTTTATCCTCGAAAAAACGTCAAAAAAGCTAAAGATTCCGGACCCCGCTGGGGAGCTCACAGCGCCACCCCAGACCGCCTAGCCCCTTTTAAGGCCGTCTCACCATAACTTTTGTGTTCGAAAATTCTTAATTGCCACCAGCACTCCTTCCAAACTTTAGTAAACGTTTCTGCGGACTTCCTTGCTGGTATTGACGAAAATGAGCGTTGAACTTTGCTTTGAAAATCTCCAGTTTGAGCATCATCCCTCCTCCCAATGTTCAAAATTATCAAAAAATAGACAAATTTCTTAAATCATCCCCTAATGGTCAATATGGATCGACACCGCCGATTACTGTATCGGTAATGCACCAGAACTGTATAACTGCTCTAAAAAAATTATTACCAACAGCAGCACCAAACAGCCAAAACAGTACTATGGGCTACTAAAGTTTACTCAAAATCTCAAATATCAAAGGCGTTACTAGTGTCGAGAACACTACTTATACAGTTTGTTTTTCTCCTGGTACTAATCAATCTAGTTAAACAAACTATACGCTAACGGACTCTTCTTGCAAATCTGAAAGTCAGAAAATTTTTGTAGTCTAGCTATCAAAGAATTGGTCAATGGATTCCGATTTGGGAGAGGAATGTAGTCTGTTTCTTTGTAAACTCAGGGTTTCTGCAGATCGATTACTTATACTGCTAAACAAGATCCCATTCAAAATACAGTATTGTTTGATTTGCTAAGCTAAGGCCTTCCACTTCCAGACATGGGCTTGTCAACTCAACTCATTTTCGCTAAGTTTGCTTACCCGTAGCCTACGTTTGCCTCATAGCCTAGAAGTGCAACTGACCGATCGAATTCTTTTTTTTTTCCGGAGGCATTTGGCGATAGTCTATTTTTCTTTCTGTATCTATTGATTGCAAGGTACATTGCGGATAGTTTGTACTATGCGTATACCACTGACCACCAACTTACAGCCTACATCAACTTGCTGTACATTACCTTCAACAGGCACAATACCTGACTTGTAATAAGGCCTCGCATATAAATGCTGCTGTATATGACATCATAATCTACAATGCCACGCCTACTACACAGTACACACAAACTGCTGGTGGCTGTATTATTATTATTATACAGTACTAAATTGATTTGTTGTTGTTGTTGAACCTGACCCAAGACACGAGATTGTGCTGCGTACCTCACCCTAGATTGTAATATAGATGTCAGGATACTTAGTTGCATGAAGGAAACAAAGAATCAGCCAAAAAATATATTTAACTAACGTATATTAACAAAAACTTTCACTAAATCAATTTCTGCCAGTGGCCATCTTCAGCTTATTCAAATACAATTATAATCAAATAGAATCGATGTCAGGATAGGGGATGGAACAGTTAAAATTACCACTATTTTACTGTGTGGGCGATGCTCACGTTTAAGCAAAAATACAGTGGGAGGGCAAGAAATAAATCGGAGGGGCAAAAATAAATTGGGGGTGGGCAATGCCCCCTATGCCCTCCCGCTGGCGACGCGCCTGGGAGCATGGTAAATGGAACTCTTGAACTAGATGGGAGTTTGCCAGCAAACCCAGTGAATGACCGACGCAAAGCTAATGCTGTGACGCCCAAAAGTACTTTTTGTCTACCGTAAAATCAGCAATTATTCAAAAATATCTGATTATGGAACCTCCAGAAAAGTAGAGTCAAAATATTTGTCAGTTAAATATCTCCTGATATCATAAAGCACTGGCACCCTAGCTTGAGTCGTTCAAAAATTGATTTTTGGGGGTCTATTTGGGGGGTCCCTGGGGGGGTGGCACCCACAAACTATGTCAAAATATTTGTCTGTTAAATATCTACTTACATCATAAAACACTGACACTCTAAGTTCAGCCATTCAAAAAATTGATATTTGGGGGGTGGCACCCCCAAACTATGTCAAAATATTTGTCTCTTAAATATCTACTGATATCAAAAAAAGTAGAACTCTAGCTTGAGCCATTCAAAATTTGATTTTTTGGGGCCCCATTTTGGGGGGGTTCCCGGGGGGGTGGTACCCCCAAATCATGTCAAAATATTTTTCTCTTAAATATCTACTGATATCAAACAAAAACTGGCACCCTAGGTCAAATGGTTAAAAAACTTGCTTTTGGGGGGATCCATTTATGGGGGTCCCCGGGGGGGTGGTACCCCCAAATTATGTCAAAATATTTGTCTCTTAAATATCTACTGATATCAAAGAAAAATGGCACCCTAGGTTAAATCGTTAAAAAATTTGTTTTTGGGGGGGTCCATTTGGGGGGGTCCCCGGGGGGGTGGTACCCCCAAACTATGTCAAAATATTTGTCTCTCAAATATCTACTGATAACAAAAAAAACTGGCACCCTAGGTTGAGCCGTTCAAAAATTTGATTTTTTGGGGAGGTTCCCGGGGGGGTGGTACCCCCAAACCATGTCAAAATATTTCTCTCTTAAATATCTACTGATATCAAAGAAAAATGGCATCCTAGGTGAAATGGTTAAAAAATTTGTTTTTTGGGGGGTCCATTTGGGGGGGTCCCCGGGGGGGTGGTACCCCCAAATTATGTCAAAATATTTCTCTCTCAAATATCTACTGATATCAAAGAAAAATGGCACCCTAGCTTGAGCCGTTCAAAAAATTGATTTTTTGGGGCCCCATTTTGGGGGGGTTCCCGGGGGGGTGGTACCCCCAAATCATGTCTAAATATTTCTCTCTTAAATATCTACTGATATCAAAGAAAAATGGCACCCTAGGTTGTATGGTTAAAAAAATTTGTTTTTGGGGGGGTCCATTTGGGGGGGTCCCCGGAGGGGTGGTACCCCCAAACTATGTCAAAATATTTGTCTCTTAAATATCTACTGATATCAAAAAAAACTGGCACCCTAGCTTGAGCCGTTCAAAAATTTGATTTTTTGGGGCCCCATTTTGGGGGGGTTCCCGGGGGGGTGGTACCCCCAAATCATGTCAAAATATTTCTCTCTTAAATATCTACTGATATCAAAGAAAAATGGCACCCTAGGTTGTATGGTTAAAAAAATTTGTTTTTGGGGGGTTCCATTTGGGGGGGTCCCCGGGGGGGTGGTACCCCCAAATTATGTCAAAATATTTGTCTCTTAAATATCTACTGATATCAAAAAAAACTGGCACCCTAGCTTGAGCCGTTCAAAAAATTGATTTTTTGGGGCCCCATTTTGGGGGGGTTCCCGGGGGAGTTGCCCCAAAAAAATTTCAGGAGACACAATTGCGTATGTACCTCAACAACTTCACACAAAAATTAGATTTCTATGTTTTGTGGTTTAGGAGAACTCGAGCGTACAAGATTTAGGAAGAAAAAAAAGGAAAAAAAAAGGAAAAAAAAGGAAAAAAAAGGAAAAAAAAGGAAAAAAAAAGGAAAAAAAAAGGAAAAAAATAAGAAAAAACCTCATCGCGGCCGAAAGTGGGTTGGTAGGGATGAAAGGATATCTTAAGACATATAACCATGAGAAATATTTTTTGCCGTACTTAAGCCGTTTTTGACTTAGACCGCTTTTTACGCCAAACTTTCGGGGCGGTTTTCGGGTCATAAACCCGAAGTCACGTGACCGATTGCCTCGAAATTTAGTACAAACATAAAACTCATTAATCTCAAACTGCTGTCAAAATTTCATGTAGTTAGACCAAACGGTTCTCGAGTTATAAGCAAAAGTCTGAAATCTCGCACTCATTAGTTAGAAAATGGCCGAGTAAAAACAAAGGAACACGCGACGCGAGCGTCGGTCGTTCCAATAATTTAATCAAAAACAATACTGCCAAAATACTGTAAAACATATTTATTGAGACGTTTCGGTTAATTTCTTTAAACCATTGTCAATTTAGAACATAAAAATAAATCCACAGCTGACTCTTGAGGAAAAATCGCGGACTCAACGAGTAAAATAATTGGATTTTGTGATTACAAGACATGTCGTTTATATATATATGATAAGTTGATAGGTACGCGGAAAATACGTATGTTTATTAAAACGTGAAGTTTTTGGAAATAATTTTGTTCTGCTGTTTTATTTCATATTTTGCCTTGTTTGTCAAATCCCGCCGCTGTTTAGTGCAGTTTAGTTCGATAAGTTATGCGGAAAGCTTAAATTTTTCTTTACTTACGGTAAGTTTTGTAATCGGGCTGTATTAATCAAAAAATTTTAGATTTTTTACTCACTCTTAGCGTTTAAATTTGGGCTGGGTTAGGGCTAATGGGAATAGGATGGGGTAAGGTAGTACAAAAACTTCACGCTTTAATAAACATGCGTGTTTTCCGCGTACCTATCCTCGCATCATGAATCGTAAATGTCTTGTAATTACAAAATCCAATTTTACTCGTTCAGTCTGCGATTTTCCCATAAGAGTCAGCTGTGATTTTATTTTTATGTTCTAGATTGACAATGGTTTAAAGAAATTAACCGAAACGTCTCAATAAATATTTTTTGCAGTATTTTGGCAGTATTGTTTTTGATTAAATTTGTGATTCAGTTTTGCCATGCAGTTACCTCAACAATCTACCTGCTCAATACATTTTGAAACACAGATACACTGTAGTTGAAAAAATATATTGCCAGCCAAATAAAATAAATGTCTGAGTCGATTTTGGGGCGAAATAAGTTATTCATACCAAAATGATTGTTACAGAATGAGCTGTAACTAGTGGTTGCAGGTGTCCTGGAAGGAGCTTCCAGGACTTCACCGCTCCGACTCTGAGAATTACTTCAACAAAAAAGAACTTAATCAAAATTTATTGGGTAATTAACTCAAATCAGCGCGGCAAAAAACAATCAAAAGTATCCTGGAAAAGTAAAATAAAACAGAAATACCGCGAAGTCTTCTCTTGTAAAAAAATACGTCCAACCGCCAGATAACAAAAATCCAAATGAACAACATGTAGTTCGGTGCTATAACGTAATTAGCAACCGTGCAAAAACGTGAAAAAATGATTTTCTAAAACTGCGAAAAACAAAACAAAGTAAAGTGCGCAGAAGCTGCAGGCAAACGCTTTTTTCTTTTTTTGGTTGCTGCAGAAAATAGGAAATATAAATGTGTTCGAGGCCCAACAACGACAGATAATTAAAATAAAAAAGCTCGGTGCGATAACATAAGCGGCCCCTTGAAACAGAAACATAAAGAAGTTTCAACAAAACATGAACAAGTGAAAGCACCGAAAAAAGGAAAACTTCCAAATACAAAAATCATGAGTGGACAAATAAGGCAATAATAATAAAGCAATAAATGCGGGTGAAAGCGATCAAATAGTAAACACAATCTGGCGGAAAGAGGAACGGTAGTATAATTAAAATAAAATAACAGTTTTTATTACGGCGTTACATTAATAAGCTGGCGAGTATGAACGATAAATTAAAAGTACGACATACGAACAAAACAACACGATAAAACACACTACACAGGAGCGATTTTTGACAAGTCCCGAAGAACATACTCTATCCTTCCAGGGTCCCCAACCGTGTTCTTAGCCAGGACAGCCACAGTAGCCCGGCGAATAATTTTTTTGCCCCTACGTATGTGTGGATGAAGGGAGTGGATCCGTCTCAAACGGTAAGCACCCCTGTAAGTTACGTCTTCCGCATCGCCCACAAGAACTAATTGTCCCACAGTTAAGTTTTTTTGTAGGACCCTCCATTTGTTTCGTCCCTGTAAAGAGGGAAGATAGGACTGCATCCACCCAAGCCAAAAACGATGGGCCAAGTTAAAATTGTACAAATAATCCCTACGAAGATCCCCTGTGTCGTGACACTCACCCAAGGGCGTGTTCGGTGCCAGCTCTTGCCCCAAAAAGGATGAGGGAGAAATTGGAGCCAAGTCATTAGGTTGATCACTTAACGTGGTTAAAGGACGGTCGTTTACTATACGTACTGCATCCGAGAAAAAGGTTTGCAATTCGATGAGAGAAGGCATGCGTCGTGTATTTTGCAAAACGCGATGTAGAGTCGTCTTAAATAATTTAACCATGCTCTCCCAGCTACCTCCTTGACTGGGCGCATAGGGAGGGATCTTACGCCAAATAATGTTAGATTTACGCATGGCATTATGAAACTCCGTAGAACTGAGTAATTTAGGCAAATGATCGGAAGCAGCACAGAAGGTAGAAGCGTTATCTGAATAAATTGCATCAACCGCTCCGCGCAAATTAGTAAATCTAGTAAAGGCCAAAAGAAAATTGTTTAAGTCGAGATTAGTTACCAACTCGACGTGAATACAGCGGGTACACATGCAAACAAATAACAAACCCCACGCTTTGCATTCACTACGGTTTTGTCTGTAGCGAACAGGGCCCAAATAGTCCAATCCGCAGTATTTAAACGGTTTGTTGCATGCAGTAAGCCTGCAAACAGGCAAATCTGCCATTAATTGTCTTATCGGTTTTGCTTTATAAAGACAGCAGCTAGCACATTCCGCAATATAATGTTTTACGCTCGAAATTCCGTGGATTAGCCAGAAGCGTTGGCGGGTTTTCATAAGCGTGTAGGAAGGGCCTGCATGTCCTGCATTCTCATGCGCGTCGAGGACAATCAAGCGCGTCAAGGCATGCCTGCCAGGTAAAATTATAGGATGCTCTGCATCGATAGGAAGCTCAGCATCTTCCAAACGTCCATCGATGCGAAAGAGAGAGTCTTGACCGACGCAAGGCCGTAAATTTCTTAACGTTTTAAGTTCATTAATTCGTCTTGTACTCTCCGGGTCGCAACGCTTTCCATTAAGACGTCGCAAAATAGCGTCGAAACCATCAGGCGAGCCTCTGCGCAGCGAATCGACTGCGGCCCCGAAGCATCGCCCCTGCACATACTTCACAGTCTTGACAAGCGCGTGATCTAAATATGTAGCGTTTAAGTCCGGTTTTTGAAAGTTTATCTTTTTGAATTTTGCTACAACAAACTCCGCAAAAGCCATAAGGTAAGCAAGACGTTTTTTCAACGTATACAGATCTCGTGACGTGGCAATGAGCTTATCCAACCCGCACTCGCCCTCCTCTTCAACAGACAAACCACTCACAACATTCACACGAACGACAGCGCTCGAGTCGGAGGTCCGAACGTCAACCCCTTCCTGCAACAGGCAACCAGGCCCCTCCAACCACAAACGCACAGAGTCCGGGCTCCTGCAAGCAGCACCACGAGCACCAACATCGGCCGTGCTCTGCGTGGCATGAATGCAGCTCCACGCCGAAGCAGGAGCAACTCGAACCATCCCATCCACCCGACGCCTCACAAAGCGCGCGAGATGCAGATCCGCATTAGCAATCCAGCCAAGGACCACCCGAGAATCAGTCCAAAAATGTAAAGAACAATTAAAATGACGCAAAGACTCTTTAGCCTGTAACATTAGATCGCTGCACAATTTCGCAGCTTCCAGTTCCTTTCTAGAAATTGTCCAATTTGCCTGTTGTTTTAAAACCACTCTAGATTTTCCTAGAACAAAACTTACAGAGGGTTTATCATTAACCAAACATCGAAGATAAATTACACAAGAGAAGGCCGAGTCAGAAGCGTCACAAAAACCATGCAATTGAAACTTAGCCACAGCAAAATCAAATTCAAGATCAGGTAAACAATTCCGAGGTATAGAAAAATCATTTATTAGACTTAAAGTACCTAACCACTTTTTCCAAGAATCTTGAATGTCGACAGAGAGAGTCTCGTCCCAATCAACACCCGAAGTAGCTACCTTTTGCAATATCAATTTACCCCAAAGCAGGTAAGGTGAGGTCATGCCTAGAGGATCGAACTGGCTAGCAAGTTGACTAGACATTTCTCGCCTGGTAGCAGCGTTGGAAAATTCCTTGATAGTAACACGAAATTTATCATTTTCAGGATCCCAGGTTAAGCCTAGTGTCTTAGAATACGGGAGGGGATCAGACCCAAGATCAACCTCAGTAACACCTGTCGCCAAATCACATTGAGGCACACAAGACAAAATTTCTTTAGCATGACAGTTAGCCACCCATTTTCGTAGTTTAAACCCACGACTACTAAATAGGTCAAGTCCTTCTTTAACAATCAGTTTAAGATTTTCCAACGAATTGTTGGCAAGCAATACGTCATCCATGTAACGATTATATTTTACAGCATTCAAAGTTAACAAAGAAGCATTAACAGGGTTTTCCTCTATTAAGCGTTTAATAGCAAGTAAAGCAACAAAAGGACTGGAGTTTATCCCCCAGACGTGTCTTGTAAAACGGTAAACTTGAACATCACCAGTTTTTACATCATTATCCTTAAACCAAATTAATCGAAAAAGGTTTCGCTGACTAGGAGGAATTTGAACTTGGAAAAAACATTTGCTTAAATCGGCCACGCAGGCAAATTTACCACGACGAAACCGAGTCAAAACCTCAACTAGATTATTCAATAAATTTTCACCAGCGAAAACAGCTTGATTCAATGACATACCTTGAACTGCAGCCGCACCATCGTATACCACTCTGGGTTTAGCAGACTTTGTCACAAAAAAGGGCAAATACCACGTAGGTTCAACACAAGATGACAAATCCTCAATAGGTTCAATCCATTTCTTACAAATCAACTCAGAAAAGGTGTCAACAAGTGTTTGTTGCAGCTGAGAATTACGCAACGCGGTTTTACGCAATGACAAGGTTCTATTTAATGCGTTCTCGTAATTATTAGGTAACGTTTGAAGTTTTTCCAAGTTAAAGGGTACCGGAATTTCGTACCTGGCGTCTTTCACCTTGATATCAGATTCAATCAGTTTATGAGCAAGCTCATCGTTCCTCGATGGCTGTATCATTTCGTCCTGAAGCTCATATTCGCGGATTGACTGTTTTAACGCAACATTTTCTTTCTTTAGCTTAGCACATTCGCAGTTAGCATTTACCGGCGAACAGACATTAATCCGCATAGTGGACAAGCAATTTGAAGAATTTAAGCAACCACACACTCTGCCCCCACTAGCAATGGGCCCCAGTCACGTGAGGACATAATTCGACTCCTCCGGATCCATGCCTTCGCGCTCCTCAAGGACAGTCAACAAAGATTTGTCTGACTGACCAATCAGAACATCAACATGTCTCCAACCCGGTGCAACCGGAATATGAACCCCTTCGAAGTGTTCCAGCGTACTAGTGTCCACAGCATGTGGTAGAGTATGGGCATCGTCTGAAAATTGAGGACAACCAGTGCATCTTTAACATTGAACTCTTCACCATTATAAAGAGATTGAAGTTTAAAGTTAGTGCGACCCTCAACAGGTACAGTTTTATCACCAAGGGTGCGAATAGTTATCGAAGGTTCAGGAACGGTCTCTAAACCAAGTTCAGTTTTCAAGTTATCAGAAATAAGTGTCACTTGAGAACCCGTGTCATGTTGGGCATAGACAAGAGACGACCTGCCCGAAGTGGGGTTAACAATTTTAACAGCGCTAGTACGAAGCAGGATCACACGTTTGTCCGAAGAGTTTGCTTTCAAAACAACTCTTTCATTACGTTCATTTTGCGTAGTTTCATTTTTAGAGCCAGGTTCATCGCTGCCTTTATCCGCGGCCCCAGTGTTTGGAAAAATAAAGCATTCGTGCAACGCGGTTGCATGTTTATTTTGAGAGCGCGGTCCGCATTTACGACATTTAGTAGAGCGGGGACAATTACGCACTATATGATCTAAAGATAGGCAGTTTAAGCACCGCTTGGCTTCGATAACCGTTTGGCGTCTACTTTTAGGTGAAAGGTCATTAAAAATTTCACAATCCATTAAAAAATGCTTGGAGTGAGGTTTGGAGCACACGAAGCATATAGGCGGCGGTTTAGGTTTATCATTAGCACCATATGAGGGCTTAGAAGCACTAGTTTTACGTGAACTGGTTCTGGGAGTATCAGAAGTGGTCCCAGTAGAGCTCCGGTCCCGGTCTCGATTATCCACCTTAATGCCCACCTGACGCACTCGGAAATCCTTAGAACCGGTCCCGGAATCATGTGGCCCCTCCTTTTCCTCCTGTTTAAAGAAAGCCTGTGCATATTCTGAGGCCATCATAGCAATCTCATGAAGAATAAATTTACGTTGGGACTCAAACCCAAGTTGACTCATATCCAATCCCAATTTGTCAAGATAGTCCAGGTACCTACGTTTTAAAATGATGGGCAAACGACCCGCTGTATCTAGCAGGAGTTGGCCAGAAAGCTTTCCCGGTTCGTCATGGGCGTAAGCAAAAACTTCGAGGGTATTTAAGTCCTCATTAAACATCTTCAGGGACGCCGAGTTAAACGTAACTTTAGGGCCATGGCGCACGGCTTTAACTTTAGGTTCCGAAGTAAATCCAGCCGTAACTCCGTATCTTTGCCGCAAACGGCTTAAAGCCTTTTCGATACGCTCCGAGGTAGACATGCTTTTCATAGGTGCACAGAACAAGTTAACCATCTCACGTGGTTGTCCAACGCAAGATGCTCGCAACACCTCGAGTTTACGTTCCTCAAAGGGACTCTCCTCCATAAGCCGTCGAATTTGGTTTTCGTAAAAAACGAAAGCAATATTGTTACCGTCATAAGCAATTTGCGAAGCAAGCGTAATGCACTCGTTCCTGCCTTGACGATCAAGATAGGTGAGCAAATTAACATCTTGGTTATCAATTGAAAGCGTTTGTTTGGCCCGATTGCAAGTTTGAGATTGGAAAGGTGCACTAGTTTCACGGTCAGCGTTTCCAGGAGCCGATTCTGGCACCTTCGCAACTCCGCGATTAGGATACTTAGTTTTTTGCACAATTCTTGGCGCAACGGTCTCCGGTTCGATTCTTACGGAAGCATCCTGACGCGTCTCGTCATTTAATCAAGCATTAACTCGATTAGTAGAATCATTAATGCGATTTATAGCAAGTTTAGGTTTAGTTAAGGTCCGATCAAGTTTAACAGGCATAAAACGAGGCGTTTTCGCACTCAAACGTGTATCAAAATTAAATTCAGGAAAACGCTCGATTTTAATAGCGGAATCTACACGATTAGTGGTATTTGGTTTTGCGAGATTTTCCGAGCCAACTCGTCGTCGAAGCACAGATTCAGCTTTATAGGTTTTAGATGGAGCAACAATTGAAGACCCACTTTCAGAACAAGCAAGCAGCTGTTCCTCGGCTTCAATATTGACCATTTCCAAGCGTACTTTGGCTAGGGCTTCCGCTTCATCAGCTTCGGCTTCAGCCAACTTCCGCATTTTACGAGCTTTTGCTTTTGCGAGTTCTTGCATGTTTTCAAGTTCAGCACGCTTCTTTTGCAATTCGATACGTTTTACAACTGAAGATTTGCTGGAAGTAGCATAGCGACTATCGACTTGCGAGACGCTATCGCACGGTTCGGGATCAGTCTCCTCCTCGCTAGTGTCAGAGACTTCGCAAGTTTTATCATCAGATTTATCGCAAATACGCGAGCAGCAATTATTATACAAGTCATGGCATTTTTGCAGGCATTTAGTAACGTCAGAAGACAAATCTTTTAAAAGATCGTCTTCTTTAAGTTCTTTTACTGCGCATATGAAATTATCATGAGTCCTAGTTATCACAGAAATTTTACTGGATTCCTGATCTAACTGCGCCTTAGTTTTACATTTTAAAAGAGCTCCGCGACTACGTTTTATATCGACCATTAACTTGCGATGCATGGTAAGCAGTTTGCGGGGTACGTTTCCCGGGGTAGCCTGGACAGCGGGGTTTTCCCTTACTTTCCCAGGATTACCACAATCAGGTAATAGGTTTGAATGACTGGCACGGTCAATCAAATTTGGAGATCCGACCTGGTCGTTCTCCTCACACTTAGCGTCAGCAGGTAAATTACTTTCACTCTTATTAGTATTTGACATTTTGGAGATAAGAGGGAAGGAACAATCTCACAAAATATACAATAAATTAAACACAATACAATACAATAAAGCATAAACTTACGCAATTCAAAGAATTTCTTCACCGTTTTGGTACGAAGTATTGTCCGATGAACAAATTTAAAAATTCAAGTTGCAGTCCGACGATTGAATGGAAAAACGGATTTCTTGCTTGAACAGAAAAGGCACGAAGCCAACGACCATGAATGAAAAGATGACGATCAATGAGATGGACCAGCAGATAGGAGATTGAATGCGACTCGAAGCAGCCAACAACCAACGGAAAATGCCAACTCAACGATTCACGGTAAAGATGAGCGCTGGTATCGCAACTCGAAGAAAGCAGGTAAAGTTGAATCGTTGAATGAAGACGAAAGGAAGACGCTGGAACCAGAATCCACAACTCAACCGAACAACAGCAAGGATGGTTGCAAGTTCAAATCAGCAATCGACGAAGGTACAGCGAGCGCTGATGGCAGCTCAGCTGATGCAGGGGTCCAAGCAGAAAGGTACCAAGGAATAACCACTGGTACTGCAATTCAATTCCCGAATGGGGTTGATTCTCCGGAAAAGATGATTGTTTTTCTTATGTTACAGAATGAGCTGTAACTAGTGGTTGCAGGTGTCCTGGAAGGAGCTTCCAGGACTTCACCGCTCCGACTCTGAGAATTACTTCAACAAAAAAGAACTTAATCAAAATTTATTGGGTAATTAACTCAAATCAGCGCGGCAAAAAACAATCAAAAGTATCCTGGAAAAGTAAAATAAAACAGAAATACCGCGAAGTCTTCTCTTGTAAAAAAATACGTCCAACCGCCAGATAACAAAAATCCAAATGAACAACATGTAGTTCGGTGCTATAACGTAATTAGCAACCGTGCAAAAACGTGAAAAAATGATTTTCTAAAACTGCGAAAAACAAAACAAAGTAAAGTGCGCAGAAGCTGCAGGCAAACGCTTTTTTCTTTTTTTGGTTGCTGCAGAAAATAGGAAATATAAATGTGTTTGAGGCCCAACAACGACAGATAATTAAAATAAAAAAGCTCGGTGCGATAACAATGATCACGGTGAAAAGGAGCACCGCGTAAACTTTTCAGATTTCATTAATGGTCACTAGAGGGCGCTCTATGCTGTTATAATAAAAATGTCTAAGTCCAGAAACAGACTTGAGCAATTTCATGATTAGCCTATGTCATTTGATATTGACTCAGGCAATTTTTGGTTCTGATTAGCCTATGTCAGTCGATGCTGACTTAGGCATCCAAAAACTACACTAACTGTTAAAAAAAAGCACAAATTCTTTGAAAATAAAAAAAAAATTTTGAAAACAGCACAGTTGCTCAACCAGAGGTGGGCAGTAACAAATTAATTTTGTTACCAGCTGCTGCAACTAGTTGCTTTTTGAATAACTGTAATGGCAACTTAGTTACTTTTTTAAAACTGTAGCGAAATTGGTACCTAGTTACAAAGTTAGACCTGTAAAAGTTACTAGTTGCAGTTACTTTTTTTTAGTGACAGCACATGCATGCCGGAACACGTTTGGCAATTATATTAACTGCATGCGCTGCGCAAGCCAATTGCTAGATGCACACGCACACACACCTGGTCATCATCACGCGATTACATCTGTTTCAGTTTCACTGACTTATTCGCTAAGCTGCCTAGGCCAGAAGACAGCGAAATGACATACGGTCTTCGAGTCGCTGCCATCTATGTCAACCACACCCAGGATAAATCTTCAGACTGTCCCTTTAATGCTGAACGTCAAGCAGGAGAGCTGTGAATACCAATTTTTTAATTTTTTTTTGATATGGCTCGACAAGGGAATGAACCCTGTCTACCAACAACAAGGCGGACGCTCTTACCACTACTCCATTGTTCTTACCATTACACACACCATCATTGCTCAATCAAGGGTTGCAGAACCCGCAAGCCACTTGCTCAAATATCGATAAATAAAAAAATAACTGTCCTGAGCAATAAGCACTTACCCTATTAGTATCAAAATTTTGTTAATCAAAGTAACTGAAACCGTAACTGTAACGGCAACTTGTTACTTTTTCAAATCGTTGCTGTACGATAACTTAGTTACTTTTTCCCCCAACTAACTGTAACTGTAACTAAGCTACCTTCAGAAGGTAAAAGTTACTTAGTTACAGCACTTTGTATACTAAGTTCAAGTTTATTAAGTTCAAGTTTATTAAATAGCCCTGCACAAGTCCAAAAAAAAAAAAAAACAACTTTGCCAGTAAAATTAAACTAAACAAATATCAACAAAATAATATCGACAAGAGCAGCAACAGAGAAGCTACGTAGGGACCGTGAGGTCTTCGAGACAGTAGCCATCTCTGTTCATCTTGAAAAGATGACTTTAAATTCTAAGATAGTCGAGGGTAAGAAGAGGAAAAGTAACAGGCAATAAAAGAATCCAAGGTGCTAATGTTAGCTACTATAATTCAACCAGTATGAAGAGCAACAGATCCCCATCGTCAGCTAAAGCCACAGGAACCATGCAAAAAGCGCATCCACTGCGTTTCAGTAAATACAAGAAGATAAATGAACCATACAATTGGTTGACTGAGTGTAAAACAACAGAACTTTACTAATCAGTAATCAGATGAGTGAAGTAGATATGCTTTGAACATTTTTTTAAAGTTTCGAAATGAGGATTTTCGTATATTACTCGGGATAGAATTTCAGATTTTAGCACCAGTGAATTTAATGGATTTTTGGGTTCTTTGCAGTCTTAATAATGGCGTCTGTAAGTTTTCGTTGGTGGTAGACCTAGTTGAGTAAATATTTTTTGACAATGTAAAATAATTAGATAGTTTTATAGGAAGATCGTTGCTGCTGTGTCTATGCACGAGTTTGGCCGTTTCATATTGAAATAACAAGGGTATAGTAAGAACATTTGTTTTTTTAAACAAGGGAAAAGCACTATCGTTCCATCCACTACAGGTCACGATTCTTATTGCTTTATTTTGCAATCTCATTAATTTAAGTAGATACGAATGATAGGTGTTACCCCATGCTAATATTCCATAATTAAGATGAGAGTGAATTAAAGCGTAATAAAGTTTAAGAAGAGCATCTTGAGGTAGAAAATATTTTAATTTACTTAGAATTCCCACGGATCTAGAAACCTTAGTTTCAAGAGCTTTGATATGGTCTGAAAAAGTTAACTTAGCGTCTAAAAGTGTACCAAAGTACTTTGCTTTGTTTACTGATTTAATAAGGCCGTCCGTACATTGAATATCAATGTTAATAGAGAGAGAACTGAGCTTTGGAGTAATTATTAAAAAGTTTGATTTAGCAGGATTGAATGTTAGTTCATTAGCTCGCACCCACATACTAACTCTGTTGATTTCAGAGGTGAGCGAACTTTTCAATTGCTTTAACGAAGGAGATGTTACCAAAAGGCAGGTGTCATCAGCAAATAATCGTGGAGTGGAATCAATGCTGTTGGATATGTCATTAATATATAACAAGAATAGAAGTGGACCTAAGGTAGATCCTTGGGCTACCCCAATATTTATAGTACTTAGAGAAGAGTGGGAGTTATCAATACTAACAAATTGAGATCTGTCTTTTAAAAATGATTTAAAAAAGTCATTAACAATCCCTCTTAACCCACAATGATCAAGTTTTTTGAAGAAGAATATAATGATCAGCAGTGTCAAAGGCTTTGGCTAAGTCGAGAAGAACCAGTCCTGAATATAGTTTCTTTTCTACATTATCATAACAAGTAAATAAGAATATCTATAATGGCATGAGAAGTAGAGTAGTTTCTTCTGAAACCGTATTGAGTTGAGAGAAGAACATTTTCATGATTTAAAAAATCAATGGTTCTAGTGTAGACCAATTTTTCTAAAATTTTTGAGAAACATGACAGGAGGGAGATGGGGCGATAGTTAGTAACATGAGTTTTGTCACCAGCTTTATATGTGGGAATAACTTTTGATATTTTTAGACAAGAAGGAAATACTCCAAGTGTTAGGCAAGCGTTACACAATAGCGCCAGTACAGGTGCAATGACCACAGCAGCAGACTTTAAATACTTTACATCGACACTATCAGGGCCACAGCTCTTATTGGGATTGAGTAGATTAATGATATTATAAACTTCCATTGACGTGACAGGGCTAAAAAACACTGACGAGGAAACACGCCTAGTTAAATACATACTAAACCTAGATGAATTGCTTGCATCAACTTTGTTAGAAAGTTTTTTACCGATACTACAAAAGTGATTGTTGAATTCTTCAGCGATTGCATCCGTTTTGTTGATTAAGCCATTTGCTGTATTGATACAGTTTGGAAAACTAGATTTAGGTTTTTGCGGAGTCAACGAATTGATAATGGTCCAAAATTTACGAAAATCGTTTCTGGAGTTAACTATTTCATCTTGAAGATAATGTTTTTTAGCATTTTTTTTTTTTTAGTTAGTTTATTAGCGAATCGTTTGTAGATACATTTTCAGTTTCTGTACCTTGGACATAATGCGTGATGTAAAGTTTTTGTTTTTGCTTGATTTGATCCAAAACTTCATTTGTAATCCAAGGTTTAGTCAACAATCTACGCTTTTTGCGCGATGCAGGCTTGAGCGGTGCGTGCTTATCGATACACGCTTTGAAGACACTAACAAAGTTTTTGAAATTGATTTCGGTTTCATCAGTGGTAGTCAAAGTAATAGTATCTAAGAATTCAGTCATTAATCTTTGTAATTCAGCAGCGAAGTCATCTTTCTTGAAATGACTCATATCTCTGTAAAAGATAGGTTGCTCACAATGCTTGTTTTTTTGTTCATGTCTACTATTTGTTAGTACACATGCCACTGGATAATGGTCAGTTATATCACTTAAGAAAGTAATAGGATATATAATACTTGTTGCGTCATTGGTAATTATATGGTCTATAACAGTTTGCGATGTATTGGTGATGCGGGTTGGTTTGTCGATTAACAAGTAGGCTCCATTGCTGGCAACCATTTGAGTATAAGTGGATGCATTATTACAGGCGTTCATGGGGTTAACATCAATGTTGAGTTCACCGCAAATATAGTATTTCTGAGTTTGTTTTTTTTTGTAAAAGTTTTTCATTTAGCGCTGAAATAAAATCATTGTTCCGGACGCACCCTTTGGCTGTGTACAAGTTCTTTAATTAATTGTTATTATTTCAATGCCTTACTGTGACGTAACAACTACACTTGACGCAGTATGTGTTTAGCAATAGCCGAGAGGCAGTTGACGGCAGACTAGCGTCAAGTAGACCCAGGAACAAATAAGTTGTTCTTTGCTCGGAAATGCTTGAAAGTGAAGGCTCGAAAATGCCCAGTAATACTTGAACTGTTGCTGAACATTAGTCAAGGATAACTCTGTTGCTCAAACGTAGTGAAACAATAATTTGTGTACATCTTGGTGGATTTTCAAGTTTAGCCTATATGAGTGTGGTGACGACAATTAGTGAAGGTTAACATCGTGTTTGGATTATCAATAGCGAAAGGATTTCCTTATAAATTTTCGAGTGAATCTAGACTATCGTTGTAGAAGTTTAGTAGGTCTGCTGCTTCGACGCCAAAAACCCGGTCGACAACTCAACATACGTTCGCCAGCATTCGCGACGGACCAATCATTAACATCACCTTTAGGATGACGATAAATTATGCCGAGGTTAAAAATTTCTCCGGAGGATTTTTCAGCGATTTGAAGCCAAAGGTTTTCACAGTTGGATTGCAATAAATTTTTACCAAGAACTGTGGCAGAAAAATTTTTAGAAACATAAGCTCCAACGCCGCCAGCATTTGTATCAGAATCTGCAGTGATAAGTGGAGCATATCCCGGTAAAGACACGTTTGTCAAGGGATGATTTTTAAGTTTTGTTTCGGATAAGCAGATTAAATCTGGTAGCATCACCAGAGAATTCAACAATTCATGATTCATGAGTTCGAAATTTTTGTTCACTGATCTGATGTTGATATGCATTATAAAAAGCTTTTTGGTTTTTAATGAGATTGGTAAGTTAGCATTAGTTTCGTAGTATCGGCAAGCTTTGAAATTACTAGTTAAGGTATTGTGCAAAGCATTGCTCAAATCAAATTTGGCGGAAGCAGCAGAATTTGCGCAAGTCGACATGGAGTCCTGCTGCAAGTCGCCAGCAGGTGCATTGCTTCCCACGCTGGTTTTCATGTCCATTGCAAACGTAAAAAGCTCAGTAGTAGCACAGTTTCGAATAACTAAATCTATCTAAGTCAGTAACTAGATTGTGGTCGAAATAATAAAATTAAAACACAGTAATCCATTCGCGTCACAGGCAAACTGCAGCAATTATATAATGTTCAATTAACACAGTATTTTTTCTATGCAACTAATGCCTATTGCATCAAGATCATAGGAGCGACATTCAAGTTGACAGAAAGAATATAATTAATGCTGATACGAAATAATCATTACGTAGTAAGCAAAGTATAAAACTTAATCATTTTAAGTAACACTCATTAACAGTTGATTGTACGTAACTAGCTTACAATTTAGATTACGAGGTTAGAGAACCTTCGAGAAAATAATGTCATTTAGGAACAAATCTTTCTCCTTCAGCAGTACATTCCAGCAGAAATCTTCCACGAGACTCTTTTACCACTGCTCTTTGCTTTATTATAATGAGGTAGTAGTTTCTGTTTTTGGATTTTCAGTTCTTGAGGCAAGTGTTCGGTTACATAGACATACCCAGGTGACTTGGGTTTAAGGTTCAACGATTCGTTATATGTCTTCAAATTTTTTAAGGATTGGAAAATCAAGTGTTTATCATTGGAATTCGTTAATTTAATAATTTTTGGTCGAGTCACTTTGCCACCAGCAGTATTGAATATTGGATGTTGTGGCAAACGGTGAACGTCAGCTAATTTGATAGTTTCTGGATTTTTAAGAAGCAGAACGTCCCTCATGAAATCATATACTGTACTAGTTTTCCAGATTCAGTTTTAGTTTCCCACACATTTTGCTCATTCTCTTTTATACCATAAATCAGAAGGTTAAGTTTCTTGCTGTATAATTCATTCATAAGCGCGTCAACTCTACTACTGTAGTTAGCTTTTTGTACATATTCCTCTAAATCATCGCACCTGTTTTTTAATTTATCAAGTGCTGCGTCAGTTTTAGCTTGAAAATCATTCACCTTGTCATAATCAGCTTTCGTTTGTTTAATTTCTTCAACTTCACTTTCAAGATTAGTTATTTTATTTTCAACAACACTTATTCTTTTATTGAAATTGCCTATACTTGTTTGCATGGCGGTAGATTTCTCAATCAAAAATTCAGTTTTCTCAACACTTCGTCAATTTTCGATTCAGACATGTTGCACTTAAATTGTAGTCGCTTCAATCTGCCAGTTTCTGCGCTGCAAGTTTTTACCAACCGCTCGCCAGCTTGACTGTTTCAGAATAAACGTAGAGTCAACAGCATAAACGTAGCCAGAAAGGGACCGAGAGGCCTGGGTTGCCTTTGAAATGCCAACAATGACAAAAACGGGACAAAAAATCCTATTGTTTCTTCAGTTTTTTTTAGCATTTTTCGCTCACAACAACAAGTAACAACATTATTGACAACCAGGGGGCCAGCGCTCTCTCAATGCAATTTTTACCAACCAATTTAAATGTACAACCCGCGTGAAGTTAAGGGTTTTTATCCTAAAAGTTGCTACCTCAGGCCCTCATTTAATCTTTTTATAAACGTAATGCAATAACCAAGGCCGGATTTACCATAAGGATGAAAGCCAAGCGATCCGTGCTCAGATGGTAAGACTTTTTTTGGCTTTTACCAATATTAGGCAGAAAGATGTCGCAAAAATATCCAAATTTCCACGAGCTCGCGCAATGTAGATCCGGCCCGGGCAATAACATGCTTAGTGAGCGTAACCATCACTCTATTGTACCATTTTTCAAAAACCATTCACCTCCACCCCGCCAGTTTTTACGCGACAAAATACCTTTGAAAAAAATAAGCTGAGGAAACGCTCATTGATCAAGTTATTGAATTTGAATTAAGGGGGCCTGGGCCCCGTGGCTATAGGCGTAGCCAGGGGGTCCAATGATTCTGCCCCAATTGAAATGCTATCTACAACAAAAATGAGGCAAAAAAGCTTATCGTTTCTTCAGTTTCAGTTACTTTTAGCATTTTTTACGTACAACGCTTTCTTTTAGCTTTTGTGAATGATCTCCTCAATTTAATTTTTGCCAACCAATTTAAATGTATAACTCGGTAGAAATTGAGAGTTTTTGTCCTAAAATTTGCTATCTCAGGCCCTCATCTAACCTTCTTGTGGACATAATGCAATAACTATAGGGTTAGATTTAGCATAATATGGCACAGTGCCAAGGCTCCGCGCTCAGATGGTAAGACATTTTTTAGTATTCATCTATATTAGGCAAAAAAAGTTGTAAAAATCTCCAAAGTGCCAAGGGGCCGAGTTATATTAATCCAGGCCGGGCAATGACATAGTTAGTAGGCGTAACTATCTATTGCACCATTTTTAAATAACATTCTACTTCCATATCGTTAATTTTTATTTGACAAAATACTTATAAAAAAATTAGCAAGGGAAATGCTCATTGAACAAATCATTGAATTTAAATTGAGGGGGCCTGGCCCTCTCAGATTCAAAATCAATTATACATTTACTCGTACATGTTCTCCTACAACTGGTTGTGTTTATGAAAAAAAATCTCTAAGGAAAATTTTTGATTTGATTATTATCTGCTGCTGAAATATTGCACGAGGCAATGTACTTTAATTTCCCCTACCTGGGCCCAATCACTTCCAAAATTTAACCGCAAGATGCAAGATTTTAAACGTGTTTTGGACTTACATTGTAAATTAAAGAAGGCTTAAACAATTTAATTTTTCAATGGGCTTTCAAATGTCAAAAATCTAGTTCTTTCAAATGGCACTAAACACGTGCGAATTATGGTCCAATGGCATTAAAACAGCCAGTTTTTTTTGCAAAAAACTACGAAAAATTGCACAGCTGCTGGGGGCTTAACCCTTAGACCAACCCAAGACCCCCGCCTGTGATTGGCTTGAGTTACACTCGTTTACTCAACACATCTCCCAATTTACACTTTTTATTTTTGATTTAAGTCCTTTTTCTATTGCAAAATCCTGGTTACGCGCAAACAAACATGCCACGGCTTCTGATCTTTCAATCTACAATATCTTTGTCCCATAAAAAGTTCCTCTTTCAAAAATTTCTGAAGAGGTCATTACTTGTGATTTGTGCTTTGATCCCCCCAATCAAAAATCATGGCTACACCTATGCCCCTCGTCGTATATGCACTCCTGCAATTGGTTATTTTCACGACAAAACAAAAATCTTGAAGGAATTTCTTCGAATGGATTATTATTTACCACTAAAACATATCACTAGGCAATGAACATTACTTTCCTTTACTTGGGCCAAATCACTTACAAAATTTAATCTCAAAATTTAAGATTTTAAACGCGTTTTGGACTTAAACTGTGGGTGAAAGAAGAATTAAACAATTTAATTTTTTCAACTGGCTTTCAAACGTTAAAAATCTAGTTCTTTGAAAGGGCTCTGAACACGTGCGAAATGTGATCCAATGGCATTAAAATAGTATTTTTTTCAAAATTTTCCAGCGGCTGGGGGTTTCGACCCCAGAACTCCATAGCCTCCGGAAGCCAGACCTCCATAGCCTCCGGAATCCCCCGTCTTTGAAGCGATTGAGTTATAATACTTTACTCAACACGTCTTCCAATTTAGACATTTTCACTTTTTAACTTTTGGCAAACCAGGCCACAGCTTCTCATCTTTTTCGTTGCACAAATTAAAAGATCTATGATATCTTTGTTCTACAATATCTTTGTTCCACAAAAATTTTCTTTTTTGAAAATTTCTGATGACGTCATTGCATGTAATTTGTGGTTTGGGTCCCTCCAATCTAAAATCCTGGCTACACCTATGGTCAACAGCAGGATAAAAGTTAATCGCTGCAGTTCCATGGCATTCATAGGAAGGAATTCCAGTTTTAGTTTATTTCTATAAATTAATTATCTTCAGAAGATGTCAGTTTCTCAAGAATATCTGAAACGATTTTGCTGCAAGAACGAAAACAAAAAAACGTTAAATTTTGTTCCTCCTTGCAGTTTATCTCTGCACGAATTAGGCCTAATCTTTAACCACTCAAGTGAATGTTAAGAAATAATAGCAGAGGTGGAGTCGAAGAGACCGTGGCCAAGGACAAAAAACAAACCGAGGCCAAAGCCAAGGACCCACCCTCTCGAGGCCAAGGACAGGAATGCTCGAGGCCAAGGACCAATGACATAACGCACAAGTGTTTTCAAAAAAGGTCTTCAATAAATTTACCGCGAGATGGCGCGTTCTCCAAGACGAAGAAAAAAAATGTCATGACCTTGGTCGATTTTTCACAAAGCAAAAGAGTGCTGTCCTCGGCCGCCAAACAGGGCATTTTTGAGGACTTGTAGGCCAAGGCCAAAGACATGACATTCGAGGCCAAGGACTTCAAAATGTGTTCACGGGGACGTCGTCGAGGACTCTATTTCTGAATAAAAGCAATGCTATTCAAATAAATTTTTTTTTGCCTTAGTCACAAAAAATTTTGGTTATGATACGTTGTTTCACTAAAAAATGACATTATTTTTTTCGCTTTTCTCAAAACTCAAAATAATTACTTTAGAAATTTTTTATTAGGATGACGATAACTTTCGATTCAAGTCTATCTCCCTACTCCTAAAGTAAAATCCAGTTACCCACATGTTATGGGTTACCTGTATTTTAATTAATACAGCCCTGCTGATGTGCTTTGGAACTAAGCGAAACTCGCGTTTAGAGCAGCGTTTTGGAAAAATTGTCCTCGATTTGCTTATTGAGTTTTACAGTTCTGTAAAAGGGCATATCACCATGAAATTGAGGGTTTGGCATCTTTTACTAATCGATTATTATCCGTTGATTTTTGACGTCACTCTTTGAAACTGATTTGAGTATTTTGTTATGAGTATCCCTTTCTAAATTGCGTCGTTTGCATGCGGATCTTTACAGCTTTGAGGTTAAAAACGTGGCTCTGAAACTAAAAAAAGTTGAGAAGCATTGCACTAAACCTTAGATGAACTTCAATGCACGGAACAACAGAATATAAAAAAGATATAGGACGAACCGACGAAGAGCCGGGAAATCGCCATAAATATGAAACAATTTGAGGATTTAGTTAACTTTCTTTGTCAAAAGTTCAATTATTTTCTAGCAATATTGTATTTTCAACGGCGTTCAAAAAATATGGATTGTTGAACTGCTTAACCCTATTTCACACATGGGGAGGGGACATTTTAGCCCCCTGCCGTTCTTTTTTAGTGATAAATCCTTTCATAAGCCAGCTTGTTTTTTTCAACCAACTTGATTTTGAGTGATAGTGCATGACAAATAACTCCAGAAACTTTGAAGTTGCCAAAGTAACGGGAAGTTTCCAATTTTTTGAGGTAATTCGGAGTCACTTTCTGAAATCTGAGCCTGTTTTTGACAAAACTGAACTTAATTGACGTCATAAGACGTTTTTGTGACGTAACCAACTTGACTTGGGCATTTTATGATTTAGAATCAAAAAGTAAACCGATGCACTAACTTTTAACTGCCTGTGATGTCATCGCAAATGACCTTATTTTTCAAAAGTATTGGCTTGCCAATATTGTGTTATTGGGGTATTACAGTAGGCACTTTGTTTGTTTAATATTGTTGGGATAATATTGGGCCAAGTTTGAGTTTACAGTCCAATGCCAATATTAGCATTTAGTTGGGGTGCCGTTAATGTGCCATTGTTGGGGTATTATGTTGCTTAATAGCTGGCGTAATGTTTGTGAAATATAATTGGTCCAACAATGGGGAAAGATTGATTATAAATTCAAACGCCTATGATATTATCATTGGGTTTTGAGTTTGAATTTTATTGGCTTGCCATTATTGACAAATCGCTTTGCCATGATAAAACAATATTACCCCGACTATAAATTTCTGACTGGCTAAGATATCGCTTTTTGCAGAGCGTGAGTAATATGACTGAACAAATGAACTGCTTTATGATAATGTCTTTATTGCGATTGTGTAAATAAAGGATTTCAAAGCTATCGAAGATTGATGTTTAAACCAAATTTAAATTCAAACGCCTATGATATTATTATTGGGTTTTGAGTTTGAATTTTATTGGCTTGCCATTATTGACAAATCGTTTTGCCATGTCAAAACAATATTACCCCGACTATAAATTTTCTGACTTGCTAAACTATCGCTTTTTGCAGAGCTCGAGTTATATGACTGAACAAATGAACTGCTTTATGATAATGTCTTTATTGAGATTGTGTAAATAAAATATTTCAAAGCTATCGAAGATTGATGTTTAAACCAAAAGAGTCCCATAACTATTACACGGAATATAGTGTTAAGATAGAAAAATGCATTGCTGTGTATAAGGTGATTTTCGATTACGTCTAGTCGCTTGTACTGTTTTCAAACAGAGCTGAATGATACTGTAAACAGCACTGTTATCAACCTTTCATGAGCTGTGACCCCTTTTCCAATGATCCCCTGCTAAAAAATCGGTTGCTGGAATAGTTTCTAACATGATCTGCAACACCAATCACACAGTGTTGAAGAGAAAACAAAAAATGGTTTATCGAAAAAGTTGACTTATCTTAGGTTATCAAAATTATCAAAAAGGTCAACTTCGCTCATCAAAAATAATCTCACCTGTTTTGCATTGCAAATTGCGGACTACTTAAGGGTAGAAATTCAAAAAAATTTAAGAATTTGCCAGAGCTTTTTGAACCAGATATTGAGCAATTCCACCTTACGGAGCTCGATTTCCGTCCTTCCATTCGCGAGACGCAATGTCGTACATTAAGGTCCGAACACACTAAACCAGGCATTCTCACCGCGGCTCCTAATTATTTTTTTTGTTGCTCTCACTGACCATGTAAAAATTATTGTAATTATGTTCAATTCCAAAAGGTTTTGCTCTACTGGTTACTGAAAAATTTTCAAATCATTCATTATAATTAGTGAAACCAATATGGTAACAAATGTAATTAACTTTGTATAATTTCTAGCAGTTACTACCTCCTTTTTTTTTTTTGAATAAAAGGTTAAAACGTTTACTTTTTGGTTTATCTGTTATTAATATCTGAAAATTTGATTAAAAGATTTTAAAATACCTTTCTAGCTTCTCAATAAATTGCATGCAATGCAATATATCTACCAGGCCCCCCAAACAATTAGCTACAACCTGTTTTTGAACATTGTTCGATCTAGCAGTTATGAGCTAATGATGTGCTTCATCCGGTCAGGGCTTTTCTTTTATCGTTTTCATTTTATTACGGGGCAGTGGTATAACCAGAAGTGGGTCAGCGACCCCATATCAGCCAAGCAGGCGCGTAGCCAGGATTTAGAAAAGGGGGGGCTATTTTGAAAGAGTGAGAAGTGTGCAAACGACCTTGACTCGAATTTTCATTGACCTTAAATCAGTTTCAGACGGTTTGTCAAAATTTGAGACGAAATGTCTCGAAAAGATCGAAAATTCAACCGTTTTTTCCGCCAAAAATTAGGTGATCTCCAAAAAAAAAAAAAAAAAAAAAGGTCTTCGCCAAAATTCAGAGTGATTTTTCGGCCAAAATCCAAAATTCAAACTTTTTTTCCGCCCAAAATCAAGTGATCTCCAAAAAAAAAAAAAAAGGGCTTCGCCAAAATTCAAGGCGATTTTTCTTCCAAAATTTCGCAAGTTCAAACGTTTCAGGGGGGGCTCTTTTCGCATGGGGGGGGCTGTTTTCAATTTTTCACAGAAAATCGGCCTCAAAAGCACAAAAAACATGCGATTTTGCATACTTCACAAGCCAATGGGGGGGGCTCGAGCCCCCCCCGCCCCCCCCTGGCTACGCTACTGCAGCCAAGCCACTTAGAAAATTTAGCCCAAATATGCAGGCTTTCAGTATAAGCACCTAGACTCCCGTATGTGATACGTTTGCAATTTAGTTTTGCCATGCAGTTCCCTCAACAATCTACTGGCTCAATACATTTTGAAACACAAATAATTGGAAAAATATATCTTTTGATTTAAGCCTATCTCCCTACTCCTAAAGTAAAATCCAGTTACCCACATGTTATGGGTTACCTGTATTTTAATTAATACAGCCCTGCTGATGTGCTTTGGAACTAAGCGAAACTCGCGTTTAGAGCAGCGTTTTGGAAAAATTGTCCTCGATTTGCTTATTGAGTTTTACAGTTCTGTAAAAGGGCATATCACCATGAAATTGAGGGTTTGGCATCTTTTACTAATCGATTATTATCCGTTGATTTTTGACGTCACTCTTTGAAACTGATTTGAGTATTTTGTTATGAGTATCCCTTTCTAAATTGCGTCGTTTGCATGCGGATCTTTACAGCTTTGAGGTTAAAAACGTGGCTCTGAAACTAAAAAAAGTTGAGAAGCATTGCACTAAACCTTAGATGAACTTCAATGCACAGAACAACAGAATATAAAAAAGATATAGGACGAACCGACGAAGAGCCGGGAAATCGCCATAAATATGAAACAATTTGAGGATTTAGTTAACTTTCTTTGTCAAAAGTTCAATTATTTTCTAGCAATATTGTATTTTCAACGGCGTTCAAAAAATATGGATTGTTGAACTGCTTAACCCTATTTCACACATGGGGAGGGGACATTTTAGCCCCCTGCCGTTCTTTTTTAGTGATAAATCCTTTCATAAGCCAGCTTGTTTTTTTCAACCAACTTGATTTTGAGTGATAGTGCATGACAAATAACTCCAGAAACTTTGAAGTTGCCAAAGTAACGGGAAGTTTCCAATTTTTTGAGGTAATTCGGAGTCACTTTCTGAAATCTGAGCCTGTTTTTGACAAAACTGAACTTAATTGACGTCATAAGACGTTTTTGTGACGTAACCAACTTGACTTGGGCATTTTATGATTTAGAATCAAAAAGTAAACCGATGCACTAACTTTTAACTGCCTGTGATGTCATCGCAAATGAAATCATTTTTGAAAAATATGGCAGCGACGTCTCAATGATGATGTTAATAACTCAAAATCACAATTTTTAAAAATTTTGGTGAATGCTAATCTGCATGTTAAATTTGGTGTTCATATGATTTTTGGTTTCGGAATAAGATACAGGGGGCACTTTTGCCCCAATTTCTGTAAAAAACCTTGGTCAAATACTCTAAAATAGGGTTCAACGACAAAATAGGTTTCAGCGTTAAATGATTTTTAGCCATGGTAATGCTTTCCACATCAGTCATAAATTTGGCGCTAATTATGAAAAGTCAATCGATATTTATTGATGAAGATAAATTCCAAAACGTTTGGTTTTAGTTTGTTTTAATTAGATTATTAGTTCCAAAACGGCAAAAATTTGGGATTTCACGACGAACGCATTCATGACATTCAACCTTTAACTATTCTTGACAATTTGCGGCATATAGTATTGAAAGTTAGTTATTCTTATGTGATTCAGAAACAGTTGAACGTACTGAAAGTTAAAATTTGGACACAGAATGGCACAAACGAAAGCGTTAAGCATACAATTTTGAGGGCGATGAATTGTCACGTGTACACAAATTTCAGTGGCCGAATACTGGAATAAAATTGCATCAAGGAAATTGTTGTCCGTGTGTTTTTTTTTTTCTGAATTCCACTTAAAAAATAAAAAAATAAATTTCAAAAGACACGAAGCTCAGTTTTTCTCAAAATTTAAGAACAAAATAAGAACAATGAGGCAATGTGATAATTTTGGCATAGCTTGCAAAAGCAAAACAAAAAGGCAAGCATTTTGAGATGCAATTGTTGCTTTTCAAAACTTTGACCCAAATTTACAAAGCCAAGAAAAATAGTTTTTAAATAGCAAGTGCAAATCAGTAAAATTATACATTATGCAGCTAAAATTCAGGACCAGACATTCTATGACAGAACAGATTTGCACTGAAAAATGATGTGCTGTTAGGCCGAAAAGTGCTGCAAACTTCTTTAGCCGGGTCAGGGGCGAATACCAAAAGGGTTTTAAATTTGAGGGGTTTCGTCTGATAAAACAACATAAAGCAAGCTTTCCGCAATCGCAATTGCAGTCATCAGTTTGTGATAAAACATCATGCTAAAAACAAACAACTTTTGACGAACCAAAGAAAACCACCTATCGCTTATAGGATGAAAATGCTTCAAAAATGTACCAGTGCAAAAGTTGTGCAACATGCATGCCAAGAACTCTAGCCTCGGTGACGGCATGTACCTTTAACTCTATTATACACCGGCTATTTTACCAACGCATTTTACACCCAGAAAATAGGGGCACAAAAGTGCCCCCCCGATCTACATGTAACTCCTAACTCAAGAGTTCTGCGAACACCAAAATTGTCTTGCGGGTTGGTGATCACCAAAATTTTTTGGAAAACGTGTTTTTGGGTTCATGACGTTATCATTGTGTCGTCACAGCCATACTTTTCATTTTTTTTTTTGATGACGTTCCAGGTGGTTGAAAATTTTTTCTATAGGTTTGTTTTTTGGTACTGAATCACAAAATGCCTAAGACGAAGTAGTTATATTAAAAAAAGTCTAATGACGTCAACTAAGTTAAACATTGGCCAAAAAATGCTCAAACTTCGGAAAGTATAACTTTGGGAAACATCAAAGTTGGGAAACGTCCGATTATCTTAGCAACAGCAAATTTTCAGGAGCTATTTTATTCTGATGAAATTTAGCTCAAAGTCAAGCTGGTTTAAAATAAAAGCTTTTTTGAAGGGATTTAGCATAAAAAAGGAAATGAGGTAAAAATGGCCCCTCTCTTTTGTAAAACATGATTAAGGCTGCATCTCCCGACTATTTCGACAAACTTTTTTTTTAAGGGATTGAGCAGGAAAAACGAGAGGTGGCCAAAATGCTCCTTCCTCCTCTGTGAAACATAATTAAGCCTGCATCTCCCGACTATCTTTTGACAATACTCCGATATTCCTGTAGCTCTAAAGCAAAAAAATTGGATTATTGTTAAAATTTAATTCAGTTTATTTTTCGACGAAATGCAACAAGAAATTAATTAATATAATAAACAACACAAACATGAATAGATTTCAACCTTAGAGCACTTCGCCAGGGTTCCCATGAGAACTCCATACTCATGACTTATAAAAACCTCTAAAAATAGAGGTGTTACAGCATAGGGACTGGCAAAAGAATTTTTTGCTGGCAACAAAATTTTTATGCGGTTGGGGATATTAATATTAATGAAGATAAAAGCAACCGTACTAATACAGCTATAGAATATCTAAATATTATTTTCATTAGTGGAGCTTTGCCGATAATCACGATACCTACCAGATTATCTCGTCCTCCTCAACTATCATTGACCACATCATAACTAATGACCTTAAGCACAATCTTACACCCTTTGTTAGACTAGAAGACATGACAGACCACTTTCCTGTTGGGTGTTTCATACAAAATTTATCACATAAAACGCAAAAAAAGACCAAAACGGTCTCTTATTACCGAGATAAATCCAAATTCACTTCTGAAGTTTTTCGTGATATGTGCAATCGAAATTTTTTGACTACATTACTAAAATGCCTGGCTTAGATTGCGATAATGCAGTGATTCCTTTAATGGGTTTGTAGACCTGTTACGGTTAGTAATCAATGATCATGCTTTTTGAAGCGTTTGTCTCGCAGGCAACAAAAGTTACGAAGTAAGCCTTGGCTTTCGAAAGGCATCCACTTTTCGATCGGTAAGAGACGTAGAATGTTTCGGCCATTATTCTAACTGGGTAATAATTCCGAAAAAGCATTTTATCGCAAGTACTCCGATAAATTTTACAAAATAATTGTGTTATCCAAAAAAATCATTTCTCTCCTACTTTAGATTAAGCCAAAAGTGACCCCAAAAAAACATGGCATCTGATTCGCTCTGTGCTTCCAACTAATACAGATGGAGCTATTTCTGTTTTAGATCTTTTTGAAGCAGAGTGCGATTCAACTGAGCCTATAACAGTTACTAATTGTTTTAATAATTTTTTTGTTCAATTGGCAAGCTAGCGCATTCAAATTTAAACGACCGCAGTTTCTCCAATTATTTAACAAACCGTGTTTCAGCCTCACTGTACTAAAACACCTCAAGCGTTAGTGAAATACTTAACGTCATTTATTCCCTTAACGTCAACAAAGCTGTTGGCCAATGCAACATCCCAGCGTTTTTTGTGCGTATAGCTGTCGCCATAATTTCTCGGTACTTGCAGTACTTTTTTGATTTTTTTTGTAAGAACGGAATATTTCCCAAGAGTTGCACTCTTGTCAAAGTTTTGATGGAAGAGAAAACACTTTGATGAAAGAGGTTGGAAGCGGAAGCGAACTCGGAAGCAAAAGTGTTGAAAAAAAGCTGGAAGAGAAAGCAAGTTTTTCAAAATCTGGCGCTTCCGGATTTTCAAACTCTGAAACTTGTTACAACCGCGTTGGGGTAAAATGTAATAATAATAATATAGAATCGACAACCAGAGTATAGTTTGGAATGGAATGGAACGGAAATTTCGGTATGGAATATGGAAGATGCCAGAATGGAATAGAAGATACCGAGAATGGAACGGAAGAATTTCTTCTATACTTCCATACCAATTTCATACTAGATTTTGTATATTGTACTTACAGAAAAATACATACCGATGTCGGGTGGTGATAAATAATATTGTCACAGAAGTATTCAACTTCAATATCTACGCGTATTATTTGTCAACAAATCGCGGTACTTTGGTTGTTTATATTGCGCAAACAGTGTACACTGTACGTATTGCATCATTGTAAGTACATTGCAATTTGCAGCATTGATGTTATAGCTGACAACTTCGATAGGTTTGACTTATTTTATTGTTTTTTTTTGTTTTTTTTTGTGATAGACAATTTGTCAAATCCTAGATTTTGTTTTCTTACATCGTCAAGAAAACTCGTATTTGCTATTTGCTTCCCGTTTCAGCTTATTTTTATTTATATTTTGAGTTTTTCAGCTTACAATAATTCTTTTTGGTGTTAAAGCTTGGTATTTCTATTGCGGTAAATGTTCTGTAACAGTTTGATTATGACCAGTACTTAAACTGCAAAATTTTGCATGGGGGGAAGCTTTTGCAGCCTTGACCAAACGCGTTCGCAATGCGAAAGTACTTTAGTGGAAATTATGTCTTTCCGTCCCCTAAATCGACTAAAGACCAAAAATAAATAAAAAAAGGTCTTCACCGAAATTGAAGAGTTTTTGTCCTAAAAATCAAGTGAAGACCAATAAAAAAAAGGTCTTCACCGAAATTTGGGACTAAATTCGGCCGGAATTTGAGAGATTTATTTGTGCTGCCAGACCCTTTTTTGTCTGTTTAACCAGCGTTCAAACCTCAATGGGGGGACGCTGAATCTCGATGGGGAGACGCTAAATCTCGATAGGGGGACGCTAAGTGTCGATGGGGGGACGCTAAATCTTGATGAGGGGGCGCGTTCCCCAGCGTCCCCCTACAATTTAAGCACTGGTTATGACAAATTTTATAGTAGATATGAGAGCAAACTTGTAAGGTAATCATTAAACCATAGGCGTAACCAGGGGACCCAGGCCTTATGCCTCCTCCCCAACTGAAATGCTACCAATGATAAAAATGATGACACAAAACCTATTTAATCAGTTTTTTTAGCATTTTTTGGGCGCAACAGTACATGCGTGCAAGAGCAACTAGAAATAACTCAATATTGACGACTTGGGGGCACAGGCTCTCTTAGTTTAAATTTTTGCCAACCAATTTAAATGTCCAAGCCGGGAGAAATTAAGTGTTTTTGTTCTCAAAGATACAATCTCAGGCCCTCATCTAACTTTTTTATGCAATAATGTTTTAGGCCCCCAGTTAACTTTTATATTGCATTAACATGATTAGTAACCATTTATTGCATCTATGAGTAAATTGTTCATATCTTCGAAGCTTTTCGTTTGACACTTGTCAAGAAGAATCATCAGAATGGAGAGCGATGAGCGGCTATATTTATTGGAAAAAGCCGAGCCGTGATTGGCTGGAAAAGGACCAATGAGAAAGCGTCATTAGTGTACACTCTTTAAGCTGTACACGAATTCTTTTTGTCGGCAGAGGGCGGGGTTAGAAGTTTTGATGAAAGTGGCTTCAAGAGCAGATAGATGAAACGGTGAGCGGCCTTGGACAAGAATAGAAAATCTGCTGTAATCATAGTGGTGAGAGCAGGTAGGATTTTGTAAAAGATGAAGTCCAATGGCTGAGTCGGAAGCAAGAGACTGGGTATTAGTCTGGGTGGAAGATTTGCACCGACGAGTAGGAAGTAAGCGTTTTTGGGAAGAAGAGCAAGAACGGATAGATTTGTGGACCTGTTGTTTGATTCTGTCCTGCAGCCTTTGGAAGTACGGCCTACATACCGATTGTCACAGTGGCATGAGAATTGATAAATCACGTTGCTTTTCTGTAAAGCAGGCAGTACATCCTTGTTGGTAGTGAATAGAAGCTCGTTGATAGAGTAAACAACACGTGGTTTCACAGCGGAAAAGCACTGTTTAACAGCAGATTTTACTTGGTTTTCAAACCAGGTAGAAACAGAACCGAGCCATGGGAGACGTAGATAGACAGGGAATTTTTCGAGTCCAAATTTGGGCAGAGCGTGAAATTGCTTCATCTTCATAGCCATAAACGACTTGATAACGTGCTCAGAGTATCCATTAGTCAGTAGAAGGAACTTGATTTTGTCTAGTTCCGATGGCAATCTTTCAGGATTGCAGATGGCAAGAGCTCGGTGAGTTAATGTCAGGATTAAGTTAGTTTTGCGTTTCCGAGGACTGAAGAAAATACAGCGTAGATATTGACCGGTGAATGTGGGTTCCGATAAATGGAAGTAATGAACTTGTAAGGAGATTTTTCAACAAGAACATCCGGAAATGGGAAAGCCAGGTTAGATTCTTTTTCGAAAGTAAAGCGTAGAGAAGGGTGAAGCGAGTTGCGGCTGTCTAAGAAAAGATCGTATTCATCTTCGTTGCTAAATACTACGAAGGTGTCATCCATATAGCGGTAATACATCTCAGGTTTGGAAGTGGTCTGAAAAAGTTTAGATCCATAGTAGCCAACAAAAATATTGGCAAGGCTGATCCAAGGGGTGATCTCATGGCGACTCCGTCGATTTGGCGATGCATGATGTCATTGAAGCTAAATTCAATAAAAGAAGTAGCCATCTTCATAAGTTCGACGAAGATTTGTCGTGGAAAAAGTGCAGGGGGGTGTTCCGAACTATAGAAAGCATCAGCACAGATTTGAATAGTCTCCGCTAGACTCGAAATTGGCAAATAAACTCGAAATGTCGAAAGCACAGAAAAAGACGGAAGAAGGGTCACGCAAAAATGACGTGCCACTCCAAACCATTTTATTTATGACCGGTTCAGCGCAACACCAGCTGCTGGCCAAATATCTCTTTTCTCTTCTCGAACCTGTTCTCACTCTCTATTCGAGCAACTGCATACGAGACTCATTTCACCTTTGCTGAGATCATTAAAACTTCAAATTTGGACTCTTCTTCCGTCTTTTTTTGTGCTTTCGACATTTCGAGTTTATTTGCTAATGTCCCTTTACCGGAGACTATTCAAGTCTGTGCTGACGCTCTCTATAGTTCGGCAGGGCCGTAGCCACGGGGGGGGGGGCACAGGGGAGGCTGAGCCCCCCCTGTAAAACTTTGAGCCCCCCGCGGTAATTTTGTAAATAATCTGCCAATCCTTCTTTGAAAAAATTTCAAAATTATTTTTTAAATTATACCAAAAACGCGCAGAGGAAAAATGGAACTATAAATTTTGAGTTATGTTTGCTTTAATCCTGAGCACAGATCCCAGACAGCGAGTCAAAGAAGCGTGATGTGCACTATGACGTAACAATAACTGTCAAGTGTGAAACGACGTGCAGCAGTATAGTGCGTTTTAAGAGTAGTGCAGTACAGTAATCCATTATTAAGTTTATCGCGTCACCGGAAAAATGTTTTGAACTTGACCAGTTAAACTTGTCAAATATGGAAGATTTGTAACAAGATTAAATACTTCCGTTGAGTGTGGCACGCAAGCAGACGTCCACGCCGAAACCTCAAGATCACCTCAACTACCATCCACCGTATCTCCAGAAAATATTGCTGAAAGCGATTGTTCTGAAGCTGCAAATTTGCATCAAGACGAAAGTAACGAAACTGACTTAGATTTGAATATGGAAAAGCCCTCACAGCCAACATTAAATATTCCAAAAAGTAAAACACGTAGACTGTTTCGCTCGTTTCAGAAGAGTTGGTATATTGGTAGAAGTTGGTTAGAATATTCAGTTATTCGTGACAAGGATTTTTGCTTCGCAGGCCGCAAATTTAGTCTAACAAGCAACGCAGGAGGAATGGGTTCTGAAACGGCATTTATTGAAGGGGGCTTCAATAGATGGAAAGTTGCATTGGAAAAAGATAGAGGCCTGCTCAAACACGAAGCCAGTAAGACTCACATAAACTCTATGAAATTGTTGTTAGAAGCACAAAAGCGCCAACAATCAGGCATGAGATACTATAGCTGTCAGTGGTGTAAACTAACAAAATACTTTTACTTGAGTAGATTACTATGCGGCAATCTTTACGGCCCCTTTGTACTTTACGACAAAAATACTTTACGGCCCCTTTGTTAGTTAGCTAATTGAGCTTATAGGCCTATAATTGCTAAATTCAAGCATTATGATCTCTTTGATTGGTTAATGATCAGTGTAGGCATGTCCTCCCATTCACTCATTCAGTATTTACTCGTTAGGCTATGCATGCAAAAAAGAATTGAAACAAATTTATTTACAAAACTTTTGTTGCTTAGCTGGCATATTTATTTATTTGCCACGTTATCTCGGACAGGAGACTTTGAAATGACTTCTCGATCTTCAAGTTAAGCTGCTCCCTGTGTATCTCTAAGAGATGCTGTGGGCTTACCGTCTCACGTAGCAGCGAGGAGAACTGTACAAAGCCAATAAGTCGACACGCATGCAAAATGCGCGATTAAGTGCAATATTTAACGTCATATCAGTAACAAAAAATTGAGTCCGACGAGCCTCCCTGGAGAAAAATTCCTAGCTACGGCCCTGTAGTTCGGAACACCCTCCTGCACCTTTTCCACGACAAATCTTCGTCGAACTTATGAAGATGGCTACTTCTTTTATTGAGTTTAGCTTCAATGACATCATGCATCGCCAAATCGACGGAGTCACCATAAGATCACCCCTTGGATCAGCCTTGCCAATATTTTTGTTGGCTACTATGGATCTAAACTTTTTCAGACCACTTCCAAACCTGAGATGTATTACCGCTATATGGATGAAGAAAATTGCCAGCATGGAATATGAAAAATCGTCTTTCATTCCATACCATACCCTGTCGACAACACAAGTCAAATAAAATAGCTTACAAAGTAAACTTGTGTTGTTGTTTTTTTTTTGCTCTAAATACAATCAGTTGTTTCATAGTGAGCAGGGATGTCGAAACGGAAGCTGGAAGCGGTGGAAGCGGTTAAATTTTTGTGGAAGCGGAAGCACTTTGATGAAAAAGACTGAAAGCGGAAGCGAACTCGGAAGCATAAAACTTCAAAAGGAGCTGGAAGCCGAAGCATTAAAAATTTGACTGCTTCCACATACCTGTTTTGGAGCGATTAATTTACAACAGACTCCAAGAATTTCTCAAAAAACACAGTGTTTTACACAAATCACAGTATAGTTTCCAAAAAAATATTTCAACTAAATATGCTGTGCTTGACATAGTAGCGAATGCGAATGAAAATATTAATCAAACTTTATTCTCTGGATTAATTTTTTTAGACCTCCGCAAGGCCTTCGACTCTGTCTCACATTGTATTTTAGTTTCTAAGCTTGATCATTACGTTGTCCGTGGTTCTGCTAATCAATTAATTAAGTTCTTTTTGAACAGAAGACAATACGTTTCGATTAATGGCACAAACTCAGATATAGAACTCATCAGAAATGGCGTAGCGCAGGGTTTAACTTTTGGGCCTATTCTGTCTTTACTGTACATTAATTATTTATGCGATTCAACCAACTGCCTTCCTCGTTTATTTGCCGACGACACTTGCCTGGAATTACATAGCCTTGACTCAAAAAATTTAGAACACATAATGAACAATGAGCTACGTAATGTCAATGATGGGTGTCGTGCAATTAAGCTAAGCCTTAATCCCTCAAAGTCCAATTTCCTGGTTATTCCACCAAGGTTAAGAAAGCCACCTTCCTATATCTCATTGAAGCTTGATATTACTGAAATTATCCCAGTGAAAACGTAAAATATTTGGGAGTTCAAATATATTCCCACCTAACCTTTAATTTACATATTGTAATGACAGAGAATAAAATACCAAGATCTATAGTGCAGTCGCCAGCAGAGTTCACGAGCACCCAAAAAATGTATTTTTTTCACCTATATTTTTGAAATCCTGAATAAATGTTCTTTCAAAATCGCCAATGTTTCCACCCAATTTCCGGTTGTTTTGGCGGAAATCGGGGATTCCCCGGCGAAACAGTGTCAAATTTTTTCGCTGAGGTAGGGTTGATTTGGATTCTAAAAATCGTACTTCTGTACAAAGTAGACAGTCGATTTTAGATTCAAACGAAAGAGAAAGATAATTGCAAACTTTTCACAAAATAATTTTTGGATTGTTTTATTATGACGTCACGATATAGCTGATTGATTCCAAATTTTTACAAAAAATTTTGAATTAGAGTGCATATCGTTAGTTATTACAGCCAAAGTTGACGGAATAATGTCATGAAAGTTGCAACATCGATAAACCAGTTTCTCACCGACAAAATGAAACCAAAATGACATCTTTATGATGTCATTAGAGAAAACTGCGTAGTAAAATGCAAAACCGAGTAGACGCGCTTTTCAAACAAATTGCACATGACAGCGAATATTTTGATCGCGGCGCTGCGGTTTTAGCAGCAAAGATCAACGAATATCAATTTCACCGTCGCAAACGCACAAAATGACGTTTGTATTAAAACTTTTTTACAGTGTGAGTGCATGAATATAAACTCTGTTCAAAATTTAAGAACAAAATAAGAACAATTTTATGCTCAGTGCAAGCAAAACTTTTAAGAAGTTTTTTAAAATTTTATTGCTATTTTGTGGCAAAGAATAATATTGCACTAGCAAAATGTTCAGGCACATTGTTTCAAAAAGTCATAAAGTTGGCAGAGTGAGAATAATACGCCATATAAGTGGTGTTTCTAGCATTTTCTTATTAAAAGGCATCAAATATTTACGGAAAACAATATTGTCACCAGCAACAAAGCGTGGATAAGCTTATTCGCATGTTTTATTTTCTGTGTTGTCCTGATCGGACTTTTTGTTCGCAAAAGTGTCGTTTAAAATAACTCAAGAATTGTTTGTTACGAAAGATATTTGATTATTTGTGTAAAATAGTGCACAATTTTCGTATCAAATTGCCCCCATATAATCAAAAAAAAATTGTGAGCTTCAGTATCTAAGAATATTGAAACTTAAAAAGTAAAATTGTACAAAGAAATTATCAACAACATTAGATAATTATTTTATCATTGGCAATTTGCTTTGATCAAGATACAACAAAAGACCTTGCTATCTTTGTGTCCAACTGCTATCTTCCTACATGTCTACCACAAGTAATGGAAACTCCACATTACGTCTTATGTAATCGTCAAGCAGGAGAGCTGTGAATTCGAATCTTTTTATAGTTTAGCTCGATTGGAAATGGAACCTGAGTCTGTACAGCTTTTTTGTGAGCATAATTTGTAACATCCACCAAGTGCGGAGTCTTTAAACAAACAGTTTTAGAAGCATCGGTAATTATTTGAAATCATTGAACGCATACATAACCGTGTTACGGTAAGCGTGACATTTGACCACAAGTCTGCCGTGATTTGTAAATATCGAACTTCAGGCATTTTTGCCTTTTTTTAATTTCCGAGAAAATCAAGTTCTAAACTTCCTTTGTCTTGGTACTATTACGTAATAAATCCCGTTGTTCGTCCTGGGCAAATTTTAAGCATTTATTGCATCATAAAAATTACCTAAAAGTTCGTTGTTTTCAATCATTTTTGATCGAAATCAACGTGAATTATTTTTGTAAAATCGTACATTAAGTTTGTTCTGCAATTAGGTACGTAATTTGAACATATGATGTTGAATCACTACAGCGTATTACTAGGGTTATTTGTGCAATGTGCAATGTATCTTGTGATGTAAATTTAATGAAGAAATGTTGGAAGTATAATTAATTAATTAATTAAGTTAATCAAATCTTTTATTGTACACGCAGTATCACGCCAACGCGTGTAACGAGTTTGCGGAACTCATCTCCGCGTCTTTGCTCCGAGCAACACCTTATATTAAACCTAATAGTGCAATGGAAAAAATCGTGAAATAAGAAGATAGTACGTTATTTTTCCATCAAAATACTCGACTGCGTAAAAGTAAAAATGTCTCAAAACTAAAAACTTCCTTAATAACTCAGCGTAATCGTATGAAACGTTGTTTTGTCTCATAATTTCATTGCTTTCCATGCAAATTTTTTGTTGGAAGAAAAGTTGTTTTTTTTTGCGCAGCTAAGAGCAAAACTATTCTTTGACTAAAAAGTCTATTATAACTCAACAAGCCCGTGCATTAACCTTGAATTCCATGGAGCGTGGGGTCTATAATCTACTTCTGCTGTCGAGGGCGGCCTGTACCAGCTTCTTTGGCAGGGCAGGCTCAATAGGCTCTCAACAGTTTAGCTTTGCTATTATTCTCAATGTTAATTTTGGTTGGTTTCCATCATAGAAATCAGAAAATGTAACGAAATTTTAGAGAAAATTTTTTGGGGTCTACTCCTACAATTGAGGGAAAAATGAAATGCAACTTTAGGGAAGACGCAGAAAGGTGGTGAAAATTAACAGAAAAACGCAAAGCAGTTTTTGTCTTTTATTTTGTTGGTTTTCACCTAAATTCGACGGAAAAATGCAACGAAAATTTTGGAAACGACCGTTTCACTTTGGACCCTACGAAACCAATTTTCGTCGTTACTCTTGGTTAGACCTATACCAACAAGTTATTTGCTTAAGACGGCAACACTGCTGTAATGCAAGCCATTGGGTAGGTTTACTGAGATTTTTAGTATTTTCTTACCAATTAATGTCAGTTTCCAACGCAACGCATCTGCTCAAAATAAACAAAATTTTGGCCCATTTTTGTTTAAAAATTATTTGAAAATGCTAGAAATTATAGCGCTACCAACCGCCACCAAGGCATTTTGAGAAAAAAAGCTGTAGTTTCAAAGAACTGCAAGTACGTAAAATCAAAAATAGGATAGCAGACCAGCATATAGTGGCTTTTACGTTTCAAATCTTTTTAATATTGTTTAGTTTGTTTATGCTGCAGGTGTTCCGCAAATTTTTGCTGTTTTAAAAAATATTTTGTGCCATTTTATTCAGAGGTCGAGTCCTCGAGGGCGTCCTTGGCCTCGGGGACATCCTTGAGGACACATTTTGAAGTCCTTGGCCTTGGCCTCGAAGCCTCAAGTCCTCGAAAATTGCCCTGTTCTTGGCTCGAAATCAGCACTATTTTTTGAATTATTTAAATTTTGTAGATGGCCTGAAAAAATTTTTGGAAAAAGTTTTTTTCTGGAGATCGCCTGAAAATTTTCTTTAAAGACCTTTTTTTTGACAATACTTGCGCTTGTGTTCTTCGTACTTGGCCTTGACCTCGAGCATTCCTGTCCTTGGTCTTGGCCTCGAGCCTGCGTGTCCTCGACTCCACATCTGATTTTAATGAATAGCCTACTTTACGAACCCAACGCAATAATGTTTAGATGATTAAATTTCGTAGTACTAGTTTGTATCATAATGTTTCGCTCATAATTAGTTATATCATCATCAAACACTGCAGATGAATTATGAGGTAATGCTATAAGAATAGGTATTTAGTAGGCCTAAATGGTTATGAAACGACGCTGTGGATGTTTTAGATACCCTAAAATCATGAAACACCTCCATAACCCACATTTTTTTTTCTTAATTATCATATTTGATCAATATTTTTTTAAAGTGAATACCTTTAAACAAAAATTTTTTTATGGTGTGCTGGTATTTTAGCAAAGTAGGTAAAACGTCGAGACAGAGTACCAGTCAGTGCCATCGCTATGAGGGGAAGGGGGCCGTGCCCCCCCTGACGGCTGCTTGTGCCTCCCCATTTTAGTTTACTCTAATACTGTTTTTGGAACATCGCGTAACGACAAGACAACAGACAATGATTGAAGAAGGATTAATTGAAGCATGTTTTGGCAAAAGTTGATAAGCAGCATTTTTCAAAAAATGAGTTTTTGGTATTTTTCAAGTTGTTTGATTAAAATGTTTTACCTAAAAATAAAATTATGTTTTTTTTTCACTTATTTTTCGATAATAAATGGCTTAGTATGTTGCACTTGACAACAGAGCCAAATGAAAGTTGAAAACTTTAAACGAGGTTTTCTCGGAACGGCGAAATGCGACTTATCAACTTTTGCCAAAACGTGCTTCAATTACGTCAAACATGGTTCACCTTTGACTTTTATTTTTTGCAAAATTGCTGGCAACCAGTTCCTGTACATAATTCTGATGCAAAAGCACGTTTTATTAACACGCCTTTACATATGTGTCGGGAAAAAGAGATGTAAGCCTGCAGAATCGTTACCTGTACTTTGTTAGTAATTACGACATGAATCAATACGTGAAAATACTTTTTTCAAAGATTAGTTGTTTTGATTTTTAGAGCACGCTAAAGATTTTGAGGATGCAGTCAGTGACGCAACCAGGATAAAGGAGCTAAAGCCACCTTAGCCAAGACACTAAGAAAATTTAACTTCAAAAGACGAGCGTTTAACCGTACTTTATACTTGACGCGAAGTGAGGGGGGGAGGGGGCTGAAGGGGCTAAGCAATTTAATTCTTTGAAATGACTTCTGAATTTTATTAAGGTAGTTATTTATATGGCTTCAAAAATGGTGAAATGTGATGAAAATGGCTTCAAAATCGCTATTTTTTTGCAGCAAAATCACAAAACTCTTCCAGCAGCTGGGGGCTCTGCCCCCAGACCCACGTCCACCGTCTCTAAATATTTAGTGACTATTCCCCGTCTGCAGCACGCTTGAGTTGCATCAGTTTGTTCAGCACGGGTGCTAAATTAGGCAATTTTGGGGCAAGAAAATTTACTTTTGGCTCACCTCTTTTAGCAAAATGCTGGTTGCATGTCTAGTAGTAGTCACTGCTGCAAATAAATTTTTCCATTCAATTATGGGTCGCACACGAAACTAGCTATAAAACGCTGCCGGTTGTGCTTTTAAAATTGCACATATTTGCGGCCGTACAAGATCTGATTATCAGTTTTTATACGCAAAAGTTCAGTTTATTTTAGTGCCCCCCTCCACTTTCGGCCAGTGCTCCCTCACTTCGTTTGCTCTGGCGACGGCACTGGTACCGGTAATCGAAAGGTTGCTGGCTCCACGTTTGATTATTGAACTTGTGATTTGTCGTTGTATTCACGGAAAAACACATTAAGCTTATTTTCCATGGGACCAAATATTATATCTGTCTTGCAGCCTCACTGTACAAATTAATTATTCTAAAAAAAGATTTTTGTTGGTTATGTTGAACAATGGTAGACATCGAGCGCTTGTTTCACAGTATAATTTTAATCCCTATTAACCACTAATTTTTAGTCAGTTTAATCATAATAAATTTTAATGAATTTGTTTGCACAACATAGTTTAATGAATTGGATTGGGATGGTGGCCGTACTATTTGACCGCTTCCCGATTAATGGAAGCGCAAAGAAACTCAGCGGAAACCCAACAGTCGGGCTGCACCCCCAACAAATGTCTGTACCAAAAGTTGAAGATACAGTAGACCCAATAATGGATTTGCGCGCAAGCTCAGAGACAGAACAGTAAGAAAGAGTTAAATGACATCCCATAGAGGCTGTACACAGGCGCTCACGAAGAGTTCTCTTTATGACTAATTCTTTGTAGATATTGTAACTTGTAATAGCTATAATTACGAGATATCATGATAGTCTAATAATTTATAAACTGTGCCGTAACAGCAATGGCGGGAGCAATAGCGTACGCAGGATTTTCGAAAGGGGGGGGGGGGGGGCAAGAAACTCAAAAAAATTGAGAATAATGAAGACCAGAAAGAAAATTTTCCAGCCCAAAACCAAAACCGTTTTCCTGCCCAAACTTAGGCAACGACAAAAAAAAAATCTACACTCAAATTTAGTCCTGTTTTTGGCCCAAAATTAGGTAAAGACCCAAAAAAAAAGATCTTTGCCCACCGTTTCGTGCTCAAACCTTCTGCCCAAGTTACAAATGGGGGGGGCCATGCCACAATTTTGCATATTATTCTATGCTAATTATACTATCCTGGCGACCCAAAGGGGGGCCATGGCCCAATGGCCCCCCCCTAAATACGCCCCTGGGCGGGAGAGCTCACAGAGTATGGGATTTGATAGGACCAATTCTGAAGAAACTGAAAGAAATTGACAGACAAGATGTGACGTCTCCATTACAGATACTTGATGTATTGAATTTTGGAAATGAAAGGGGATAAAGAGCCAGAAGCCAACGCGTTGAACAACAGCTTTGGCCAGGAAATTGGCATGCACTTTTTCAGGATACTAGCGTGACTAGGAAGAGACCCATTAAAAGTTTAACATGACGTTGCTGAAAAGTGAAGATGAGGCGTGGCACGAGACACTCAGGTCGCCATTCGTCCTCTGTTTGGAGGAGATGTCCTCCTTTTTAACAAAAAGTGATTATTCTTCCATTTTTTGGTCTGCATCAAATTTAACAAAAAAAAAGCAAAGAAATCTTACTAAAAACCTCTTTTTGTTTAACACTTAAATTTAAAGGGCTAAGCTAGCTTAAGCTAGATCGGTACGTTGATTACAATGCATGGAAAATTGTTTCCTTTTTAGAGATAAAAGTATGGTCAGCGTACCAGAGGTGCGCACAAATAACAATAGATCAAAAGCGCATCGCAACAAAGCGCAACGATCTTTTCAACCAGTAAAAGTGAAGCGTAAAATGCGCAATTTAATTTTTTTAATTTCTAAAGCGCAGCTTCCGCAATGAATTTGTTGATTCAGTTGAAGCGCAACGCAATTCCGCAATTGCGGAACGGCAATTTCGTACTGAGTTAAAATGAAATTTAACTACCGCAATTGAAATTTCACAACACAATTCAAACACCGCATTTTTTGCAATTTTAGGCAGAAAAAGAGTAAGTAATTTGCAAAAGAAGGCCGATATTATTTGCGGCCGTACAAGATCTGATTATCAGTTTTTATACGCAAAAGTTCAGTTTATTTTAGTGCCCCCCTCCACTTTCGGCCAGTGCTCCCTCACTTCGTTTGCTCTGGCGACGGCACTGGTACCGGTAATCGAAAGGTTGCTGGCTCCACGTTTGATTATTGAACTTGTGATTTGTCGTTGTATTCACGGAAAAACACATTAAGCTTATTTTCCATGGGACCAAATATTATATCTGTCTTGCAGCCTCACTGTACAAATTAATTATTCTAAAAAAAGATTTTTGTTGGTTATGTTGAACAATGGTAGACATCGAGCGCTTGTTTCACAGTATAATTTTAATCCCTATTAACCACTAATTTTTAGTCAGTTTAATCATAATAAATTTTAATGAATTTGTTTGCACAACATAGTTTAATGAATTGGATTGGGATGGTGGCCGTACTATTTGACCGCTTCCCGATTAATGGAAGCGCAAAGAAACTCAGCGGAAACCCAACAGTCGGGCTGCACCCCCAACAAATGTCTGTACCAAAAGTTGAAGATACAGTAGACCCAATAATGGATTTGCGCGCAAGCTCAGAGACAGAACAGTAAGAAAGAGTTAAATGACATCCCATAGAGGCTGTACACAGGCGCTCACGAAGAGTTCTCTTTATGACTAATTCTTTGTAGATATTGTAACTTGTAATAGCTATAATTACGAGATATCATGATAGTCTAATAATTTATAAACTGTGCCGTAACAGCAATGGCGGGAGCAATAGCGTACGCAGGATTTTCGAAAGGGGGGGGGGGGGCAAGAAACTCAAAAAAATTGAGAATAATGAAGACCAGAAAGAAAATTTTCCAGCCCAAAACCAAAACCGTTTTCCTGCCCAAACTTAGGCAACGACAAAAAAAAAATCTACACTCAAATTTAGTCCTGTTTTTGGCCCAAAATTAGGTAAAGACCCAAAAAAAAAGATCTTTGCCCACCGTTTCGTGCTCAAACCTTCTGCCCAAGTTACAAATGGGGGGGGCCATGCCACAATTTTGCATATTATTCTATGCTAATGATACTATCCTGGCGACCCAAAGGGGGGCCATGGCCCAATGGCCCCCCCCTAAATACGCCCCTGGGCGGGAGAGCTCACAGAGTATGGGATTTGATAGGACCAATTCTGAAGAAACTGAAAGAAATTGACAGACAAGATGTGACGTCTCCATTACAGATACTTGATGTATTGAATTTTGGAAATGAAAGGGGATAAAGAGCCAGAAGCCAACGCGTTGAACAACAGCTTTGGCCAGGAAATTGGCATGCACTTTTTCAGGATACTAGCGTGACTAGGAAGAGACCCATTAAAAGTTTAACATGACGTTGCTGAAAAGTGAAGATGAGGCGTGGCACGAGACACTCAGGTCGCCATTCGTCCTCTGTTTGGAGGAGATGTCCTCCTTTTTAACAAAAAGTGATTATTCTTCCATTTTTTGGTCTGCATCAAATTTAACAAAAAAAAAGCAAAGAAATCTTACTAAAAACCTCTTTTTGTTTAACACTTAAATTTAAAGGGCTAAGCTAGCTTAAGCTAGATCGGTACGTTGATTACAATGCATGGAAAATTGTTTCCTTTTTAGAGATAAAAGTATGGTCAGCGTACCAGAGGTGCGCACAAATAACAATAGATCAAAAGCGCATCGCAACAAAGCGCAACGATCTTTTCAACCAGTAAAAGTGAAGCGTAAAATGCGCAATTTAATTTTTTTAATTTCTAAAGCGCAGCTTCCGCAATGAATTTGTTGATTCAGTTGAAGCGCAACGCAATTCCGCAATTGCGGAACGGCAATTTCGTACTGAGTTAAAATGAAATTTAACTACCGCAATTGAAATTTCACAACACAATTCAAACACCGCATTTTTTGCAATTTTAGGCAGAAAAAGAGTAAGTAATTTGCAAAAGAAGGCCGATATTATTTGCGGCCGTACAAGATCTGATTATCAGTTTTTATACGCAAAAGTTCAGTTTATTTTAGTGCCCCCCTCCACTTTCGGCCAGTGCTCCCTCACTTCGTTTGCTCTGGCGACGGCACTGGTACCGGTAATCGAAAGGTTGCTGGCTCCACGTTTGATTATTGAACTTGTGATTTGTCGTTGTATTCACGGAAAAACACATTAAGCTTATTTTCCATGGGACCAAATATTATATCTGTCTTGCAGCCTCACTGTACAAATTAATTATTCTAAAAAAAGATTTTTGTTGGTTATGTTGAACAATGGTAGACATCGAGCGCTTGTTTCACAGTATAATTTTAATCCCTATTAACCACTAATTTTTAGTCAGTTTAATCATAATAAATTTTAATGAATTTGTTTGCACAACATAGTTTAATGAATTGGATTGGGATGGTGGCCGTACTATTTGACCGCTTCCCGATTAATGGAAGCGCAAAGAAACTCAGCGGAAACCCAACAGTCGGGCTGCACCCCCAACAAATGTCTGTACCAAAAGTTGAAGATACAGTAGACCCAATAATGGATTTGCGCGCAAGCTCAGAGACAGAACAGTAAGAAAGAGTTAAATGACATCCCATAGAGGCTGTACACAGGCGCTCACGAAGAGTTCTCTTTATGACTAATTCTTTGTAGATATTGTAACTTGTAATAGCTATAATTACGAGATATCATGATAGTCTAATAATTTATAAACTGTGCCGTAACAGCAATGGCGGGAGCAATAGCGTACGCAGGATTTTCGAAAGGGGGGGGGGGGGGGGGCAAGAAACTCAAAAAAATTGAGAATAATGAAGACCAGAAAGAAAATTTTCCAGCCCAAAACCAAAACCGTTTTCCTGCCCAAACTTAGGCAACGACAAAAAAAAAATCTACACTCAAATTTAGTCCTGTTTTTGGCCCAAAATTAGGTAAAGACCCAAAAAAAAAGATCTTTGCCCACCGTTTCGTGCTCAAACCTTCTGCCCAAGTTACAAATGGGGGGGGCCATGCCACAATTTTGCATATTATTCTATGCTAATTATACTATCCTGGCGACCCAAAGGGGGGCCATGGCCCAATGGCCCCCCCCTAAATACGCCCCTGGGCGGGAGAGCTCACAGAGTATGGGATTTGATAGGACCAATTCTGAAGAAACTGAAAGAAATTGACAGACAAGATGTGACGTCTCCATTACAGATACTTGATGTATTGAATTTTGGAAATGAAAGGGGATAAAGAGCCAGAAGCCAACGCGTTGAACAACAGCTTTGGCCAGGAAATTGGCATGCACTTTTTCAGGATACTAGCGTGACTAGGAAGAGACCCATTAAAAGTTTAACATGACGTTGCTGAAAAGTGAAGATGAGGCGTGGCACGAGACACTCAGGTCGCCATTCGTCCTCTGTTTGGAGGAGATGTCCTCCTTTTTAACAAAAAGTGATTATTCTTCCATTTTTTGGTCTGCATCAAATTTAACAAAAAAAAAGCAAAGAAATCTTACTAAAAACCTCTTTTTGTTTAACACTTAAATTTAAAGGGCTAAGCTAGCTTAAGCTAGATCGGTACGTTGATTACAATGCATGGAAAATTGTTTCCTTTTTAGAGATAAAAGTATGGTCAGCGTACCAGAGGTGCGCACAAATAACAATAGATCAAAAGCGCATCGCAACAAAGCGCAACGATCTTTTCAACCAGTAAAAGTGAAGCGTAAAATGCGCAATTTAATTTTTTTAATTTCTAAAGCGCAGCTTCCGCAATGAATTTGTTGATTCAGTTGAAGCGCAACGCAATTCCGCAATTGCGGAACGGCAATTTCGTACTGAGTTAAAATGAAATTTAACTACCGCAATTGAAATTTCACAACACAATTCAAACACCGCATTTTTTGCAATTTTAGGCAGAAAAAGAGTAAGTAATTTGCAAAAGAAGGCCGATATTATTTGCGGCCGTACAAGATCTGATTATCAGTTTTTATACGCAAAAGTTCAGTTTATTTTAGTGCCCCCCTCCACTTTCGGCCAGTGCTCCCTCACTTCGTTTGCTCTGGCGACGGCACTGGTACCGGTAATCGAAAGGTTGCTGGCTCCACGTTTGATTATTGAACTTGTGATTTGTCGTTGTATTCACGGAAAAACACATTAAGCTTATTTTCCATGGGACCAAATATTATATCTGTCTTGCAGCCTCACTGTACAAATTAATTATTCTAAAAAAAGATTTTTGTTGGTTATGTTGAACAATGGTAGACATCGAGCGCTTGTTTCACAGTATAATTTTAATCCCTATTAACCACTAATTTTTAGTCAGTTTAATCATAATAAATTTTAATGAATTTGTTTGCACAACATAGTTTAATGAATTGGATTGGGATGGTGGCCGTACTATTTGACCGCTTCCCGATTAATGGAAGCGCAAAGAAACTCAGCGGAAACCCAACAGTCGGGCTGCACCCCCAACAAATGTCTGTACCAAAAGTTGAAGATACAGTAGACCCAATAATGGATTTGCGCGCAAGCTCAGAGACAGAACAGTAAGAAAGAGTTAAATGACATCCCATAGAGGCTGTACACAGGCGCTCACGAAGAGTTCTCTTTATGACTAATTCTTTGTAGATATTGTAACTTGTAATAGCAATAATTACGAGATATCATGATAGTCTAATAATTTATAAACTGTGCCGTAACAGCAATGGCGGGAGCAATAGCGTACGCAGGATTTTCGAAAGGGGGGGGGGGGGCAAGAAACTCAAAAAAATTGAGAATAATGAAGACCAGAAAGAAAATTTTCCAGCCCAAAACCAAAACCGTTTTCCTGCCCAAACTTAGGCAACGACAAAAAAAAAATCTACACTCAAATTTAGTCCTGTTTTTGGCCCAAAATTAGGTAAAGACCCAAAAAAAAAGATCTTTGCCCACCGTTTCGTGCTCAAACCTTCTGCCCAAGTTACAAATGGGGGGGGCCATGCCACAATTTTGCATATTATTCTATGCTAATGATACTATCCTGGCGACCCAAAGGGGGGCCATGGCCCAATGGCCCCCCCCTAAATACGCCCCTGGGCGGGAGAGCTCACAGAGTATGGGATTTGATAGGACCAATTCTGAAGAAACTGAAAGAAATTGACAGACAAGATGTGACGTCTCCATTACAGATACTTGATGTATTGAATTTTGGAAATGAAAGGGGATAAAGAGCCAGAAGCCAACGCGTTGAACAACAGCTTTGGCCAGGAAATTGGCATGCACTTTTTCAGGATACTAGCGTGACTAGGAAGAGACCCATTAAAAGTTTAACATGACGTTGCTGAAAAGTGAAGATGAGGCGTGGCACGAGACACTCAGGTCGCCATTCGTCCTCTGTTTGGAGGAGATGTCCTCCTTTTTAACAAAAAGTGATTATTCTTCCATTTTTTGGTCTGCATCAAATTTAACAAAAAAAAAGCAAAGAAATCTTACTAAAAACCTCTTTTTGTTTAACACTTAAATTTAAAGGGCTAAGCTAGCTTAAGCTAGATCGGTACGTTGATTACAATGCATGGAAAATTGTTTCCTTTTTAGAGATAAAAGTATGGTCAGCGTACCAGAGGTGCGCACAAATAACAATAGATCAAAAGCGCATCGCAACAAAGCGCAACGATCTTTTCAACCAGTAAAAGTGAAGCGTAAAATGCGCAATTTAATTTTTTTAATTTCTAAAGCGCAGCTTCCGCAATGAATTTGTTGATTCAGTTGAAGCGCAACGCAATTCCGCAATTGCGGAACGGCAATTTCGTACTGAGTTAAAATGAAATTTAACTACCGCAATTGAAATTTCACAACACAATTCAAACACCGCATTTTTTGCAATTTTAGGCAGAAAAAGAGTAAGTAATTTGCAAAAGAAGGCCGATATTATTTGCGGCCGTACAAGATCTGATTATCAGTTTTTATACGCAAAAGTTCAGTTTATTTTAGTGCCCCCCTCCACTTTCGGCCAGTGCTCCCTCACTTCGTTTGCTCTGGCGACGGCACTGGTACCGGTAATCGAAAGGTTGCTGGCTCCACGTTTGATTATTGAACTTGTGATTTGTCGTTGTATTCACGGAAAAACACATTAAGCTTATTTTCCATGGGACCAAATATTATATCTGTCTTGCAGCCTCACTGTACAAATTAATTATTCTAAAAAAAGATTTTTGTTGGTTATGTTGAACAATGGTAGACATCGAGCGCTTGTTTCACAGTATAATTTTAATCCCTATTAACCACTAATTTTTAGTCAGTTTAATCATAATAAATTTTAATGAATTTGTTTGCACAACATAGTTTAATGAATTGGATTGGGATGGTGGCCGTACTATTTGACCGCTTCCCGATTAATGGAAGCGCAAAGAAACTCAGCGGAAACCCAACAGTCGGGCTGCACCCCCAACAAATGTCTGTACCAAAAGTTGAAGATACAGTAGACCCAATAATGGATTTGCGCGCAAGCTCAGAGACAGAACAGTAAGAAAGAGTTAAATGACATCCCATAGAGGCTGTACACAGGCGCTCACGAAGAGTTCTCTTTATGACTAATTCTTTGTAGATATTGTAACTTGTAATAGCAATAATTACGAGATATCATGATAGTCTAATAATTTATAAACTGTGCCGTAACAGCAATGGCGGGAGCAATAGCGTACGCAGGATTTTCGAAAGGGGGGGGGGGGGCAAGAAACTCAAAAAAATTGAGAATAATGAAGACCAGAAAGAAAATTTTCCAGCCCAAAACCAAAACCGTTTTCCTGCCCAAACTTAGGCAACGACAAAAAAAAAATCTACACTCAAATTTAGTCCTGTTTTTGGCCCAAAATTAGGTAAAGACCCAAAAAAAAAGATCTTTGCCCACCGTTTCGTGCTCAAACCTTCTGCCCAAGTTACAAATGGGGGGGGCCATGCCACAATTTTGCATATTATTCTATGCTAATGATACTATCCTGGCGACCCAAAGGGGGGCCATGGCCCAATGGCCCCCCCCTAAATACGCCCCTGGGCGGGAGAGCTCACAGAGTATGGGATTTGATAGGACCAATTCTGAAGAAACTGAAAGAAATTGACAGACAAGATGTGACGTCTCCATTACAGATACTTGATGTATTGAATTTTGGAAATGAAAGGGGATAAAGAGCCAGAAGCCAACGCGTTGAACAACAGCTTTGGCCAGGAAATTGGCATGCACTTTTTCAGGATACTAGCGTGACTAGGAAGAGACCCATTAAAAGTTTAACATGACGTTGCTGAAAAGTGAAGATGAGGCGTGGCACGAGACACTCAGGTCGCCATTCGTCCTCTGTTTGGAGGAGATGTCCTCCTTTTTAACAAAAAGTGATTATTCTTCCATTTTTTGGTCTGCATCAAATTTAACAAAAAAAAAGCAAAGAAATCTTACTAAAAACCTCTTTTTGTTTAACACTTAAATTTAAAGGGCTAAGCTAGCTTAAGCTAGATCGGTACGTTGATTACAATGCATGGAAAATTGTTTCCTTTTTAGAGATAAAAGTATGGTCAGCGTACCAGAGGTGCGCACAAATAACAATAGATCAAAAGCGCATCGCAACAAAGCGCAACGATCTTTTCAACCAGTAAAAGTGAAGCGTAAAATGCGCAATTTAATTTTTTTAATTTCTAAAGCGCAGCTTCCGCAATGAATTTGTTGATTCAGTTGAAGCGCAACGCAATTCCGCAATTGCGGAACGGCAATTTCGTACTGAGTTAAAATGAAATTTAACTACCGCAATTGAAATTTCACAACACAATTCAAACACCGCATTTTTTGCAATTTTAGGCAGAAAAAGAGTAAGTAATTTGCAAAAGAAGGCCGATATTATTTGCGGCCGTACAAGATCTGATTATCAGTTTTTATACGCAAAAGTTCAGTTTATTTTAGTGCCCCCCTCCACTTTCGGCCAGTGCTCCCTCACTTCGTTTGCTCTGGCGACGGCACTGGTACCGGTAATCGAAAGGTTGCTGGCTCCACGTTTGATTATTGAACTTGTGATTTGTCGTTGTATTCACGGAAAAACACATTAAGCTTATTTTCCATGGGACCAAATATTATATCTGTCTTGCAGCCTCACTGTACAAATTAATTATTCTAAAAAAAGATTTTTGTTGGTTATGTTGAACAATGGTAGACATCGAGCGCTTGTTTCACAGTATAATTTTAATCCCTATTAACCACTAATTTTTAGTCAGTTTAATCATAATAAATTTTAATGAATTTGTTTGCACAACATAGTTTAATGAATTGGATTGGGATGGTGGCCGTACTATTTGACCGCTTCCCGATTAATGGAAGCGCAAAGAAACTCAGCGGAAACCCAACAGTCGGGCTGCACCCCCAACAAATGTCTGTACCAAAAGTTGAAGATACAGTAGACCCAATAATGGATTTGCGCGCAAGCTCAGAGACAGAACAGTAAGAAAGAGTTAAATGACATCCCATAGAGGCTGTACACAGGCGCTCACGAAGAGTTCTCTTTATGACTAATTCTTTGTAGATATTGTAACTTGTAATAGCTATAATTACGAGATATCATGATAGTCTAATAATTTATAAACTGTGCCGTAACAGCAATGGCGGGAGCAATAGCGTACGCAGGATTTTCGAAAGGGGGGGGGGGGGGCAAGAAACTCAAAAAAATTGAGAATAATGAAGACCAGAAAGAAAATTTTCCAGCCCAAAACCAAAACCGTTTTCCTGCCCAAACTTAGGCAACGACAAAAAAAAATCTACACTCAAATTTAGTCCTGTTTTTGGCCCAAAATTAGGTAAAGACCCAAAAAAAAAGATCTTTGCCCACCGTTTCGTGCTCAAACCTTCTGCCCAAGTTACAAATGGGGGGGGCCATGCCACAATTTTGCATATTATTCTATGCTAATTATACTATCCTGGCGACCCAAAGGGGGGCCATGGCCCAATGGCCCCCCCCTAAATACGCCCCTGGGCGGGAGAGCTCACAGAGTATGGGATTTGATAGGACCAATTCTGAAGAAACTGAAAGAAATTGACAGACAAGATGTGACGTCTCCATTACAGATACTTGATGTATTGAATTTTGGAAATGAAAGGGGATAAAGAGCCAGAAGCCAACGCGTTGAACAACAGCTTTGGCCAGGAAATTGGCATGCACTTTTTCAGGATACTAGCGTGACTAGGAAGAGACCCATTAAAAGTTTAACATGACGTTGCTGAAAAGTGAAGATGAGGCGTGGCACGAGACACTCAGGTCGCCATTCGTCCTCTGTTTGGAGGAGATGTCCTCCTTTTTAACAAAAAGTGATTATTCTTCCATTTTTTGGTCTGCATCAAATTTAACAAAAAAAAAGCAAAGAAATCTTACTAAAAACCTCTTTTTGTTTAACACTTAAATTTAAAGGGCTAAGCTAGCTTAAGCTAGATCGGTACGTTGATTACAATGCATGGAAAATTGTTTCCTTTTTAGAGATAAAAGTATGGTCAGCGTACCAGAGGTGCGCACAAATAACAATAGATCAAAAGCGCATCGCAACAAAGCGCAACGATCTTTTCAACCAGTAAAAGTGAAGCGTAAAATGCGCAATTTAATTTTTTTAATTTCTAAAGCGCAGCTTCCGCAATGAATTTGTTGATTCAGTTGAAGCGCAACGCAATTCCGCAATTGCGGAACGGCAATTTCGTACTGAGTTAAAATGAAATTTAACTACCGCAATTGAAATTTCACAACACAATTCAAACACCGCATTTTTTGCAATTTTAGGCAGAAAAAGAGTAAGTAATTTGCAAAAGAAGGCCGATATTATTTGCGGCCGTACAAGATCTGATTATCAGTTTTTATACGCAAAAGTTCAGTTTATTTTAGTGCCCCCCTCCACTTTCGGCCAGTGCTCCCTCACTTCGTTTGCTCTGGCGACGGCACTGGTACCGGTAATCGAAAGGTTGCTGGCTCCACGTTTGATTATTGAACTTGTGATTTGTCGTTGTATTCACGGAAAAACACATTAAGCTTATTTTCCATGGGACCAAATATTATATCTGTCTTGCAGCCTCACTGTACAAATTAATTATTCTAAAAAAAGATTTTTGTTGGTTATGTTGAACAATGGTAGACATCGAGCGCTTGTTTCACAGTATAATTTTAATCCCTATTAACCACTAATTTTTAGTCAGTTTAATCATAATAAATTTTAATGAATTTGTTTGCACAACATAGTTTAATGAATTGGATTGGGATGGTGGCCGTACTATTTGACCGCTTCCCGATTAATGGAAGCGCAAAGAAACTCAGCGGAAACCCAACAGTCGGGCTGCACCCCCAACAAATGTCTGTACCAAAAGTTGAAGATACAGTAGACCCAATAATGGATTTGCGCGCAAGCTCAGAGACAGAACAGTAAGAAAGAGTTAAATGACATCCCATAGAGGCTGTACACAGGCGCTCACGAAGAGTTCTCTTTATGACTAATTCTTTGTAGATATTGTAACTTGTAATAGCAATAATTACGAGATATCATGATAGTCTAATAATTTATAAACTGTGCCGTAACAGCAATGGCGGGAGCAATAGCGTACGCAGGATTTTCGAAAGGGGGGGGGGGGGGGGGGGGCAAGAAACTCAAAAAAATTGAGAATAATGAAGACCAGAAAGAAAATTTTCCAGCCCAAAACCAAAACCGTTTTCCTGCCCAAACTTAGGCAACGACAAAAAAAAAATCTACACTCAAATTTAGTCCTGTTTTTGGCCCAAAATTAGGTAAAGACCCAAAAAAAAAGATCTTTGCCCACCGTTTCGTGCTCAAACCTTCTGCCCAAGTTACAAATGGGGGGGGCCATGCCACAATTTTGCATATTATTCTATGCTAATTATACTATCCTGGCGACCCAAAGGGGGGCCATGGCCCAATGGCCCCCCCCTAAATACGCCCCTGGGCGGGAGAGCTCACAGAGTATGGGATTTGATAGGACCAATTCTGAAGAAACTGAAAGAAATTGACAGACAAGATGTGACGTCTCCATTACAGATACTTGATGTATTGAATTTTGGAAATGAAAGGGGATAAAGAGCCAGAAGCCAACGCGTTGAACAACAGCTTTGGCCAGGAAATTGGCATGCACTTTTTCAGGATACTAGCGTGACTAGGAAGAGACCCATTAAAAGTTTAACATGACGTTGCTGAAAAGTGAAGATGAGGCGTGGCACGAGACACTCAGGTCGCCATTCGTCCTCTGTTTGGAGGAGATGTCCTCCTTTTTAACAAAAAGTGATTATTCTTCCATTTTTTGGTCTGCATCAAATTTAACAAAAAAAAAGCAAAGAAATCTTACTAAAAACCTCTTTTTGTTTAACACTTAAATTTAAAGGGCTAAGCTAGCTTAAGCTAGATCGGTACGTTGATTACAATGCATGGAAAATTGTTTCCTTTTTAGAGATAAAAGTATGGTCAGCGTACCAGAGGTGCGCACAAATAACAATAGATCAAAAGCGCATCGCAACAAAGCGCAACGATCTTTTCAACCAGTAAAAGTGAAGCGTAAAATGCGCAATTTAATTTTTTTAATTTCTAAAGCGCAGCTTCCGCAATGAATTTGTTGATTCAGTTGAAGCGCAACGCAATTCCGCAATTGCGGAACGGCAATTTCGTACTGAGTTAAAATGAAATTTAACTACCGCAATTGAAATTTCACAACACAATTCAAACACCGCATTTTTTGCAATTTTAGGCAGAAAAAGAGTAAGTAATTTGCAAAAGAAGGCCGATATTATTTGCGGCCGTACAAGATCTGATTATCAGTTTTTATACGCAAAAGTTCAGTTTATTTTAGTGCCCCCCTCCACTTTCGGCCAGTGCTCCCTCACTTCGTTTGCTCTGGCGACGGCACTGGTACCGGTAATCGAAAGGTTGCTGGCTCCACGTTTGATTATTGAACTTGTGATTTGTCGTTGTATTCACGGAAAAACACATTAAGCTTATTTTCCATGGGACCAAATATTATATCTGTCTTGCAGCCTCACTGTACAAATTAATTATTCTAAAAAAAGATTTTTGTTGGTTATGTTGAACAATGGTAGACATCGAGCGCTTGTTTCACAGTATAATTTTAATCCCTATTAACCACTAATTTTTAGTCAGTTTAATCATAATAAATTTTAATGAATTTGTTTGCACAACATAGTTTAATGAATTGGATTGGGATGGTGGCCGTACTATTTGACCGCTTCCCGATTAATGGAAGCGCAAAGAAACTCAGCGGAAACCCAACAGTCGGGCTGCACCCCCAACAAATGTCTGTACCAAAAGTTGAAGATACAGTAGACCCAATAATGGATTTGCGCGCAAGCTCAGAGACAGAACAGTAAGAAAGAGTTAAATGACATCCCATAGAGGCTGTACACAGGCGCTCACGAAGAGTTCTCTTTATGACTAATTCTTTGTAGATATTGTAACTTGTAATAGCTATAATTACGAGATATCATGATAGTCTAATAATTTATAAACTGTGCCGTAACAGCAATGGCGGGAGCAATAGCGTACGCAGGATTTTCGAAAGGGGGGGGGGGGGGGGGCAAGAAACTCAAAAAAATTGAGAATAATGAAGACCAGAAAGAAAATTTTCCAGCCCAAAACCAAAACCGTTTTCCTGCCCAAACTTAGGCAACGACAAAAAAAAAATCTACACTCAAATTTAGTCCTGTTTTTGGCCCAAAATTAGGTAAAGACCCAAAAAAAAAGATCTTTGCCCACCGTTTCGTGCTCAAACCTTCTGCCCAAGTTACAAATGGGGGGGGCCATGCCACAATTTTGCATATTATTCTATGCTAATTATACTATCCTGGCGACCCAAAGGGGGGCCATGGCCCAATGGCCCCCCCCTAAATACGCCCCTGGGCGGGAGAGCTCACAGAGTATGGGATTTGATAGGACCAATTCTGAAGAAACTGAAAGAAATTGACAGACAAGATGTGACGTCTCCATTACAGATACTTGATGTATTGAATTTTGGAAATGAAAGGGGATAAAGAGCCAGAAGCCAACGCGTTGAACAACAGCTTTGGCCAGGAAATTGGCATGCACTTTTTCAGGATACTAGCGTGACTAGGAAGAGACCCATTAAAAGTTTAACATGACGTTGCTGAAAAGTGAAGATGAGGCGTGGCACGAGACACTCAGGTCGCCATTCGTCCTCTGTTTGGAGGAGATGTCCTCCTTTTTAACAAAAAGTGATTATTCTTCCATTTTTTGGTCTGCATCAAATTTAACAAAAAAAAAGCAAAGAAATCTTACTAAAAACCTCTTTTTGTTTAACACTTAAATTTAAAGGGCTAAGCTAGCTTAAGCTAGATCGGTACGTTGATTACAATGCATGGAAAATTGTTTCCTTTTTAGAGATAAAAGTATGGTCAGCGTACCAGAGGTGCGCACAAATAACAATAGATCAAAAGCGCATCGCAACAAAGCGCAACGATCTTTTCAACCAGTAAAAGTGAAGCGTAAAATGCGCAATTTAATTTTTTTAATTTCTAAAGCGCAGCTTCCGCAATGAATTTGTTGATTCAGTTGAAGCGCAACGCAATTCCGCAATTGCGGAACGGCAATTTCGTACTGAGTTAAAATGAAATTTAACTACCGCAATTGAAATTTCACAACACAATTCAAACACCGCATTTTTTGCAATTTTAGGCAGAAAAAGAGTAAGTAATTTGCAAAAGAAGGCCGATATTCATCAATATTAGACTATCGAAATGGAACTAAATTAAGTTCAAATTTCGTACTAAGTTAAATTGAAACCAAACTTCCGCAATTGAAATTTCACAACACAATTCAAACACCGCATTTTTTGCGATTTTAGACAGAAAAAGAGTACGTAATTTGTAAAAAAAGGCCGAAATTAGACTATCGAAATGGAACTAAATTAAGTTCAATATGTAGAATTGCGCTTGAAAGCGGAAAAAAAAGAAATTGAACGCGCAGCGCGATTAAAGCGCAACAAATTTTAAAGACTTTAGTCCGCCACGTAACTTCCACAATGTTTCAAAAAAAAAAATTTAAGTGCAATGCATTTTCTGCAATTGCGGAAGTTGCGCTTTGAAACTTTAATCATCTGCACCCTACCATAACCATCAAACCCTCCAAGGGGACTTTGTCAGGAGATATTGAGGGGACCGATAAAAGTAAAGAAAAAAAACGAGTGGGAGACCTTAAGAAAGAGAAATGACTTGTAGTGACAGAACATCATTTCGTTAATACACCAGACGCGTTCCAGTCTAGTCTAGAGGTGGATTTCTGCTGTGAAACTGGAAGCGATTGGTCCTGTGGTCCAGCAGACAAAGTAAGGGAGTCATATGTATTGCATATGGAGTATAATTACGGCGTACACTTCAGCACCATCCAGTCTAAAAGTGAAAGAGACAAATTTGTCAGTCTTATACATGAACCTCTGGAGGAAGGAAGGACAAACGCCTACTGGGAGATGCAAGGCGGAATTCTCTGGGGCCATTGCAGTTAGGTATGGAGGATGATGTTATGAACTGATGGCGTTCAGAATGGAAGCGATTCCGCTGATATGCAAAATGTTTTTGGGATGATTACTTATTTAACCGGTTGATTACCAATTCTGAGACAGACGCTTTGAGAATAAAATGATGATTCTGGAAGAAGACGCAGAACACGTTTAAAGCATGCTAGTGCTTGGTTATTTTCAAAAGAAAGATGGCTTTTAAGAAGAAGCAATGAGGTGGGGTGGAAGAGAGGTATCCAGCAATGACCCTGTGCAACTCAGAGCAGAATTTCTAGTTGGTTAATAGCGTTTTGCATAGGAAGGGGATCTAGCATCCGGGGGAAACATACTCTTTATAGCGCAGATATTACAAAAGCTTGTAGAGGAGGAAAAAGATTCTTTGAATGGACCCCAAAAAGCGATAGCAATGGACTGCAAGGCTTTATGTCTTGGGTAGAACTTGGAGCTCAGAGATTGGTCATGAGATCCAGAAAAAAAAGTCCGGTCAAAGGTGCTGAAGTATCGCCGTAGTTAGCTAGTATAGCGTAATTTAAGTTAAAAAAAAGTAACGCACATATATTTTACAAAAATTTTGTAAACATCAAACTTGGCTATCAAGCGTAAAACAGCGTTCTCTGTCTATACAAGGTGTCGGCAACTTTGTGTAGTAGTGATCCAAAAACCAAATCAGTAAGGTCTCCATGTACCGTAACATATTTTTACTAACAATTTGATCCTTAACCCTATTCGGCCCAGGGGGGGATCGATTAGCTCCCCCCCTTCACTTATTTTGAAATTTTGTTATGAAGCAGTCAAGCCACAATAATCAAATTTCTTGACTTTTCCTAAAATTTACTGCTTCAACTTTTATTTGTAAAACCATTGTCGTATGACAACTAGATTCGGAGTTATTAAACGTTTCTCAAGGTCGACCCTGCGTTTCTGGCAAAATTTTCGAAAAATTAATTTAATCCTGTTAGTCCCAATTGTTCTGTCGTAATTATTAATTTTTTGAACGTAAATCCAGTGACCACTTGAACGGCTTTTGTTTTTATCGATGTTCTAAAAGAGCTGTGACAATAGATTTTCATTTACTAGTTTGCCTGGGGCATTATAATTTTTATTATGATTTCAAAAGCTCGCAGCTGAATTTCTGTGATAATTTTGTATAGTTTTACCGAATTTCAAACTAAGCTTTATTTTTAGCATTTTGCTAATAAGTAAGAATTGCGATTAAGCAAAATAAACGTATTTATTGATAAAAGAATTAGAGGCCATCATAAGCGCAAATCCTTTTGCTTTTTGCCTGTATTTTTTTTTCACGTTGCTGATATACGAGTAGTACAGTAGTCAAAAGTGTCCATAAGTTATCAAGTGTGTGGCATGTAGCATGAATTTCGGTAGTCTTTATGTTGGAAATTTGTTTTTGGTGACTAAAAAAAAGAAAAATGACGCAAATTTTGAATAAAATTTTAATTTTTGCTAAGTGGCAGTATCAGTAAAAAGGTGTTCATTTCATTTTTCACAAAAACATGCGCATAATTTTGACTGCCTAAGGTTTTTTCATGAAGTTCAAGTGATAACATCCAAAACAAAAATTTGCCCGAGTGTCTTTGCGCGTGACGTAGCAGCACACTGATAACTCCATTGCGCGCATACGCTTTGTTTTTACCAAATTGCAACATTTCATACGAGTATGCCTTTGCGATATTCAATAACATTGCAAGAAGTAGAGAGTTTTTGATAATACTTGTTTCGGAATCATTATTTTCAATTTTTACCTTTTTTGTTATTCAAGGTTATTATTACTAAAATCTTTGTGTAAAAAATGCTTTTCGAAGCAATACCCAATAACTAGTGTAAAATGTTACCAATTTTTTATAAAATTCCCATCAAACTAAACAATAATTTTTGAGTATATACAATGTACGTTGTAAAATGTGCTATTTCATGTGGTATATTCTACTTGCTACCGCATTTATTTTTGTATTAGATGCTACTACAGGTCTACAGCATGGCATACTGTTGCAGATATTACTGAGTTTCACATTGATTTTTCACTTGTGGTCTATAATGATAGGTGGCAACCGTGGCATGCTGAATTTGAAAAATTTATGTTGTTTCGTTACTTCTCCATTTTCGGTTTTATGTGTGTACATTCACAACCAACAAAAAATATGTTTGTAGATACAAAGTATAAAAACGGAAAGCAAATTCTCTACTAGCAGACTTTGCATGTAACAATCCGATTAGCTGACCGTTTAGTAAATGAATTTATTCTGATTTTTTTTTGGGATCATAAATAAGATATCTAAATTCACTGATGTCGTTAGCAAATTTTTTAATGTTTCTAATTTGCTACAACTGTCTAACGGCTTTATCGCATACAAACAATATTGTTGGTTCTGGATGTGAAAACCAAGGGCGTATATAGGGAGGACGTGGTGCCATGGCCACTCCCTTTGGGTCGTCAGTGTAGTATAATTAGCATAGAATAGTATGCAAAATTTCGGCATGCCCCCCTATTTGTAATTTGAGCAGAAAGTTTGAGCACAAAAACGGACAAAATCTGACTAATAACTTTTTTTTTCTATCTTCACCTAATTTTGGGCAGGAAAACGGTTAGGTTTAGCATTGCCAGGTATACCATTATGAGAATGAAACCCATAGTACAAGTTTTCTAAGTGAAAACTCTTACTATATTATATTAGACTGCGAATCTTCAGCTTACCAAAAATTACATCAAAATTCAACCAATTTTATTGACGTTTGTTACAACTATGTTATATACATTTACACACAAAATGAAAATGAGAAAAATTAGAGGTTTGATGCTTGTTCTTTTATGAACTTTTGTACAAAAAATACCATATTTTGTAGTGTTTAGCAAAAGAAACTACAAGAGTAACAAATATTCAGCTTGCAATTAATCCAGCAACAAACTAATGTTTTAGATATTTTAGCACAATAGAAATAATCTTTCAATTTAATCCGTAATTATCTCGGAGTAACTGAATAAAACTTTAGCTGCGATGCCGCGTCACGGCAATCAAACGCTTATTAACATTGTGCAAATAAAAAGCGAACCGATCGCTTCTGATAGTCCTTGACTTATGTTCAAATTAATTGAAGATCAAAGTTGCAAACATAATGACAAAAAGTTTGGACTTTTTGTCAGAAAATTGTGCTTCTCGAGAAGAAAAAATGGATTTTTTATCTTTTGTAGTTCGGGAGTTATTAACGTTTGAATTAATTGTGTCGAATCGATCCCCCCTGGGCCATTAATCAAAAAATTTTGCCTGGTCCGAATAGGGTTAAGAGTGATTTTAGATAATATTAAGACAATTTGACGTATTTTAACTGAGTGCAGATTCAACAGAAACTCTGTTGCTTTGGATAAACAACTCGTTCGCACAAAATGATGAAAATAAGTTTGTTTTGAGGGCAACAAGGACTTTGGTGAGGGGGAAGGGGCTTGAACAAAAATTAAAATTTTTTGTCAAAAAAGTGTTGTGTTTGAGCAGGGTGTAGAGCAATCTTGTGCAACGTAAGGGCATCACAGAAGAAAGTCTGGGGACAGAGCTCCCAGTCACCGAAAACCATTGGGGTCTCGGGAGTCAACCTCCAACGGCTGGGCGATTTTTGAAATTTTTTCAAAAAAATTGCCAATTTAACGTCATTCAGATCAAATTTTGCACATTTTTAGAGCTATTTAAAAGAACTATTCATTGCATGGATTTTAAGCCAGTTGCAGAATTAAACTACTCAGCCACTTCAACCTCCCGTTTACTTACAGATCAGGTCCAAAACACATTTTGAACGTTTGCGTTTTTGGGTTAAATTTTTAAAATATCTTAGTTTAGAGATTGAAGCTCCATAACTTCCCCTCGCCTGGTTGCGCCACTAGTTGGTTTATTTTCGTTTCAAAAGAATTTGAAGTTGTTTGAAAATTAATAAAGCTTCAGCATTAGCTGTAATTCCGGTCTCTCAAAGCATATCATTCGGCTACCAAATCTCTTTTCCTACACCACATGAAAGCTCGGGCAAAGTTTCCCTAAACAATTTTAGAATTTTTTAGAACACTGAATAATTTTTAACCCTATTGTATACACTCTCATTACGTCATTTTTCGAAAATATGGCCATGATGTCATTACGGTGACGTCATCAAATCAAAATTGGATTTTTCTAAAAAATTGGTGAACAACAACCTACAAGCCGAATTTGGTGTTTACGCGATTTCCGGTTTAGAAATTAGGTAGAGAGGCATTTTCCCCCCCTCAGCACCATGTAAAATGAATTGATCCAATAGCTTGTGCAAACTATAGCGTTAATAATCATATATTTTTCGTGATTAAGATCCCATTGGTGGTAGCTCTTTTGCGAGTTCCAATGCTCTTTATTATCAGAAACTTGATGTTGTCATACCCCCAATGATGTCACAGCATAAAAATAAATATTTGATGTTGTTTTGGGCTGAAAAGTTTACGTACGGTAAGTCCAGTGGTAATTTGGAAGCAGTAAAAGCATAACATCTTGCAAAATACCTATAATTGGATTTAAAGTTTTGACGCTTGTGGAGCCGGAGTTTCAATGTTTAATTGCTTACGTGCTATCTGGCCTGCAGGCTACCAGCCCGAAATCCTTTAGGCCGGATTGCACGTACACGATTAGAAATCTTGCAAAATGCTAGCCTATATGTTGGTGACTTTCATTAATTAAAATTTTGCTCGCTAAATAAATACTGCCAAACATTGACACTGTGGCATGCTTATTTTTATTCAAAATATTTTTATATGCTATATCAAGCACTAATATATCGCTTTTATCTCGTGCTCCATTCGCAATACAGCTCAACATTGCCGCAATCGCAGAGGTCGCCAGCCGGATGATTTTTTGGCGGGCCAGATTAGGCCCGTAGGCCATAAGTTGCCGACCACATGATCTGATGTCCACCTAGGTATTGACTTTGTCTTACTGTTTTAATTCAAGCCTACTTATTTCATGGGTAAACTTCTAGGTTAGTTAAAATTTAAGTGAACCAGCTCAGTTCTCCACGGCTCAACACTAAATGATTTAAGGCAAAAATTTTGCAACTATTTTTCAAAAAAAATTCGCTAAATTTTTCGAAAAAATCAAGTCTACGTTTTTTGCTCTGTCACTTAATCTGCCAACATGTCGCAACGATAATGACTTGAAGTGTCAGTTACAATTTGTCATCTTGTCGCTTGAACATTAAAAAATTGATTTTTCAATTGCAATAAAATTTTTCTGTGACGTAATAAACATTAAAGTTCGATATTTTCAGATTACTTTCAAGTTTGATATTTTCAGATTTTTTTTATCTCCGAAACCATAGCACTTAGAAACTTCGTTCTTTCAGCAAAAGATAGAGAAAATCATAAGAAAAAAAATGATGAAAAAAAATTTTTTTGACCAAAAATCTCGAAGTTCGATATTTTCAAATCACGGCAGAAGTGACGTAATTACTAGGATTAAATTGAAGCCCCCCTTAGCCAAGTTACTTAAAAAATTAACCCAGATACGCTTTTTAACGTGCTTTGAAAACCAAAGGAAGCTGAAGGGGCTAAGTAATAAAATGTTTTGTAAAGCCTTTTTGTAAGAAATCAACTAAGTTTTGCTATCCTTCTCTGTATTACCATTGCTAAGTTGTCTAAGAGTAAGCATGACCTATAATAAAAGACAAATTTTAACCAAAGAAAGATAATTTGTGTAGTTTAGGCTGAAAACTGGTAAAAATTTAAGAACAACCAGCCTCAACCCAAAATTTACGGCTCTTATAAAGCAACGTATATTGGGAAGACTTCTGGCTTTCCTGGCTTCACGATGCGTGCTACCACAACTTTGTTAAACGAATGCATAAGCGTAGCCAGGATTTTTGATTGGGGGAGCCCCAAACCACAAATCACATGCAATGAACTCATCAGAAACTTCGAAAGAGGAATTTTTAGTGGGGGCAAAGATATCGTAGAATGGAAGATCAGAAGCCGTGGTCTGGTGTTGGCACGTAACTAGGAATTCGTTCAAGGAGGGGGATTAAACCAATAGATAAAATGTCTAAATTGGGAGACGTGTTTGAGTAAAGAAGTGTACTGTAATTCAAACGTATCACAGAGGGGGATCTGCGGGCAGAGCTCTCAGCCGCCGGAGCTGTGGGGGTTTGGATGCAAAGCCCCAGCTGCTGGGCGATTTTTTGTGATTTTTTGGAAGAAAGCTGTTTTAATACCATTGGACCACATTTCGCACGTATTCAGAGCCATTTGAAAGTGCTAGATTTTTAACATTTGAAAGCCAATTGAAAACATTAAGTTGTTCAGTCCTCCTTTACTTGCAATTTAAGTCCAAAGTACGTTTAAAATCTTGCATTTTGAGGTTAAATTTTGTTAGTGATTTGGCTCAGGTCGGGGGAAGTTAAGTACATGCCTCCTGCAATATTTTAGCAGTAAATAACAATCAAGTCGAATATTTTCCTTAGAGATTATTTTGTCATGAAAACAACCAGTTATAGGAGTACATGTATGGCGAGGGGGCCCAGGTTCTCTCAATTCAAAAAATTGTTCAACGAGCATTCCTCTTGTAGCTAATTTTTTTCAGAAGTATTTTGTGCATAAAAACTGGCCAGGTGGAGTTGAATTGTTATTGAAAAATGTGCAATAGTTAGTTACGCCTACAAACCATGCTAATGCCCGGGCCGGATTTACATTGAGTTGAGCCCCTGGCATTTTGAGATTTTTGCAATATTTTCCTGCCAAATACAGGTGAAGACCAAAAAAAGTTTTATCTGAGCGCGGGGCCCATGGCACTACGAGCCATATGTTAAATCTGTCCCTGGTTGTTGCATTACGTTCATAAAAAGGTTAGATGAGGGCTTCAGTTAGCAACTTTTAGGATAAAAACCCATAATTTTACTCTGGTTATACTTTAAATTGATTGGCAAACATAAAATTGAAGGGGCCCCGACCCCCTGGATCAATATTATTGTTAATTACTGCTGTACGCGTGTACTGTTGTACGCGAAGATGCTAAAAGAAACTGAAACTGAAGAAGCAATAGTATTTTTTGTGACATTTTATCATTGGTAGCATGTCAATTGGGAGGGGAGGGGCTGACTACGCCTATGAACGAATATGTATAAAATCCAAATCTTTTTAAGGCATGAGACTAATTATAGAATTAGCATCGTTGAACGGTTTTTCAGTACTCTATCACGCTCCAACAAAAATTTCAGACACCCCAAACCACACTGCAGGTTTCCTGCCTCATGACCCTGGCACATTACGTACGTGCGTATAGTGCCAGTCCACTTGCCTGAAATTGTTCAAACTCAAGTTCTCGATGACGTATACACCCTTTTGATAAATTTGATTGTAATTTACTGACTCAATGTAAAAGAAAGTAATTGAGCGGATGATCCCAGGAGTTTGCAAGGTATAGGTATGGGCTACTTTCACAGAGCAGCCGGTAGAAAGAGAGCTGGCGAGTGCAATTGTGACGCTTTTTAGTGAGAAGAACCCTAATTAAATGAAGTCTTGTATGGCTCTTCACTTAATTTTTGCACAAAGTGGTGGCGTTCGGCTACAATGAGTTTAAATGATGAGTCGGTTGATCATGCTAACACGCCAGAGGAACCAAAACCACGGAAGGGATTAGGGAGCGGAGCTCACAGCAGCTGCTGAAATCCAATCAGACTTATTAAGGGGACTAAAGAAGTGGTCTTCTCTGATAGACAAATTATGTAGATCGTTCCAAAATAATTTTAGTCGAAAGATGTTTAAGAACGGCTAACACATTAAGGATACTATATTATAAACCATTAACAATTGCAAGAAGACCTGTTGCTGTTGAACAGTTTTTGCTAAAGTAACAGTTTTATTATATTTCGCAGATGCCCCAGACACCTCAAGTCATTGTAGCAATTCTACGGTATTTGATAAAATCAGGCATTTCTAAATCGTTTACACTTTTTGAGATGTAGATCACTGTCAAAGTCATTTTCATACACGACAACGTGGTTTGAGTTTTACAATGTCTTTGATGACTTTATCTTCAATCTACATCTACTGTATTAAAAAAGTGAGTAAACCTATTTCAAAAACAGTACGCGTCAAAATAAAATTTAAAATCTTACAAACAAACTGCTTTTCCGTAATCGCAATCGTCTGGGGTGTTTTGATCAAATAAAAAAAGCATAAATAGCAGGGGCTAGCATCACTGGCGTAACTGATGGGAGGGGGGTGCGAGGCAGGGAGGAATTTTCCTCCAATATGGGTCCCTTTATAAATTATGGCAACAAATTTTGGGGGAAAAACAAACGACAAAAGCGGAAAGTCTTCACCTAAAACTCGACGGAAAAAAGCAACTGATTTTCGGTCAAGACCTTTTTTAGACTTTAACTAAATTTGACGGAAAAAAGCACCAAATCTTCGGTAAAGTTCTTTTTTCTTCACTCAAAATTGACAGAAAAATGTGCAGCGAATTTCTAGTTAGGTTTTCCATGTCTTCTGGCTCTAACCTCTAGAGTAACGCTACTGACTAGCATGTAAGTTTCCTGCGTACACTGCTAGTACATTACTGTACACCTTAGAGCAGCAATAAAAATTTAACACTTAACAGACTGTTTTACTTGTTGAAGTAGTCAACGCTGGGAGTGCCTTTTCTTCAAAAAAATTTTTTTGTATATTTTGAATGAGATAATCTCAACACCGGGTAAAACGATCTGAATGATAAACATTTCATTTTTAGAGTATGGTGAATACGGTGTTTGTGAATAATTGTTACCCCTTAAAATGGAGTCAGTGATGTTTTAACTGTAAAAATCGGTTAATATCCCCAAATGCGGAGCCATCAGTTTTCTCAGCAATGCCCCCAAAAAATTTTTAACTCCTTCGCCCATCAACTTACGATTTTGTGACGGATTATCGGTGGTGACAGCGTTCCCGCTATTTCTTACGAGCATTTGCTGTATGAACCACAATCAAAATATCTTTTGTAACAAACAATTCTTGAGTTATTTTAAACGACACTTTTGCGAACAAAAAGTCCGATCAGGACAACACAGAAAATAAAACATGCGAATAAGCTTATCCACGCTTTGTTGCTGGTGACAATATTGTTTTCCGTAAATATTTGATGCCTTTTAATAAGAAAATGCTAGAAACACCACTTATATAGCGTTTTATTCTCACTCTGCCAACTTTATGACTTTTTGAAACAATGTGCCTGAACATTTTGCTAGTGCAATATTATTCTTTGCCACAAAATAGCAATAAAATTTTAAAAAACTTCTTAAAAGTTTTGCTTGCACTGAGCATAAAATTGTTCTTATTTTGTTCTTAAATTTTGAACAGAGTTTATATTCATGCACTCACACTGTAAAAAAGTTTTAATACAAACGTCATTTTGTGCGTTTGCGACGGTGAAATTGATATTCGTTGATCTTTGCTGCTAAAACCGCAGCGCCGCGATCAAAATATTCGCTGTCATGTGCAATTTGTTTGAAAAGCGCGTCTACTCGGTTTTGCATTTTACTACGCAGTTTTCTCTAATGACATCATAAAGATGTCATTTTGGTTTTATTTTGTCGGTGAGAAACTGGTTTATCGATGTTGCAACTTTCATGACATTATTCCGTCAACTTTGGCTGTAATAACTAACAATATGCACTCTAATTCAAAATTTTTTGTAAAAATTTGGAATCAATCAGCTATATGGTGACGTCATAGTAAAACAATCCAAAAATTATTTTGTGTAAAGTTTGCAATTATCTTTCTCTTTCGTTTGAATCTAAAATCGACTGTCTACTTTGTACAGAAATACGATTTTTAGATTCCAAATCAACCCTACCTCAGCGAAAAATTTCGACACCGTTTCGCCGGGGAATCCCCGATTTCCGCTAAAACAACCGGAAATTGGGTGGAAACATTGGCAATTTTGAAAGAACATTTATTCAGAATTTCAAAATATAGGTGAAAAAAATACATTTTTTGGGTGCTCGTAAACTCTGCAGGCGACTGCACTACTATAGGAACAATTATTAAACTCAAATCTTTCTTACTCCCCACATCTTTGCTTAATTAGTATTACGCATTAGTATATCCTTATATACTCTACGGCCTTCTTGTTTGGGGCACCACCTACTCATCCTACTTAGCTGAACTCCTTTCCCTGCAAAATATGGTAGTCCTACACATTGGCGGTGGCAGTTACCGAGAACATTTAGCTCCTTTCTACTTCATTTTAAAGATTTTGAAACTTCTCAACCTATTGAAACTTGAAACTGCTAAGTTAGTATTTCGTCTCCTACGGAATAATCTTCCCGCTCTTATTTTTCAGTTTATTCATTAAAACTAACAAGATCTCGGTCAGACACACTAGATCTTCAAACCCATGCAATTCGCTCAATCTTTACATACCGAAACATCACTACGCGAGATTACAAAGATGCATTCGACATCAAGGATTGAAAATTTGAAATGACATTCCTTCAGATATCAAAAACAAAACCTTTAATTTCCTCAAACGCAATTTTATCAGTATCTTTTAAACCAATACTTAGAAATAAAAAACATTGTTAATCTTCTTCTTAAATTAGATTCAAAAAGAATGACTTGATTTTGCTTGTAGTAGCGCATATGCGCTCATTTGCTCATAGTTGATTACAATCGCATTCTTGACTATGGGTGGCTGCTTCACTTGAAAACCGAAAGGTCGTTCGAAGTCTCCCTTTCTGATTGACTGATATTTTCTATTTCTATTCTCGTTTGCATGACCGTTCGTTTGTTGGTTAAGCAGTATAGAATAAACTAAACTGAACTGCGAATAGAAAACGATAATCTAAAAAAAAGTTTAAGCATAAACAAAAATAAAAGCAAACAGAAAACAAGGCAAAACAAAGAAAAAACAAACTAAAGAAGAAAACACATCAAAAATTGCAAATTTACCGTGATTTTAACTGGGCAACGTTCAGGATTGGGTGGAAGTGAATCAGTATTTGCTAGTAAGCTTTTTTTATGTTAGTTCGAAAGCTTGTTAAATTGTGAGAATGACGAATTGTTGTAGTCACGAATATTCACAAACAGTTTGTTATTTGTCAACCAACTAAAAATTGAAACCAGTTGTTCATTAGCGGTGCTTACCACATCAGCTTTAGATTTGTCTGGAGCGATTTAAGTCATGTCATCTGCGTACATTATTAATTCAGCTGTTGTACAGTATTAGGAAACAAATCATTGACGTAAATGTGGAAAAGAAGCGGTTCTAGGTTCGATCTTTGAGGAGCACCAGTATCAATTAATTTTATGGCGGAAAGTCTACCCTGAATAGAGACTTGTATATGCCTAATAACTTGTAAGTTAAGCGTGCAATAAACCCCGAAACCCTTAGAGATAAAGTTTTTTTAGGAGAATTTGATGGTCTAATACGTCAAATGCTTTGCCTAAATCAAGAAAAACAGTTAATGTGATCTCATTATTCCCGGAATGTTCAGTAATCTTATTAGCAAGGCAGAAGTAGAATGATTGGGGTGGAAACCGAACTGGAATTTTGATAAGGTTTGGCTGCGATTGAGATAGGATAGCATAAGTGTATAAACAGCTTTTTCTAGAATTTTAGATTCTTTAAAAGTAGTATTAGATCAATTAGGTTCATTAAAAGCTGTTTCTCTCGGGCGGAAGAATAACATGATCGAGAAAATCGATTGAAAATTATAAACAAGATAATATGACACCGAATAAAATAAAACAGAGAAAATAATGCAAGATGTGCAACTGGTTGTTAAATTTGCTATGAAGCTATCATTGTTTACTATACGCCAAAACAACACTTATCGTCTTGCAAAAATTTTACGTGCAATATTGCAGCAAAGACGAAAACCGATTTGGGAATAAAAACCCGACGCTTTAGGATAAAAATGCTGCAAAATTTCATGAAAAAGTAACTAATTTAACAGATTTATTATAAATTTCTTTCTGCTTGGCATATTTACTGTTCTACATAGCTTTTAAAAAAATGCTAAGCGGTGGGGAGGGACAAAAATGATAAAGAATCTTTATGGTTTGCGGCCTTGCTTTGACATTTCTCTTTAAGTGTGGCAGATTTTCGGCTTTTGTTTTAGTAACTGTTACTCGACAACAGCCAAACGAGGCTCAAGTGCTTTTCAAGGGGTCGTATAAACTCACTTCCTCCAAATTTTCACCAGCTGAGCAAGCTGAAAACTGTTCTACAAAGACTAGTACTGTATTACAGTATTTTCTAAAAATATTAAACTCTCTTCTGAAAAGAATTTAAAAAGACGCAGGGGCACAGATTGTATTTTTAAGTTAAAATATAAATCATCTAAAAACTATATACTGATTTTTGTTGCGTCTTAGTTAAAAATTAGCAAAAGTGAATATTACTACCAGAATCCATAAAAAATGTAAAGTTTGTGATGGATTTCAAGGAGATGACGGAAGTATGTTCAATTTATGGAAATAAATTTCTTTGTTTTTTATCTATTATAAGGGTTATACTTATATACAGAAGAAACGGTATAATATTTGATTTTGTACAATTAAACCAATAGAATAATGCGATCTCGATCAATCACAGCCTGACATGCAGGGTATTAAAACTCGAGCTTTTGGAATTTTATTTCATTTTGGAGAAGTCCGAGCGAGAATCAGAAGAAGTACAGTATGTGAAACTTATGATTTAAAATAACACTGTAACACGTTGCATGTTAAAATCAAAACTGTTGGAAATTTAAAACTATTTGAACAAGGCACCCTTGATTATACAAACTATGAATCGTTGGCACCAATGTGGATTAACTTTAATTCAAGGATTAACAAAACTTTGGGAAGGAAGTGTAGACATATGGCCGGGCCAATTGCTATAATGATAAAGTAATTCAAGGATAAGTCCTTTAAACCGGCGAATTAGTTTATTTTAATCTAATACGTTAAACGGAATAGAAAATTGATAATCCAAAGATCAAAGTTAATTCACGTTGGTGCATACGAGCCTACGAGTAAAACAGTCTGTAGAGTTCAAAATTTTTAAGTTTTACAAGTGTTGTGTATTTTGTTATGATACTCGCTCTGGCCAACGCTGTCGAGCACTTTTTTTGAACCGCTTGAATTTCAACTCCACGCTTTGTGAAATGTTTTAGACATGTTGGCAAACAACCGTACTTTGAAAACAAATATAGATCATTTCTCTGATTCGATAATATATTTGAAATTACATCGTGCAAGCTTAAACAAAACATACTGAAAGAGATAAACATCATCTAAATATAAAATCAATGAAAGTTTTACCTGAATCCTATGCCTAACTATACAATAGACATTCTATTTTGTAACTGCATCCTTTTTAATTCACAAAACAAAAAAAAAATTAATGTAGTTAGTGTTTTTGTAAAAGTTCAAAAAAATTTACATACAAAAAAAAACTCTACTGCACTTCATCGATATTTTTGAGAAACATATGCAGAAATACAAAAAAAGTGTTCACAAATACTATCTCTTTATTTTACAGTTAACAAATTTTATTTTTTAGATTAATGCAAAGCAGGTGCATATAGTATATTATGCCAATTTGAAATGTATTTGCATCCGCTCCAAAAGCAATACCTCAGCTTTTCGGCTGCTATTCTATTGAATTTTATGATCTTTGCTTACGCAGGTGGGTAAACTAGATGTTTCTGTTTTGCATTTCATATACCTAGCAATACATTGCGACTACCCGCCGAGCTTTATCGACTTTGCCCTCAACTTCAATCACTTCTAGAAAAGCATTCAAACGGTAACGAATAAAGTTAAAATCAAACTCATTCTTAGAATCTATTGCAATCGACTGAATGAAATCTGTGATTAGGATCTATCTCTTCAATTTTTTTCTAAATTTTTGTAGTTGAATTCAGGCGCGTAGCCAGGATTTGGAAAAGGGGGGGGGCTATTTTGAAAGAGTGAGAAGTGTGCAAACGACCTCGACCCGAATTTTCATTGCTCTTGAATCAGTTTCACACGGTTTGCACGAAAATTGAGACGAATTTTCTCGGAAACCTCGGAAATTCAAAGGTTTTTTCCACCCAAAATCAGTTGGTCTCCAAAAAAAAAGTAAGGTCTTCACCGAATTTGAGACTGAATTTTCGGCCCAACTCGAAAATCCAAACGTTTGAGGGGGGCTGTTTTCCTATGGGGGAGGGGGCTATTTTCAATTTTTTACTAAAAATCAACCTCAAAACCACCAAAAAGGTGCGATTTTGCATACTTCACAAGCCAATGGGGGGCTCGAGCCCCCCCGCCCCCCCTGGCTACGCTACTGGTTGAATTATACTTAGTACATTTGCTTTCTAGTGATGAAACACAACAGCTTCATGAATGTATTTTTTGCGCATGGTAATACAGTTAAGTTTCGTAATGATGACTCAAAGCGGTTATTGCCAGTCAAAATGTTTTAGCACATTGGTTTTCACTGTTTCCGCTTCAGAACAAAATTATGATGAAGACATTTTGCTTATCATTTCATTTCGAATATTTTGTATTGGCGTGGCACAGAGTGTAAGTCGGGCTGGGCTTTTTGTTCGAGTTCGATCGGGCCTGGCACAGAGTGTAAGTCGGGCTGGGCTTTTTGTTCGAGTTCGATCGGGCCTGGTTGAGGTTTGACAAAATGTCGGGCTTGATACGTACAGTACGTACTTGCCTAGTGTTTTGGACTTTTGGGTGCTGTCAATTGTAATTAAAATAACTTTGGAACGCTGAATAACGACTTCGTTTAAGCATCAATACAATATTACTACAATTATAACTATTGTGTCACAATTGATCAGCAGATAATTTTATTTTAACTTCTTTAGAGCAAGTATCGTACACATTTTTAGACCAAACTAACCTCTTGGACGTTTTCCAGCCTGGTTTTAGCTTTAAGTCACTTTTTGGTTTCGGACCGAGTTTGGGATTATGTTTATGGATTCGGGCCGGGTTCAGGCCTTTACTAGTGATCCGTTTATAACTTTGGGTGCGCAAAATACACAATATTTAAACTGAAGTATTACCATACATATTTTTTTCGCGATTGCAGCACGTTTTATGTGCAAGAGCTAAAATTTAAGCTAAATAATTAATAACCTTTTCTGGAGGTGATTTCTGTTTTGCCTGATCTGTAATTAAGATTTTGAAAACACCGATTAGCTCTTGTCTTACATTCCCTACAGTTTTTATGCTTGTACTGTACATCGTTGTTTTTATATTAAGGCTAATATGTTAAGATAGTCTAATTTTTTTATTTCTTTTGAGGATTTTCTGTCCGGGAACATTACTGGTAACGAGTGAAGTTATACATCGCTATCTCAGTCGAAGCAGTGTTGCTGAAAATGGCATGTTTAAAGGGACAGCTCACCGTAAAAATTGATTTACGTTATCAACCTGCCCGTGTGTCTAGCGATAGGTGTTCGTCTTCTGACTGAAAAGTTTGAAGTTCAAACCTCGGCCGGTCAAATTAGACACAGTGTTTCTAACGGCTTGCCACCGCTGCGTCATTTCTTCGAAAGGAGTTGCATTGCTTGCGCAATAACCCTGAGATGGGCCCGCAAACTCTTTACGCGTTTCGGCGAATTACAGCCATTTTAATTAAACAATTGATTAGTTATTATTATAGACCTAAGCAATGCAAAACGATTGTAGATAAAATTTATTTACTTACCGTTGATACTATAAATCCTTTGACGCCAAATTTATTGGCAGCATGGCTATGACGGTAAAGGCTAAGACTATGAGAGTAAAAGCAACATTTCTTTGAAAGGTGCTGTATTGCCGGTAGGCTCAATGGTGCTGAAATGGGCCCGGAAAACTCGTTACACGCTTCCGCGTAATACAGCTATTATACTGTAATGAAACATTTGATCTGGTAATTATTATAAACCTAAGAAATGCAAAACGAATACAAATAAAATTTATTTACCCACGGTTGATCCTAAAAATCCGTTGACGCCAAAATTATTGGGAACGTGGTTATAAGAGTAAAGGCGTTTTTTTACGGCAAACCTGACTACATGATATTAAGCTCAACTCTCACTCTGGTAACATTATCGCGTCCTTATTTAAAACGCTTTACGAAGATTATCTCTGCTTGATGGCTCGATTAATCTGCTTTTATCCTCCACTTACGATAAAGCGACCGTGCCGCCATGCTTTGAATGAACATCTTTCAGGTTTTCCGATTGACCGTGTTCCAGGTTTTCTGATTGAAGGTAGACTTCTTTCCACGTAAATTTTGAAGCTTGTTCGAGCCACCGAGCAGGAATATCAATTGTAAAGCGCCTTATGTAAGGGCGCAACAACTTGGCCAGGACGCAAAGATCATACAATCATGGTCGTTGTAAAAACGACGCCTTTACGCATTTGGTTGCTCTGTAGGCTTCAAACAATCAGCTAGCTAATTTTTATGGAAAGTAGTCAAACGTCAACCAAAATTTCGAAATATGATTAACTCCTAAGCGGGTGCGGATTCATTCAAAGCATTGGCGCCGTCAGTTTTTCGTGGCAGGAGGATGAAGATGTATCAATCAATCAATCAATCATCGCTCAAGCATATTTTAAAACGGGAAGGGTTGCTTTTCGAAATCATTATTCTTATCTTATTGTTTAGTTGATAACTACCTTCTTGTCTACTGTATTTATCAGATTTAAAAAGTTTTCAGAAAGAGTTTTCATATAATTTCTTTAACCATTGAACAAACGTAAAGTTTTTAGTCAAAATAACTTAAAATGAAAAAACGTCTGCACTTGACAAAAACAGCATTGCTGCATTAAGTTTTTTTTTTACTCAACAATTTCAATCGAACCGACGGTTCGAGTATATCTTGATTAAAGTTTTATCAAAGAAAATATAGCTTATACAGCTAAAAAAAATACTATCAAATAGTTTTATCAAATTTTATTAAAAGTTTGGAAAATAGTTCATCAAAAGCTGTTCAGTTTTTGTACAAACATATACAAACAATCTAGTTTTTGTAAAAACTGTTGCTCAGTTTTAGTAAAAACATACTTTATTTTACTATAACTGCACTTTAATTGCGATTAATGTTTCAATGGGTGGTTTAAGATACGAGAATATAAAAACTTCTGACATAAATGACATTCAAGTACATTTTTATCAATCCTAAGCAACTTAGCCAATAATCTACCTCAACCAATGTGATTTTTTTAAGTTCTGCATCAAAACCAATTCAGACTAAAAACGACTTTTAAAACAACCGTCACTCACAATGACTGACGTTTGTAAAACTTTACTAATAAGTATTAATTAGAATCGTTAGCTCTATCTTCAAACTGCTTCAAGTGCGTTCTCACAAAATAAAAACTGATTCAAAAATATGTCACAAAATATTGAAACTTTATACAAATGACATCAAGGACACGTTGATCGAGGTAGTTTATCTATAAAATCACATGGCAAACTGCCGTATGAAAAAAGTGGTGTCCAAATTCTAGCTCCCTCAGTCTCAGTAGCATGCAATCCAAAACCACCAGCAAGCCCCTCAGCTTGAAAAAATTATTAACTGTAAAACTGATCAGGGATAGATTAACTGAAATAGTACATTCGAAAACTGAAGTATTGGATTGTATACTACAAGGTGTCCACAAAGTCTGGGTACAAAGAAGATAAAATCACATCTTTAAAACCAAACATTTGTATTTAATTACATTTTAATGTTAAAAAATTAAGTTGTCATTGCTAGATTCTTTCTCATTAAGACAGAGCCATCATTCGATCTGGGGATGATAAATAACATAACTAAATAAAATAGTAAAATCCCTATGAAGTCAGACTTTGTGGACACTTTATATTAAGTCTAAGAGAGTCAAATATCTGCCACCTATTTATTTGTTTATCTTTATAAATTTTCTTAGAGCTCGATCTCCTAAATTGAGCTCATAACCAAAAGTTTGGAGGTTTCGTTATCTAGTACAAATCCATATACAGTATAGTAAATGACAAGATTCGTGTTGCTGCTCGGAAACACTCGTTTTTTTTTACTTTTAAACTCAATCACTTGTTTACGATATTTGCTAAAGAAACATTTTGCTAGGTAAATACCTTTTTGCTGTAGAGTCTATTACATCCTCATTGCTCTCAAGCGTTTGTTGTTAAGTTTCAATGGAAATGAAATCGATGTTTCCCGATCAAAAAGTATCAGACGATTTACAATTTTTTTAAGACGAAACCTGTGGACAAGACACCTTCAATGTTCGCCTTAACGAAGAAACTTCGATCTCGTTTCCTCCTTTTCCGCATGGACAACAATCCACGTGGGAATGCTCGTACACAGTTCGCTCACCTAATGATACCAGGATCCGATTCTGGTTTGATAGTTTGGGTGTTGAATTGTATGGCAGTGGATTTTACATACATGTAAGTATTGACTAACAAACAGGTTTATGGCTGACAATTAGAGCGTATTTAGGGGGGGACCATTGGGCCATGGCCCCCCCTTTGGGTCGCCAGGATAGTACAATTAGCATAAAATAGTACGCAAAATTGCGGCATGCCCCCCCCCCCCCCTTTGCAAGTTGAGCAGAAGCTTTGATCACACAAAGGGTATGTTTTATACGTTTGTTTTAGGCCTGCACCAACTTTGGGCAAAAAATCGCACTAAATTTGGGTGAAGACCTTTTTTTTTTGCTCTTCACCTAATTTTGGGCAAAAAATCGGACTAAATTTGAGTGAAGACCATTTGTATTTTTTGCTCTTCACCTAATTTTGGGCAAAAAACCGGACTAATTTTGGGTCGAACAATTTCTTATTCTGATCTTTGTTCTCAAATTTTTTGAAGTTACTGCCCCCCCCCCCCCCCCTTTCAAAATCCTTCGTACCCTACTGCTGACAATTATACCATTATTGGTTGATATTTATACCGGTAACATTTGTTTCATGAAGGAAACCATATATCTATTAGTTGAACACTCTTCATAAACACATCGAGCACGATTTTGGTTAAAAAAGCTGTTATTTAGAACACAAAAAAACGGCAAATTTGCAAATTTTAGTTAATAACAAAAAAGCTCTAAAACTAATTTTTATTTTAAACGTTTTAAATTAACTTATTTCATCAACATTAAAAGTAATTACTGATAAGAGCTAAGTTGGTATAGCTGGAAACGTTTAAAATCAAAAAGAATTTTAATTTTTTTTTGTTTCCAACTGAGAGTTGTTATTGTTATTTAACATCGATTATTGATTGTTCAAATCATTCGAAAAAAAAATGTAAAAACTTGTCCTTTAGACACTATGTTTTTTGCATTATTGCAGTACAATTTTTTAGTAAATAAAATTCTACTGCTGCATTTTACCATGTGTGTACTGCTGCATCATTGCACAAAATACATATACAGAACATTAACAGTCGAATGCAACAATGTAGATTAACTGCAAACCGCAAATTAACAATACTACTGTATAAGGAAAAAGTTTGGACAAAAGGCTTGGCAAATTGTTGTGATTATTATAAAAGTAATTCAAGAATTACTTCTCTCAACTTCCGAATTCAATATTTGGCTTATTTTAATAAGTTCACCGATGTTAAAGAAATATAAAACTGTTATAATCTACAAATAAAAACTAATTTGCATTGGTGCAATCAAAAACACATATTATTGAAACTTGGAAATCCGTTTACACAAAACGCGATGCAACACGAAGCCACTAAAATGTGACCCCATTGAGAACTCAAGAAAGATTGCAACCTGTTTTTATCTTCAAGACTGGTTGCTTACCTTCAATTAAACAAAATTGTTGATGAGTGTTTGACTTATTTTAAGCAAGTGACCTAAACGACCACTTGCGAAAGACGCCAAGCTTCGCTTCGCGTTAGGTCGCGTCCTGTGTAAACTCACCTTAACTCATTTATTTTGCTTTAATCTGTAGGTATACAATGGTGAAGTTGGGTCAAATGACAGATTCCTGGATGTTAACCAGAAAAACCAGGAAAGGGTTATGTACCATTCGAATACCAACGTCATGAGCTTGCAATTGAGAGTATATTCTGGCTACGACTACGTCGGCTTCCAACTGAGGACTCTAGCACTTGGCAAGTAGTGAAACAATCGTAGATTCGATTTTATGAACTTTCGAGCAACATAACGATATGATTCAGTCTGTAAATGCTTGATGCAAAGAAATCACTGTCGATGCCACTGGATTTCCAATAAAATTATATCCTGATAATGCTAAACATATAGAGTAACTCTTGATGTTCCTTCTTAGTATTTTTCTCTCTCTCTTCATTGGCCATTTTGATGACGAGTTTTTTGAAGTTATTAGCGTGCTTTAATAAAGAATAGACACAATTTCGAAACTTGGCATGTTAAAGTGCACTTGTGAAGTCGATGTATCATGCTAGTGCAATAAAGAGTTAGATGTTAATCGAATTTTTAAAGTTTCATTTTCAGGATAGTAAATAAATTTACCACAAATTACAATATTATACATCAAAAATTATTAAAAAACCTAATACTGCATCAGCTACGTTATGTTCAAAAAAGGTTTCCAAGGTATCGAATTGTTATTCAAACCATATCTAAGTTATTATGTAAGGTTTTTACGGTAGTATACAACTACAGTGCATTGTCAATATTAAAATATCTCTTGATTGAAGAAATCTGAATCAATTTCAAAATTATTTGTTAAAAACTTCTTTTTTTTAATAATACCGGTATTTAAGTATGGTTCTGATTGCACGGCAGTTTTATTTAATGTTTAATTACAGTATTTAATGTGTATTTATTTAATGTTTTTGAAAACGTCTGAGCATCAAAATAACTTACCATTAGTTTAATATAATTCGATAAAAGACAGTAAAGCCTTATTTAAGACATTACACAATACACATGTTACAGAAGCCTTCCGTAACACTGCTGATGTAGGCGCTCCAGCGGAACTCTGGAGCCTTCACCGTGTCCATCTGGCCAAACCACAATTAAAACTCTTTAAGCTTAAACTTTATAGTTCAGACCGAAATAAATTAATATGGAACAGTACGGTACGCCAAAAAATAAATAAAATTTAACCAAAAATAATAAACTAAAAGAGTGCCATTTGAGCAGTCTTGAAAATAATACGTTCCTTTGCCAATTGCTCCACTAAAAATGAATGCCAGAACAGAGGTAGAACTCGACCAAACACAAATGCGTGCAAGGATTAACAAAAAACGCGTTAGATATCAGAGGTGGAGTCCTCGAGGACGTCCTTGGCCTCGAGGACGTCCTCGAGGACAGATTTTGAAGTCCTTGGCCTTGGCCTCGAGACCTCGAGTCCTCGAAAATTGGCCTGTCCTTGGCTCGAGGACAGCAGTATTTTTTGAATTGTTAAACTTTTGTGGAGCGCTTGAAAAATTTTTTAGAAAACGTTTTTTTGTGGAGATCGCTTGAAAAATTTTTGTGAAGACCTTTTTTTTTTTTTTTTTTTTTTTTGGAGATCGCCTGAAAAATTTTTGTGAAGACCTTTTTTTTTTTTTTTTGGAGAGCACTTGCGCATGTGTCCTTGGTCCTTGGCCTTGGCCTCGAGCATTCCTGTCCTTGGCCTCGAGAGTGTCTGTCCTCGGAAAGGCTGTCCTTGGCCTTGGCCTTGGCCTCGGATTTTTTTTGTGTCCTTGGCCTTGGCCTTGGCCTCGAGCCTTGTGTCCTCGACTCCACCTCTGTTAGATATAAAACGTTTGCAAGTAATGGCTGCAGGAAATAAAGCGACATGCACAAAAACTAACGTAACTAAAGAGAAGAAGCGGTCGAGTTCGAAACTTAAGCGGGGCAAATAAAAAATATCAATCGGTGCTCTAGCAAAATTTTTTCAACGTTGCGAGTTCTTCGATCTCTCTCTGCTGCCGCCTTGTTCATTGAGCTACAGTGTATATCTGTGTGCCGTGTGATAAGGTCAACAGTATTTGAAAATAAGCGAGTAAAAGTGAACAACCGATATTTTTTCAGATTTATGCGGACATCGTTTGGAAGCGTACAAGCATTCTCAAGAATTGACCTCACCGGGATTTCCATTCAAACATCCAGAAAATCAAATCTGTTCTTGGTCAGTTATTGCTGCGAGCGATCACGTGATTGAACTTAATGTAAAACAGGCGAGCACCGAGAGATGTTGCGACAGAGTTCAGGTAAAGTAGCTTGTCAGATTTCGTAGCATTTGCTTTGATGGTTAGTGCAACTTTTTACCACGACCCTGATCGCATAATTTGAGTTCAATCCGCACACTGGTCACGTTGTTGCGTCCTTAGATAAGATCGTATTATGATGACTAACTCTGCTTAGTGGCTTCGAAAAAGCAGGAAATTTAATTGCACAAGGAGCTAATTCAAAACGAATTTAAAATGTCTGTCTGTCTGTCGGTCGGTCCGTCAAAAACACCTTCGAGCAAACAACGAATTCTGAAAAAAATCACTGAAACATTGAATCACCAAAAAAGTCAAGTTCGAATTAACTCATTTTGTTCAAGAACTTAGTTCTTATTGCAACAAAAAGTATAGCATTAAAAATAGTTACTGAAATATTGCAAATTATTGTTAATATGTAGGTTGGAGAGACTGGACTAATTTTGCAGCAAGGAGACACGTATTTGTCGCCTTCCAATCACCTACAAATTGAGTTCATATCAAACAAAAGTGCAGCTAGGGATCCATTTTTAATTTCTTATCAAACAGGTATGATGAACACAATACCAGTATTTTTTACGTTTTCAGTAACATTAATTTTCTGTAATTGTTCAAGACATTTGATTCAAATAGTTTACAAGCAGAAATTTGACTAAAAAACAGAAAGATCACTTCGCTATCTCATGGCCACGGTAACTTGGTGTTTGAAGATGAAATTACTTTATTTTACAATGCTAATATTTTACAGAGATGGAATTATACTCTAGTCGTCCATTTCACGAGCAGACGTTCTACCCAGTTGACCAACCATCGCGTCAGCTTGTTTAGTTTTGTTTGAAATAATTTAAATCTGCTTACAAAAAGCATTGTCAAAAAATAAATTCTACCACGTGTTTTTTTGTTTTTCAGTGCATGTCTGCGGCAAAGAGCAATTACTAACTGCTGATGTGACAATGCCCAAGCAATTTACCGCGCCTGCGTTTCCAAAAGGGTATTACTCAAGCTCTTTGTTCTGTGAATACGTGGTGGTGGCACAAGAAAAAACTCGGATTAGATTTTGGATACAAGATTTTGGGACAGAAATATTTGGAAGCTCATTTTACCTATGGGTTTGTTATATAGTACTTTTAAAACATTTGCATTGCATTATTCAAAATTTTATGCATCTTGAAGGAGACAATCATAGTAACTTCTTAAAACTTTTGAAATGTTTACTACACTAACAAATGAATAAATAAAAACTGTCATTGATGGCAGCAAAATTTTATTTGAATCTTCCTAATGGTAATTACAAGTTAGCTGAGCACTATAGTCGAAAAAAATCTTTGATTGTACTCGATGTATTACGCCGAAGCGTGTAACGAGTTGGCGGGATCATCTCAGCGTCATTGCACCTGCGTTCAACGCAGCTCCTTCCAAAGAAATGTCTCAGAGATGTCGAGCCGTTGGCAACAATGTGTCCCATTTGACCGGCCCGAGATTTGAACCTCAGACCTACCACTCCAGAGACGAACGAATTACCGCTCGACGAACTAGCCGGTTCACTATAAGTCATATAATTAACTTCCTTTGTCATGCAATTTAATTTGGGGACAGCAGCTTGTAACCAAAATGGCTTTGTTAAAAAATTTTGCTAAATCTGTTTTATAATAGCATCGGAGCAGAGAAAATGGGTTTAATTTTTCTGATCAATCAGTGTTTTAAAGCTTTTTACATCATATAATTTTTTGCAGAAGCATGTTATAAGTGGACGGATTTTGAACAAAATCGCGGTTTGAAGTACCCTAAGCTTTGTTGACTACAGTTACATTTTGACTCTTAGTTTAGAAACTTCCCGAACGGTGTTGTTGAAGAGATACTGCTCGAAATCGATTTTATTGAAAAAATGGGAACTACTTGAGGTAACAAAGAAGTGCCCTAAATATTTCTCCCGAATTCCTTTATTTGAGAAAATGCTATTTACTCCGTTTGACAACGTATCAATTTGCGACGTCGCAACTGGCATTAGTTTGCAAAAATTTTACGATGACTAAGGAATGCGATGTTCGATGAGAAAGGTAAAAGGATTCTGCAGCAGACAACGATTCTAATTCAAACTCAATTCATCGGTGGCACTATACGAGTGATATAATTAGTTGTATCAAAGTTAGACCAGCTTTGGTAATGTTTTTAGCCTATGAATGATATAAAATTTGAAGCCCAAAACAATCATAGTGTAGATCAGTTCTGGTAGCCTATGTTTGCAGGAAGTCCAAATTAAATAGGCCTACTGTAGGCTATTGCCAGCTATAACAGCCTTAAAATAACATCAACCTGGTCTACCAGTCCTATTCTTGCCAACATTCTTCTCTAAACTTTTTCTTACTTTAGTGAGGTAGCACTTCCTCACCTATCTGCTATCTCATTAGACCAGTGTTTCATCAGCACCTGAATTCACACATAGCCTATCCTGGCAGCCCACCCGAACCTTCAAACCACACACGAGGGCAATTTCTGCACTTGCCATCGTACCCTCTTCTCAGATTACTCTGATCAAAGTCTGACAACAAGGTCACCAGAAAGAGGATTCTCGACCAGTATCACACTGGCACTCCACTTAGCTCAACCGCATTGCGCTAGCATCACTAAGCATGGACACCATATATGACATCACATTAGCAATTTACCACAATAGTACGCTATATGCATATTTCAAACTTGTTTGTTATCGTCAGGCGTACATAACTGTGTAAATGCCTACCACAAATTTTGAACCCCAAAAGCCAAAATTAACCTACTTGTCGGTAACCAGTAAAGCAAATTGCTATATACAACGCCAGTCAACGCCCATACGAATAATATTCGTATGGGCGTTGACTGGCGTTGTTGTCAGACTTTGATCAGAGTAATCTGAGAAGAGGGTACGATGGCAAGTGCAGAAATTGCCCTCGTGTGTGGTTTGAAGGTTCGGGTGGGCTGCCAGGATATGCTATGTGTGAATTTAGGAGCTGATGAAACACTGGTCTAATGGGATACCGGTAGCAGATAGGTGAGGAAGTGCTACCTCACTAAAGTAAGAAAATGTTTAAGTTTTAAATCTGCTATGTAACTTCTGATTTTTCACTAAGCTAAGGAAAGTTCCGTAACCGATATTGTACCACTAGCAACCAAGTAATTTTACAAAATAACAGAATATGTACCGGTACATTATATCGGCACTCAGCGTAAGCTTTTCTCAGAGCTGAAATCAGAAACTAGCGCAATAGTACAGTGGGCCTAATCCAATACCCACAACTTTCTAGCGAGTAGCAGTAAGTAGCCTAACCAAATCTAAAAACTTGGCTACTCTTATTGGTACCTGCAGACATAGGCTAAACTACCAGAACTGATCTACAGTATGATCATTTTTGGCTTCAAATTTTGTATCATTCATAGGCTAAAATCATGACCAAAGCTGGTTTAGCTTTGATATATCAGACTATATCACTCGTATAATGCCACCGATGAATTTAGTATGAATTCAAATCGCTGTTTAAAGCAGAATCCTTTTTCCTTTTTCATCGAACTTCACATTCCTCAGTCAGCGTAAAATTTTTGCAAACTAATGCCTGTTGTGACGTCACAGATTGGTACGGAGTCAAACGAAGTAAATTGTAGTTTCGCAAATAAAGGGAATTGGGGAGAAATATATTGGGCAATTCTTTACTACCTCAAGTAGTTCTCGTTTTTTCAATAAAGTCGATTTCGAGCAGTATCTCTTTAAGTTATATGGCTAGTTTTTGTAGGTCTACGATGGACACAGCCTGGACAACGGACGATTTTTGATCCTTGATAAGCCCAATCAAGTCAACAAAATTTATCACTCAAAGAGCAGTTCGATGTCTCTACGGTTGCGTGCATATGAAGAATGGACCTACACTGGGTTTACTATGACTTACCAAGCCTTAAGTAACTCATGAGATTTAACAGTTAAATTAAAGTTTGCAACGGTATTTATATGATTTCTATACTGGCACAGTCTTTTTTTTTTGGAATCAATATTCAAAAATAGCATTTTTTTGGCGCAATTGCAATAAATTTTCACTAAATCATTAAAATTGGTCTATTGTTAACAGGACTTACTTGAAGGTACTGAAGCAGCTCTGAGAAATTAAACTTTACCTGTAGAGAAAAAACATTGAAAAATATTTTGCACACAAATTGAGCAAAAAAATAAAAAAATAGATATTTTTGAATTAGAACAACATCAGCAAATGCTCTGAACAAAGTTTTTAAAGTTTGTTTCCCCTGCCGCTGGAAATTTTGGATGAGCAACGGGCATGTAATTTACCTGAGTTCTGCGTTTTTAGACCAAGTTTTTTTACTTTTTTATTTTTTATGCATAAAAGTCATTTTTCTCTATATCCTTTTGTTCAACGTAGTTTTTGATTTTGTATTTTTCAACTGAAAATAGACTGGGCTGGGTCCGAAACGCTTCGAAAATTGAAACTTTTACTAAAGTAATTGTTTGTAACAAGAGTAAACAACTTTTTCATACAGTCAGTACCGAAAATTTAGCGTAATGTTAATTGCAATTTGACAAGCAATACCTCACTTCAAAATTAGTCAACAACAACGGAGCAATGAAAAAGCAATCGTACTGAAAGTAGTATACCATTTAAACCTTTAAAAGCATCGTCAGTAGTCAACATGACATTATTTTTGAATTTTCAGCTGATTGTGGAAGCAAGTTGTTAGCGACAGATAAGCCACAGCAACTATCATCTCCCGGGTATCCTGGAACTTTTGACAGGGGGGATTTACTTTGCACGTGGTTCATAAAAGTGCCTGCTGGATATTTCGTTCAACTTATAACCAATCATTTAAGTGAAGAAGCATGCTGCGTATTTTTGGAGGTTAGTTTCATAAATATTTTTGCAGGATGATAGCGATGATCCAGATGTGCTATCTTCGCTGTCAATTTGGGTCCAGCCTTATTCATTAACAAGTACAAATCTTTGGGCCAGCATTACAAAATTTTTCACGCTCGCAATAATAACGAGTATTTTTAAGAGGCACTACCGAATGAAATACTTACTGAAAACAAGAGGTTATTTTTGCGCGTGTATGTTAAGCTCAGCGATCTCGGCAATGTCATTCTCGCTCGTTAATTCTTTATCGCCAGAATTTTCTTTAAAAAAAAAAGTTGTGTTTTTGCTTTTTATTTTAACAGTAAAATGCTTGATGAAACAACCAAAAAAAGTAGCCACAAATAAAAACTTATTTTGAATGTTTAGTTTTCTAAAGTATCCACAACTCAAAAGCTGTTTTGAATGTTTAAAATATACTGTAATGGATAACCATCCGAATAAGTTTCAAATCGCGACGTACAACGCATTTATTTGAAACGTTGCATATTTGGTGAGTTTGGTGAGAAAGGGTTTTAAGTTGCTTGAAGTGATTGCAGAACACAGCTCGAGTAAAAAACGTCACATTTGTTTTCGCCAACCTAGCAAAGATTTTGAAGCACTTTTTAGGGTGCGAAATATTTTTCCTTCAGAAATTTAATGGCAAATTACTGAAAACTTATGCTAAATTGAATTTTTGCTGAAAATTAATCAAAATGGTTATCAATCACCATGTTTGCTATTAGACTGCAAAGAAGAAAGCGAATTGCATTGAGAACCATTTGCTGTGTCGACTGGCAAAGAAATGTTGAGTAACGCCAGTTCGCAAAAATAGCAATGCACCTTTTTTTCATAAGAACAATATTTTATGAGAACACAAAGCTATATTTTACTCAAAATTTAAGAACAAATTAAAAATAATGCCAGCTTCAGAAGCAAAAATAAATCAAGAACAAACAAAAGAGAATAAATTTCAATCAATAAAAGAAACTAAATCTTGTGCTGATTCAAACCAGGAAAAGTTTTGTGATTTTCTTGTGTTTGCTAGTAAAATTGCAACTATTCCGAGATTATAGAGTTATTTCTACCTCTTGTGTGAATTAAATCGTCCCAACTAAATTACCATTTCTGAGAGTTGCTGATGAGGACTAAAGTAATCTGAGATGACTGCCGCGTTCGGTAGGGTACTTAGATTTTTAACTTTTCTTTACTTTTCTTGTGTTTTGTGACTTTTTTTATGCAGTTTTTTGTGCTGATTCCGAAAATGCGCTTAAAATGTGATCCGATCAACTTCCGGGAAGATATGGAGGGTTTTGATCCACGACTTTTTCAAAATTTGGTTGAAATTTGGAATAGCGTTTTTAATTCCCAAGTTATGATACTGAGAGTAATTTTATTTGAAAGAGCATTTGATTCTGTGCAATTAAAAAAAAATTGTTTGAATTGACCCAATAAGTTGGAAGATATGAAGTATTTTGAAAATAATATTTTGCTGTGCTTGAGTGATTTTTGAAGCAAAGTTGCTTTTTACAGCTTTGAAAGCACTGCCATTGGCCTAATTTGAGTCAATACGACCAAGAGGCTCTGACTTTGTACAAATAGAGAGTCAAAAAATCTGTTGACATAGTTTTCCAATCACGTTACGTATGAGTGATTTTTAAGAGTTGCATAAGGAAATGATTCTTAAATAATGCTATGCATAAGTGATTTTAGCTGTATATTTGGCAGAAATCTTGAAAATATCACAAATTTTATTTACAATATTAACCCTATTTGTACCGGGGGGGGGTAAATTCCCTCTTTCCCTCTTAGTTATGTTAATATAGCTCCTAAACTAACGAAAAGTTTTGCTTTGATGCACCCTGACTTTGAATCAAATTTAATAACACACATTTTCAGAAAATTTGGGGTCAGTGGGACAACCGGAAGTGACGTCATTTTTGCTTTTGTTAGAGGCACCCAAAGAGTTTTATGCAGTTTTGAGCACACTTCATGCTTATCAGTGCGCTTATTCTATTCATTGTACTGTGTATACATTATCAAAGCTAAACTTTGGTTGGAATAAAATATTTTATTTACAGATAAATGCATTGCATCATTATTACGTTATTGATGACGTCATAATTCAAAAATATTGATTTTTCTGCTGTTTCTCGAAATAGATTGCATTTGCATAAAAAAGTATTTATTTTCATCAGCTGTTGAATGGTATAATGAAAATAGTACTGCAGTATTTCAAAATTTTGTGAATTATGCAATATCTCAATTACAAAAAATTACTAATAATAATAAACACAATGTATTAAAGATGACATCATCATGCATGATGACGTCATCATGTATGCGACGTCATCATCTGCGATGGATTTATCAGAGATGAATTTGAAAAAGCAAAAGTTCCAGCTGAAAATAATATTTTGCAACATTTAGACAAATTTGCATGCTGTTATAAGGATTTACTGGTTTTGATGACGTCATCATTGTTTGCATGACGTCAGAACCTCAAAATCTTTATTTTTAAAAATTTTACAAAAAATAGCTTCAACATGCCAAAAATCTTACTTCTATCACTTACCAGTCGGTTTTTAGATATGGGGCAAATTTGCCTCCCTGGTACAAATAGGGTGTAAAAATAGCTCGGTATATATAGAATTAAATAAGACAATTCCGCGTCATTGGAAGAATATGTTACCATTAGAATCACACATTTATAATCGCGACATCAATTTTGAAAATTGTCACAACTTCCTTGAAAAAAATTATGTTTTAAGCTTTTGCATTAATGCTAAGTATAAAGAATGTAAGTAGCAATTATGACACATTTTGTAGCTAAATTACGAAACTGTATTACGGGCCAGATATTCAGCAAATTATAATTCTCAAGGGTGTGAGTTTTTATAGATGTTGTTGTTATGGAAAAATATTAAATAGAAATATGCATGTCGCATAGTCAATAGCAATTCACAAATATCTTGAAAAACACTGCTTTTTTGGCTCCAGAGTAAATTTTTTGAATTTCAACTTCATGCATTGCAGCCTGTCATCTTGTTCCGTTTGTTATAATGACATTTGTAAAATCACTCACAAACTTTTTCAAGCCTTCTGCAGGATCGCTTACCATTTAAATACGAGTAGTTCAAACAATGTTACTAAGTTCAAAAGAGGAAGAGTTTTCTTTTTTTTTCACTTACAAGGCAGCCCGAAGAGTTTGAGAAAGCTTGAAAAAGAGTCAAAATTTATTGTTTATAAAGCTTGAGAGTGTGGATTATGAGTCATCATAAATTTTCGATTTGTCTTTTTTCCAACCTTGAATTTACGAGGTAGATTTTTATTATGCTTAACACAAGTAAGCACTGAACTACAGTCTTAAGAATGCAAGATGGATGTTGATCATTGGATTGAAGGTTTTGCTGTATATTTTGAAAGTAGTGTTTGTTGTGCAAGACAAAATTTAAGTTTGCGCTTCCCAAGAAATAACATGGCATTTTAGGGTTTACATTGGTAATACTATAATTTATTCGTGTAACTGGTTTTTCTTCTTGTTCCAGTGCCAACAATTTTTGCTGTTTGAACATTTAAACAATCGAGATATAAAATAACCTGCTTTTTTAGCTGTTTGCCCAATGACAATGACGTTTAGTTTTGCACTTCAAAATCACTTCAGACAACCACAAACATTTGTTTAAAATGAAACGTAGCATGAAGCTGCGAAGGACCTCCTAGTCATCTAGTCGAGCAACCACCTCGTAATTTTAAATCAATTACTGAAGTTTGCTGTTCTGAATTACCGGTAGTATAGTTAAAATTTATTAACTTTGAAAACTTTATCAACCTTTATGATTTATTTCAATTGGAACTTTCCGCAGCGCTCAAAGTCGGAAGTCCCTATGTTTTTTTCCGGGAAAAACTACGAATTCGATAACAAAGATAAAAAACGCTCTAACTTTGAAACGGCAAAAGGTAGAAACTTGAATTTTAGAACTTAGATGGGGCACATATAAATTATTCTTCGTGCAAATTTTAAGGGTAATCGGTCGCGTGATACGGGTTTCCGAGCCAAAAAATGAAATGCCAATCGGAGGTTTAAACAGCTCTATCTCGAAAACAAAGCGCACGAGGGGAATAAAAGTTTCGAATTTAGAACCGTCTGGGCATGCAATTTCAGCTGCCAAAACTAAACTATGACGATTTCGACACTTTTTTTTTTCTTTTTTTTATGTATTTGAGCTAATTTCGTTATGGTGACAAAAACTCCGAAACCACCAAAGCTAGAAACTTGAAATTGGAGATATAATAAGTCCATACATGAAGTTGTGCACCTGCAAGTTTGGAGGCCCGTACATCACGTGTTTTGGGACAAATGCACTCAACACTTGTGATAGCGAAGTTTATGAAGGGATTTTCTTATTTTACGCGCGCGTGCAGCCGCTGCTTAATAGTTAAAGGCGCCAGTGCTTGAAGTTTAAGACCTGGATTCAATTATCTAGTTAGCCATTTCTTTTACCAAACCAAAATTATATTGAATCTAGCATATTAAAAATTTTTTTCGATTACGGCAAAATCGTTTTAATATTTTTTTGTTTTGACACTAGATATGATCAGAGGGTATCAGGTTTCATTCTCTGTGAAGACGCCCCACAAATCACTTTCTTAACACCATATGCTAAGGCACTAGTTTTTTTTGCTATCAGTAAAAATTTAAAAGACAAAAATATTTTGATATAGTTTGGGGATACCAACCCCAGAAACCGACAAATGGACCCCCCAAAATCAATTTTTTTGATGGCTTAAGCTAAGGTGCTACTTTTTTTGATATCAGGAGATATCAAATAAAGAGACAAATACCTGGACATAGTTTGGAGGCACCCCCCAGAGAACCCCTAAAGGGGCGGAAAAAGTCACTTTTTTGAACTGTTAAGCTAAGGCGCTATTCTTTTTTGGTATCAGTAAGTATTTAATTGAAAAATATTTTGACATAGTTTGGGGGTATTAACCACCCGAAACCCGAAAATGGACAACCCAAAAATCCATTTTTTGAACGGCTTAAGCTAGAGGTTTAGTTTTTTTTTTGATATCACGAAATATTAAAGAGACAAATACTTGGATATAATTTGAGGGTACCACCCCCCGAAAATCCCCAAAGGAACCTCACAAAAATTAATTTTTTAACGGCTTAATCTAAAGCTCCAATTTTGTTGATAGCAGTAGATAAATTATGCAAAATTTGGTATAAGTTGGGGGTACCACCTTACGGAAACCCTCCCAAATGAACCCTTCAAAATCTTTTTTTTTTTTCAACAATTAGGATACGGCGCTAGTTTTTTTTCAAATCAGTAAATATATAATTGAAAAATATTTTGACATAGTTTGGTGGTACCAATCACCCGGAACCCCCACATGGACCACCAAAAATCAATTTTTTTTAACGGCTTAAGCTAAAGTTTTAGTTTTTGTTGCTATCAGTAGATATTTAACGTACAAATAAATACTTGGATATGATTTAAAGGTACCATCTTCCCGGAAACCCTGAAATAAACTTCCAAAAATCAGCTTTCCAACGGCTTAAGCTAAGGCTCCAGTTTTTATTTATATCAGCAGGTGTTTTAAAGAGACAAAAACTTTGACATACGGTCGTTTACCATCTCTTCGGATTGACATGGTTTGGTGATACGAACCACACGAAACCCCCAATCGGACCACCAAAAATCAATTTTTTTACAGCTCAATCTAGGGTTCTAGTTTTTTTGATATCAGTTGATATTTAACAGACGAATACATGGACATTGGACATAGTTTGGGGCTTAATATCAGCAGAAATTTAACGGCCAAATATTTTATACAATTTGAGAGTATCATTCATTCGGAAACCCCCAACTGGACCCCCTAAATTCAATTTTTGGAACAGTTAAGCTAGCGCGCAATCTTTTTTTGATATGACGATCTATCGAATTGAAAAATATTTTTACATCGTTTAGGGATACCTGTCACCCGAAACCCCCAAATGGACCCACAACAATCAATTTTTAACGGCTTAAGCTAACGTGCTAGTTCTTTTGATATCAGTAAATATTTAACTGACAAATACTTTGACATAGTTTGTGGGAACCCTCCCAGAAACCCCCAAAAACCAATTTGTTGAATGGCTTAAACTAAGGCTTCAGTTTTTATTGATATCAGGAGATATTCAAAAGACAAATATTTTGACATAGTTTGGGGTACCACCCGTCCGGAACCTTTCGAAATGGACCCCCAAAATTCAATTATTTTAAACGGCTTTAAATAGAACGTTAGGTTTTTTGGATATCAGTACATATTTAAGAGAATAACTTTTTTGCATTGTCTGAGGGTACCAAACTCCCCAAACCCCGTTTTAAATAAACCTATCAAAGCATAGCTTTTTGAAAGCTAAACTTAACAAAAACTCTCAAACCACCAAAGCTAAAAACTTGAAATTTGGAGATATGAGAAATCTCTATAATTTATGAAATTGTGCACCTGCATTTTTGGAGTTGCTACGTTACAGGGTTTGTGGCAGAAGCGCCAAAAACCGTAATGAAGTTTAATACATGATTTTAGTAATTGATTTTCGTCATGGACCGGCCAGTTGGTCGAACGGTAACGCGTTCGTCTCTGGAGCGGGAGGTCTGAGGTTCAAATCTCGGACCAGTCAAATCGGACGCAGTGTTGCCAACGGCTCGCCACCGCTGCGACATTTCTTCGCAAGGAGCTGTGTTGCCCGTGCACAATGGCGCGGAGTTGGGCCCCGCCAACTCGTTACATGCTTCGGCGTAATACAGCGAGAATAATGAAAGATTTGATTTGATTTTCGTCATGTATACATATGTGCTGCCGTGGCCTTGTGGTAAAAGGCGCCAGCATATGAAACTATTGTTTTTAAATAGACGTGGGTTTAATCATCTAGTTAGCCATCGGTTTTCTAATTCCAAAACCAAATTGAATCCAGAAAAATTTTTTTTGATTAAGGCAAAATCTCTTTCAAATATTTTGTTTTGGCATTAGATATGATCAGAGGACACTCGGTTTTATTCTCTGTAAAAATTTCCCCAAAATCAATTTTTTTTAACGGCTTAAGTTAGAGTGCTAGATTTTTTTTGATATCAGTAGATATTTAACTGACAAATACTTGGGCATAGTTTGTGGGCGCCTTCCCCTCAAAAACCCCCGAAATTCAGATGTTTAACGGCTTAAGCCAAGGCTCCAGCTTTTATTGATATCAGGAGATATTTAAGAGACAAAAATTTTGACATGGTTTGGGGTATCACTCGTCTGTAACCTTCCCAAATGGACCCAAAAAACTGATTTTTTGAACGGCTTGAACTAGGGCACAAGTCTTTTTTTTATCAGTAGATGTTTAAGGGACATTTTTTTACATATTTTGGGAGTACCAACCCCCAGAACGCCCCCAAAAATTTCTTTTTGAAAGCTAAGTTCAACAATTGATTTTAGTCAACTTGATTCATGTGCTGTGGCGACATAATAGTCAAAGAGCCTGTGTTTGAAATTGTCGTGATTGAACAGCCTAGGTTCAAATACTTAGTCGGACATTGGTTTTATCTAAACCACAGAGGATTTAAGATCAACATTTTTTTCATCAGATAAGCATTTTGTTTGAAATACTTAGTCGGACTTCTGTTTTACGCAAACTATAAATGATTTAAAATCAACAGTTTTTTTTTCATCAGATAAAATCACTTTGTTTGCATTGCATACGAGTGAGTTTTACAGAAATATCAGTAACTGTAAGATTGTGCCATGTTTATCTTGTTATCGTTCGTTTGTGCTTCGTTTATTACGTCACTGTTATTGCTAACAGTTGTTTTAGTTCTCTCTTTGCCGTGTCAGTCTCTAGGCTAGCGGAGTAATAAGTTAAGTTAGTGTTGAACTTGTATTCAGTTTGGTGTAGTTTTGAGTTTCAGTGTACTTATCGTCTGAACTACTTTCAGATAATGATTCCATCATTTTGGAGTAATATAATTGTACATCGAAAATAAGTCGTATTTCTTCATGATCGAATCATACCTTACCGGTACCGTAGTTAGAATAGGCCTATTTCTGCAGTAGCGAAGATGGTGATAATATCCTGCGCCTTTCCAGGGTGCGATTTCAAGTCGGAAGATGTTACAGAGGCCATTGCACGCGCTCTTTTGCAGAGCCACGCATTTATTCATAGTGGTGCTTCCGCTGTCACCAATGCGACGAGCCCACACAAGCTCGCGAGTGTCCCGAGCCTAAACTGGAAAGACCCTGCATTGATATCGGTGTCTCCATGGAAGATTGGAACGTATTTTTGCGGAGATGGCGCGTCTTTAAGGAGGGCTCGGGCATTACCGACACAGCAGCCCTGCCGCAATTCTTTCAATGCACCAGCAAAGCATTAGGTGACAACTTGCTTAAGTTCGATGCCGATATCACCATTAAGCCCTTGGACGAAATTACGGAATCAATCCGGCGTTTAGCCGTTGTCCCCATAGCCACCGTCGTCCTCAGAACAGAATTGATGTAGATGCGCCAGATGCGAGACGAATCGTTTAGGTCGTTTTCGGCACGCAGACGCAGAAAAGCGGACACCTGCGCCTTCTCCGCGGAGTGCTCGTGCGGTCTACGAGTCAACTACACGGACCACATGATACGTGACACATTACTGAATGGAATCTCCAACTCTGACATTCGTAGGGAGGTACTCGGAACGGCAGATATTCTTACCACGGCGATCAATGATGTTATTGCTCTTGTTGAGAGCTAGGAAATGGCACGGAATGCTATGCCTACCCCCGATGTATCTGCTGTCTCCGCTTTTCGGCGCCAACTAGCGACCCCTCCGAATGAAGACTGCGGCCCTTCATCCTCACGTCATCCTTCCCTGGTCAAGACCAGCCCATCGGAGCGATCCCCTTGCCCAATATGCAAGCAACCATTTTCCGTGTATAGAGAAGGCCCTCGTGGGTGGAACACCAAACCATTTACTTTATGCATCGACTGCTTCCGCACACGTCGGCGCAATCAGCGGAGGAAACCCCCGCCACCTACGTCGTCTGCTATCACAGACTGTAGCAGAACACTTGATGAGACAGGCCATTTAAGGGCAATCATGACAACTTCTCCATCGCCATTGGAAGAGCAAGCAGAGATCTCCCTCCAGGAATCTAGAAGATCAGACAATGCTCACTACGTCTTCCAGGATGGCCATTGGATGAAAGCAGGTATGCGTGCACACCCTCTTATTACCGTGTGTGTTTCTACGGATAAATCATGGTGCCGAACCAGGCATGGCCCCATAGTTGCCAGGAATGTGCCTGCCATTGCAGACACAGGCGCTCAAACTAATGTGTGGTTACTGCTCCTTTTCCTAGCGGCCGGTTTTGACCGCAGCATCCTGATCCCTGCATCAGACCTAGTCGCTGCAAACTACTCAGGCATCAACATCGTTGGGGCTTTCTTAGCCGTCATTAAGGGGTTGGACGCTAACAAGACCGAGGTGCAATGTCATGCCATGATCTATGTCAGCGCTGATGTTAGTCACCTGTACTTGTCCCAGGCTACATTAGCGGACCTAGGGGTGCTGTCTCCTCAATTTCCTATGATAGGTGAACACCCACCTCTCGAGACTCACAACCAGGACTGTGTCACCCAGCCCCCCACCATCCCTATTCGCTCGATGTCTGGTGGCTGCTCTTCTCTCAGTCAACCTACAGACACTTGCACCTGCCCCCAACGAACCGCAGTGCCACCGCCCCCGTCATCATTACCGTTCCCTTGCACACCAGAGAACAAAGCCAAAATGCGGCCTCTACCTTCAACACTTGCCCGCATCGCCCTCTACATTGTATGGCTGGACCCCCATTCGAAATCCACGTTGATCCCTTGGCTAAGCCCGTGGCATGTCACATTTCTGCCACCATCCCCCTTCACTGGCAACAAAAGGTCCAAGATGACCTACTTCGTGATGAGGCAATGGGAATATTGGAAAAAGTGCCACATGGCGAACCTACACAGTGGTGCCATCGCAAGGTCATTACCAGGAAACATGATGGATCTCCCCGTCGCACTGTGGACTTGTCACTATTAAACAAGTTTTGTAAGCGTGAAACTCATGCTTTTGAAGCACCATTCCATCTTGCTCGTCGAGTGCCGAGAAACACATGGAAAACCGTGACAGATGCATGGAATGGGTATCACAGCGTCCCACTACAAGATTCTGATCGACACCTCACCACCTTCATTACACCATTTGGGAAATGGCGATTTACAAGAGCACCACAAGGTTTCCTTTCGTCCGGAGACGGGTACAACCGCCAATTTAGTGCTATTATCGCCAATTTTGTGCGTAAAGAACGCTGCGTCGATGATACAATTTTTTATGATGATAGTCTACAACAGCGCTGGTGGCGTACCATTGAATTCCTGACCCTGATTGGACGGGCAGGTATCGTCCTCAATTCTGAAAAGTTCCAGTTTGCTGAACGTTCGGTTGACTTTGCTGGTTTTCGTATCTCCGAATCGGCTGTAGAGCCGATGCCCAAATACTTGAACGCTATTCAGAACTTTCCTAACCCCAAGATCATAACAGACGTGCGGAGTTGGTTTGGTCTGGTAAACCAAGTTGCAAACTATGCGCAACTTCGTGACATTTTGGCACCGCTCAAACCATTCCTGAGTCCCAAACGCAAATTTCAGTGGTCGGATGAGCTCGACAGAGCATTTATCGATTCTAAAACCGCTATTGCTGACGCCATTCGGCATGGCGTGGAGATTTTCGACCCCAACCGACGCACATGTTTGCGGCCGAACTGGTCAAATAGAGGAATCGGCTATTTTCTACTCCAAAAGCATTGCTTGTGCGACTCTAGTATTCCCAATTGCTGCAATTCAGGTTGGCGGGTGACGTTAGCTGGATCTAGGTTTTTATCGTCGGCTGAGCAACGTTATGCCGCGATTGAGGGTGAAGCGTTAGCGGTCGTGTGGGGTTCAGAGCAAACCAAGTATTTTACCCAAGGCTGCGACAACCTCGTCGTAGTAACAGACCATAAACCGCTTGTTAAAATTTTTGGTGACCGGACTCTGGATGAAATTACTAATACTAGACTTTTTCGATTGAAACAGCGTACTTTATTGTGGCGTTTTGAGATTTTTCATTTGCCAGGGGTGTCTAACTTTGCCGCTAACGCAGCATCGCGTCACCCGGTGTCGTGTAATTTCATAGCTACTGTGTTGTCTAATGAGCAAGGTTCACCTGACGTTGTCGATCAGGCACTCGTTGCCGTTATTCAACATGAAACCTCTGATATTGCATGCTTGCAATGTGGTGATCTAAGAGCCCAGACGAGTCGTGACCCCGCATTAAGCAAGCTTTTGCTTGCTATTGAGTCTAATTTCACTGCAGATGTCTCTAATTCTCCTTTAATACGTCAGTATCTCCCTTTCGTGACGGCTATTATACTTTAATTGGTGTTATTTTATATCGCGACCGTGTTGTTGTACCGGCATCGCTTAGAAGCATTGCCCTTAAAAACCTTACATGCTGCTCATCAAGGCGTGTCGACCATGGAACGACGTGCAAGGGCAACAGTATTTTGGCCCGGCATGACTCAGGACATAGCACTACTCGTAATTCTTGTGTTCACTGCAACCGTAATGCGCCCTGTCACGCAGCTGTCCCACCGATGCCCATCAACCCGCCTACCACGCCCTTCGAGCACATTTTTTCCGACTTTTTTGATTACGGTGGGCGCCACTTTTTGGTAATTGGGGACAAATTCTCAGGTTGGGTAGATGTGTTTGGCACATCGCCAGGGTCAAACATCGCGGGTGCAGTTGCTTTGATTCGCCTTGTACGGACTTACTTTGCTACGTTCGGAGTGCCTGATGAGGTATCGACAGATGGAGGTCCTGAATTTACAGCTTTTGCCACGCAGCAATTTTTTACAACTTGGGGTGTCAAACGTCGTGTGTCATCGGCTTATTTCCCTCAATCTAATGGTCGTGCCTAAGTGGCTATAAAGGCCGCTAAGCGCCTGTTGATGGCCAACGTCAGTTCAAGTGGTGATTTAAATAACGATTCGTTTTTACGAGCGCTGTTAAAATTGCGTAACACTCCTGACCCCGATTGTGATATGTCTCCTGCTGAAATAGTGTTCGGTCGCCCCTTGCGAGACGCCTTTTCTTTTGTTAATCGCTTATCCAAATTTACTAATCGTTCGATACGACGCACGTGGCGTGAAGCATGGAGAGCGAAAGAAGACACCCTTCGTCTGCGTGCCGGACGTAACGACGCTGCACTGCGTAGAAACAGTCGCCCCCTAGGCGCCTTGCACTGCGGTGATCGTGTGTTCCTTCAGAATCAAACGGGCAATCATCCCCGCAAATGATATAAAGTTGGCACTGTAGTTGAGACTCTGGGGTTTGATCAATATGCTATCAAAATGGGTGGATCGGGACGCCTAATCAAACGTAATCGACGCTTCCTCCGACCCATCCCAACCACAGCTCATGATACCATACCTTTTGACCCTGGGGCTCCCTCGATTCCTATTCCATCTTCCTCCCCAGATGCACTATCACGTGGTTCAGCAGTCTGTCAGGACCCACAGACCCCCCCAATTACCACACCGAACCATCATGACCAGTAGGACCCTTCCAATACCGATGTAAACCACGAGTCATGCTCCACACCCTCAGTTGCTTCAGGACCAAATCAAAGTCTTCTCGACGTCTTTGAGCCCCTTACCTTGACTGATATGGGTGGTCCCTCAGCTTGCCCTACAGTACGTCGCTCTAATTGCATTCGCTGTCCCATGCTGGAATTGGACCCAACCAATGGGCTATGGGTCAAGAAGGGGTCCACGTCATAACTCTGGAGCGGGAAACGAACTGGGGGGATGTAAGATTGTGCCATGTTTATCTTGTTATCGTTCGCTTGTGCTTCGTTTATAACGTCACTGTTATTGCTAACAGTTGTTTTAGTTCTCTCTTTGCCTTGTTAGTCTCTAGGCTAGTGGAGTAATACGTTAAGTTAGTGTTGAGCTTGTATTCAGTTTGGTGTAGTTTTAAGTTTCAGTTTACTTATCGTCTGTACTACTTTCAGATAATGATTCGATCATTTTGGAGTAATATAATTGTACATCGAAAATAAGTCGTATTTCTTCAGTAACCTTGAAAGTTAAAAAATTCATCACCCTATTGTGCACGTGTGCTGCTATGGCCTAGAGGTTGAAGGCGCCAGTGAATGAAACCTATGCGAGTGCCAAGACCCGAGTTCAATTATCTAGTTGGCCATCGCTTTTTCTCAAACCGAAATCATATTGAATCTTGCTTATTTAATTTTTTTTTTTTTTGATTACGAAAAAATCACTTTTAATATTTTTGTTTTGGTACTACGTTTCACGAGAGGGTATCAGGTTTCATTCTCTGTGAAGACTCTCCAAAAACCTTTTTTTAGCAGCTTAACCTAGCGTGTTAGTATATACTTTTTTTGCTATCAGAAAATATTTAAGACACAAATATTTTGACCTGGTTTGGAAGTACTAACTACTCAGAGCCCCAAATCACTTTTTGGAAGCTAAATTAACCAATTGATTTTAGTCAATTGGGTTCATGAGCAATGCTGGCGTAATGGTTGAAGGCGCCGCTGTTTGAATTTGTTGTGATTGAAGATTTTTTTTGATTAGCACAAAATATTTTTAACTTTTTTTTTTGACATTAAATATGATCAGAGGGTTTCGATTTCATTCTCTGCAAAAACCTCCCAAAATCAATTTTTTTAACGTCTTAAGCTAGAATGCTAGTTTTTTTGATATCAGTAGATATTTAACAAACAAAGTTTGGACGTAGTTTGGGGGTACCATACCCCCGAAAATTCCCACGTGAACCCCACAAAAATAAATTTGTTGAACTTAAGCTAACGGTCCAGTTTTTTTTTACATCAAGAGATATTTAAGAGACAAAAATTTTGACATAGTTTGGGGTGCACTCCTCCCAAAACTTTCCAAATGGACCCCCAAAAATCAATTATTTTGAACGGCTTGAGCTAGGACGCTAGTTGCTTTGGATATCAGTAGATATTTAACAGACAACTTTTTACATAGTTTGGGGATACCAACCCCCAAATAAACCTCTCCAAAAGTCACTTTTTGAAAGCTGAATTTACCAATTAATTTGAGTCAATTGGGTTCCTGTGCTGAGCTCGCATAATGACTAAAGGCTCCAGGGTTAGAAATTGTCGTGATAGAACAGATCTGGATTCAAATACTTAGTCGGACATCGGCTTTACCCAAACACAAATGATTTGAAGTCAAACTTTTTTTTTTCATCAGACAAAATCACTTTGTTTGCGTTGCATATGTTTAAGTTTAACAGAAATATCGATAATCTTCAAAGTATGAAGGGGAGAATGATGGTGAAGTGGAACTGGCGGAAGTCCCATATTATTTTCCTCCGGGAAAATAAACATCTACTTAACAACTCCTTTTTGGTGGTTAAAATTTTTATTTATAGTTTGGGAGTAAATAGTCTTTGTATTTTACTTCGTATTCATTTTTATTTTATTTTTTACTCATTTCCAAAGAGTATAAAATTATATTTTGCTCTTTATTTAAGCAAAATAAATGATAAAGATTAAGCTGCCATAGCCATTACAATGAAAGAAAACGCTCCAAGCCCAGTTAATACCGAAAAAACAAGAAAAGTATTATGAAAGCTGACATTTTCTACCTCAGTAAGTTAGATCAAATTTTGGTTAGTTCCAAGCTTTTTCAAATCAAGCAAACATGATTTGTTTTTGCTGGTAAGCAAACGGCAAAAAAGTAATGACCTCTTGCCTTCAACTTATAATTCAAAACTTGAATTACCTGTTTGAAATAAGCTAAATCAATGTTTTATTATGTCTGGAACTTAGCAACATTGGTTGAACTATTTAAAACGGTAAACGATGCGGCAGAAGGCACGATTAAGTTTGTGAGTGATTTTACAAATGTCATTATAACAAACGGAACAAGATGACAGGCTGCAATGCATGAAGTTGAAATTCAAAAAATTTACTCTGGAGCCAAAAAAGCAGTGTTTTTCAAGATATTTGTGAATTGCTATTGACTATGCGACATGCATATTTCTATTTAATATTTTTCCATAACAACAACATCTATAAAAACTCACACCCTTGAGAATTATAATTTGCTGAATATCTGGCCCGTAATACAGTTTCGTAATTTAGCTACAAAATGTGTCATAATTGCTACTTACATTCTTTATACTTAGCATTAATGCAAAAGCTTAAAACATAGTTTTCTTCAAGGAAGTTGTGACAATTTTCAAAATTGATGTCGCGATTATAAATGTGTGATTCTACTGGTGAAATATCCTTCCAATGACGCGGAATTGTCTTAATTAACATTGTAAATAAAATTTGTGATATTTTCAAGATTTCTGCCAAATATACAGCTAAAATTACTTATGCATAGCATTATTTAAGAATCATTTCCTTATGCAACTCTTAAAAATCACTCATACGTAATGTGATTGGAAAACTATGTCAACAGATTTTCTGACTCTCTATTTGTACAAAGTCAGAGCCTCTTGGTCGTATTGACTCAAATTAGGCCAATGGCAGTGCTTTCAAAGCTGTAAAAAGCAACTTTGCTTCAAAAATCACTCAAGCACAGCAAAATATTATTTTCAAAATACTTCATATCTTCCAACTTATTGGGTCAATTCAAACAATTTTTTTTTAATTGCACAGAATCAAATGCTCTTTCAAATAAAATTACTCTCAGTATCATAACTTGGGAATTAAAAACGCTATTCCAAATTTCAACCAAATTTTGAAAAAGTCGTGGATCAAAACCCTCCATATCTTCCCGGAAGTTGATCGGATCACATTTTAAGCGCATTTTCGGAATCAGCACAAAAAACTGCATAAAAAAAAGTCACAAAACACCAGAAAAGTAAAGAAAAGTTGAAAATCTGGGTGCTCTACTCTTCAGCTCTGTTAATCTTTAGATTGAGATGATATATTTTTCCAATTTAGCATTAGTAGGTCTACTGCTCTAAATAAAATTCAAAATACTTCCCCTTGGAGCCGATTTGACTGTTTTTCAAAAATTGATCTTTAATTTTTTTTCAAAACTTTAGCTTTAGAATCTCTCACACAGCACGTTTGACAATGTGTTTCCCGAAACAACGTTTTCTGGTGCTGTATTTTTGTGCTAGTGTTGAGTAAAAAGGCTTGGGCAAAAATGCTAAAAAAATAGCAGCTAAATACTATTGTAGATAACCAGCTGAAACGAAAATACATACATTAAATAAAAAATAGCAAAATTTACATTCAAGTATTTTTGCTGTTTCGTTTTGTAGCCTAGTATAAGTCCTATTTGAAACTACATTGTTAACATTTTGAAATCATTTCAGGCTTCAGCATCTCAATATGGAAGTGAAGCCATAAAACTTAGCAGCACAGCGAGCACTTACTATTCTACTACGAATGAAGTGGTTGTGACTTTTTTCGCCAACAACAGCTTGCAAAGAAATGGATTTCAACTTACTTATCTCAAAAGTATAAAACCGAAGTTTGTGTTGTAGTTGCCTGTCACAGTATAGCGTCAGATGCTAACTATTGAATGATCCGCACACATTTCATTGGGATAGTATTTCGTGTTTTTGGAGATCCAATATTATTGAATTTCAGTATTCATTTTATTAGGAGTTTCCATTGTTCTAATGTTCTTGCAGTTTTTTCCCAATTCATTTGAATTCTTTTTCATTGAATTTACTGTTTGTTCCAAGCCACCAACGAACAGGAAAAATTATCTTAGGGCGTCTTATTCCAGGATGCAGCATTATAAACAGGGTACCAGGTGAACCCAGATCTTTCCGAAACATTTGGTTATGTGCAATTTTATGCGCTAGAGATTTCGACATTCAACATGACAAAATTGTAACAGTCAAAAGATTTTGGGATGTTTAGCTTTACCATATAATTTTCACGAGCTGAAGTACTTTTTCACCAAATTGACCAGGAATCCCTCTGCGAAACTTACTACTGAAAAGGAAGGCGTAAAACCATAAACTTTTACATGATTACGGCAGTTTTTTATATGATGTCAATGTGTTATATTGATTGTATTCTTGTAAGGCAATGAAAAAAGATTAAACTTATCCACAAAAAAAATCCAGATTTTCACGAAACTTCTGTCACTCCAATCTTCAAAAAAAAAAAGATAATGGTAAGGATAATTTTTCCAATAACTGAACTGAAGCAAGTGCAGTTACTTTGGTTCTGGTAACTCAACCTGAATAAGCGCGTCGACAATGTCATTATATTGGACACAATTTGGGAAATTCCAGTTTGAAATCAAAAATCTTTCAGTGATGTAAATCATTTAAAGAAAAATTTCGTAAGAGTGAATGCAAAAAAGCATCAACTTTAAAAGGTTTGATGAAAGACATGCAGAAAATCTACGGCATGCTACTTTATATCAAAGTTATGTTGTAGCACCGTGCGGAAATGACCTCACTGCCACTGCACAACTGCAAACGTTATCCTCACCCAACTATCCTGCGCAACATGAGCCCAACTTGTGGTGCAAATGGAACATCAAAACCTTGTTATCATCTTCAGACTATCTTGTTGAAATAACACTTCGAAATGTTACAAATGAAGATTGCTGCAGTAACCTTCAAGTAAAACGAAAATGAAAATGTGTTTTAGTTGCCGTTACTAACGAGTGTAACATAAAACAAAGCATGTAACTGCTGAATTTAAATTTCAAAAGTGGATTTCATTCTACGGAGTAGAGCAAAGTTCTAAAACTGAACCGGCTAGAACAATAAACTGCTAGCTTAAATGAACGACTGAAACGCAAAAGGTGAATTTACACAATATTCGTTTTTCGTTCGTTTTTGTCCTTTTTTTTTCTTGTATGTTTTTGTTTCTTCATGAAAAAGTAAGTACTTTTTCATCTGTATTCTTAATAGTCCATCACCGCACAAACTAGACTGTTATATATTTATTTATTTATTTTTTTTTTTAATTTTGCCTACGAACAATAAGAGCTATAAATTCAAAATAGAGTTTTACCTCTTTACAAAAAGTTTTTTCAGAAAACTTTTATCCAGTATGTGACAGTATAGTTGGTCCAGATACGGACATACAAAAATGTGGACGAAAAAGAGCATACTATCTCGTGGAGAAGAAAAAACGTGCGAAAACAGACTAAAGCGAACGAAAAACGGATATTATGTAAATCTACAACAAAATGCTGTAATTGTAATAGTTTGAGTAACATACTGTAATTATCGCCTTGTCACGAAACAGCGCCAGACGCTAACTATTGGATGATCCACGAACTTTTCATTACGATAAATACAAAGTGCTTGGAAACCTCCGCACCTCCTTAGTAGTTTCTAATAATCGAATGTTTCTGTGAATTTTTTCAAACTCTTGCGCACTAATTTTGCTGCTCGAAGCCACCAAGCAGAGCTAATCTTTGTAAAGCGTCGTACCCAAGAACGTTAACAACGAGACCAGCAGGGTGCGGGTTGAAACCAGATAATGCGATTATAGTCCTGACAATCTTGATGCCTTTTCTCTCCACCAAGCAGTCGTCTTAATAAAGAAACAGCAAATCAATCAAATTTGTTACATATTTCCCACGCAAGAGGCAACCAATTCGTCGCCGCTCAATACATGATTAATCGGCCTTATCATTACAGGTGAACGTACTCCGACCAGAAAGTGAAACGAAATTAACAACTGTAGGACAAACCTATATTTCTCCTGGAAAGACCGCACAGATTGAATTTAATGCTACGGACAGTTATGAAAGAACAGGCTTTCAATTAAAGTTTAAAGCAGGTGAAACAAATGTGGTCCCGAAATTAAAGCTACCGCTATTTCAAAAATCTGGTTACGCCATTTTCAATTGATCTGTAATGATAGTGGAAAACTCATTATCGAATGAATATGTTTTAGGCCTTTGCTTAGGTCTAACCAAGCCCACGGCAAAAGCCCAGGGAGGGCAATCGCATCACATTAAAGATGTTTTAAGATATTTCTTATGTAGACTAACTACGATGGGTAATGCGATGCGATTACAAGCCGGGACCGAGGATCCGATTTTTTTTGCGATAATTCAAATTTTTTCGATGTAATATTTTTGCAAATAAGCTGCAATATTTTTTGCGATTTTTCGATTTTTTTTTTTTAATTATTTTTAATAGTAATATATGACGTAAAATTTAAACACTCCACTCGTTTAACAACAAAACGCTTTTATTCATATGTGGGCACAATTCCGTTAATCCGGTAATAACGAAGCTAGCTTTTTCATTAACTCGTTAATCCGTTAAAAAGTTTTTTCTCGTTAACGGACTAAATTCACTTCCGTTAAGGTTTTTATCGTTAATATCTTGCACCATTCATTCATCGTACCAGTACAAACCAGTTTGCACCAGTAACACTAGTTGCGCATTAGCACGAGTCTTATAACTTAGAAGTAAGAGAAGAAACGGAGCTCATTTTTGTGGCGAATAATAAGCTGCAGCCTCATAGGTCTATTAATTATCGCTGTTACAATTTCCAAAAATTTTCCGATCGCAGCTTCGTTGATGCATTTGAACATATTTTTACCTTGAAATTAGACTAGACTGTAAAATGTACCTTCCAAAGCACTAAAAGACACACCATAGTAATAAATGATTTCTTACAATCAGCTCAACAACGTCAATGAGAGTTCCAGAAGCGAGTGAATAAAAATAAATATAAATTAAACGCAAACTGTAAACGAATTAACGGACTTTATTAACTTCCGTTAATTAAAGCAGAAAAAAACAAATTAACGTTAACGGAGGTGTAAAGTTTGTTCACGGACTAGTGGTTAACGAAGCTAACGTTTTGCATTAACTTGCCCACCTATGCTTTTATTTGACAAGCAGCTTCAAAACAAAAACTAAACATTGCAGAACAAGTTGGCTACTGCAAAAAATCAAAATGCACTCTTTCAAACTTTTTCATTAAGTAAAAAAATCAGAATAAAAAATAAGCTTGGATTGAGTTTGGTTGATTTAACCAATTCAGGATCGTTCACTATAATAGTTTCAAAATTTTGAAGCTTGGCCAAATCAATTTACTGTACAAAAAGCCATTCTTACAAAAAAATGAGTACTGAGTGCAAAAATGCCAAGGTTATGTATAGTTTACGGAACCAGCCCCATAAATAATGATTGCGTAAACTTATTGCAAATTGCCGTTTAGCACGAAGAATCAAAATAGCATCCACTGCATCATCATCTAAATGCATTCTCAAGTCAATTAAATCAAGTTTATTAGCTCAACTGGTGGGGCAGAAAATTTTTTTGCCAACGTTTCGATAGGCTATGCTCATTGCATGTACTATACCTATCTTCGTCAGGGCTAGAATGCAAAGTTAAAACCAAGCGTACGATAGATGCGAAAATTACGTAACAAGTTGAATCATACGTTAACGTATAACTATAACAAATTGGAAGCGAAAAACTAACAGAATGGCGAAGCGTGAAAAACAATAATATTACCAGAGGTGGAGTCCTTAAGGACGTTTTTGGCCTCGAGGACATCCTCGAGGACACAATTTGAAGTCCTTGGCCTTGGCTTTGGCCTCGAAGGTCAAGTCTTTGGCCTTGGCCTCGAAGCCTCAAGTCCTTCAAAATTGGTCTGTCCTCGGCTCGAGAACAGCACTATTTTTAAAGTTGTTAAAAGTTTGTGGAGCGCATGAAAAATTTCTTGGAAAACGGTTTTTTTCTGGAGATTGCCCGAAAAATTTTTCTGAAGAACTTTTTTTTTGGAGAGCACTAGCGTTTGTGTCCTTGATCCTTGGCCTTGGCCTGGAGCATTCCTGTCATTGGCCTCGAGACGGTCTGTCCTTGGTAAGGCTGTCCTTGGCCTTGTCCTCGGATTTATTTGTGTCCTTGGCGTCGAGCCTTGTCCTCGATTCCACCTCCGAATATTACGTCACGGGGTGTGAAGTAGAGTAGCCGAATAAATTCTACGAAATTTGTCATTTTGTTTATCATGCATATTGTTGGGCATTTGGTTTATAAATTACGACTCGATAAACCGGCGTTTTGTGAAGTCAAGTTCGAAATTTAGAATTTTAGCGTTGGTCCTATCTATGGAATATTTGTTGTCAGAAACATGTTTAGTGAGTGCTCACTTATCGAATCGTAGATGCCGAATGTCTGCTGAGTGTTCTTTTTTGAGGATAGAAAAACTGCGTTTTGTTTCGCCAATGTATGAGAAGTCACAGTCATGGCAAGGAATTTGATATACTGCTCTTTGTCGCATATTAGGGTCCACTGAGTCTTTGTAATTAGTAAGTTTCTTGCCAAAGGTGTTTCACGCTTTTAATGCGGCTTTTACATTATGGTCTTCTGTCAATCCGTGGTAGTAGGATATAATAACGAAGCCTTTGAATTGCTGTTATGTGCGGTTTGAAGGTTTCTTAGTGAGGGTCTTTTTCGGGTAAGAATTCAACTTTAAAGTGTCTTTTACGTGTTTGATTTCATCTTGACAGTTTTTCGTGGTAGAGCAAAGAGCATTGGCCCGGCCAATTAGTGATTTATAATGGATTGTTTGTGTTCCAAAGGATGTTCAGATCGAAAGTTTAAATAATGGTTGCCGCTGGTTGATTTTCGGTAGACTGATATGGAGAAATGGCCATGTTTATTTCGTCGCACCAATGTCTAAAAAAGGAAGTTTGTGGTCGTCTTCTTTTTCGATTTCAAATTTGATCGAGTTTTCAATAGTGTTTAAATGATCCAAAAAATCTTCAATCAAGCTTTTGTGGATTATGACGAAGGTGTCATTTACTTAGCGTTTCCATATTTTTGGTGGCGAGTGGAATGTCGACAGGACTCTTTTTTCAACATCTTCCATGACTAGGTTGGCGACCACAGTGGAAACGGACGAGCCCATTGCTGTGCCAAAAATTTGTTTGTAATGTTTTCCTCGAAAGGTTTATCCTATTTGGCCCAGGGGGGGATCGATTAGCTCCCCAGCTTCATTTATTTCAAAATTTTGTTATGAAGCAGTCAAGCCACAATAATGAAATTTCTTGACTTTTACTAAAATTTACTGCTTCAACTTTCATTTGTAAAACCATTGTCGTATGACAACCAGATTCGGAGTTATTAAACGTTTCTCAAGGTCGACCTTGCGTTTCTGGCAAAATTTTTGAAAAATTAATTTAATCCTGTTAGTCCCAATTGTTTTGTCGTAATCAGTAATTTCACGCTTTTTCGAACGTAAATCCAGTGACCTCTTCAACGGCTTTTGTTGCGATCGATGTTCAAAAAGAGTTGTGACAGTAAATTTTCATTTACTAGTTTGCCTGAGGCATTATAATTTTCAATGTGATTTCAAAAGCTCACCGCTGCATTTCTCAGACAATATCGTACAATTTTACCAAATTTCAAACTAAGCTTCATTTTTAGCATTTCGCTAATAAATAAGAATTGCGATTTAGCAAAATAAGTGTATTTATTGATAAAAAAATTTAAAGACCAACATAAGCGCCAATCCTTTTGTTTTTTCCAATATTTTTTTCACGTTGCTAATATACAGTAGTCAAAAAGGTCCATAAGTTATCGTGTGTGGCATGCAGCATGAATTTCGGTAGTCTTTATATTCGATATTTGTAATTGGTGACAAAAAAAGAAAAAAAAACCGCAAATTTTAAATAAATTGTTAGTTTCTGCTAGGTAGCAGTATCAGTAGAAAGATGTCATTTCATTTTTCAAAAAAAAATATGCATAACTTTGACTGCCTGAGATTTTTTCATGAAGTTCAAGTTATAACGTTCAAAGCAGAAACTTGCCCGAGTGTCTTTGCGCGTGACGTAGCAGCGCACTGATAACTTCATTGTGTGCGTACGCTTTGCTTTCACTAAATTGCAACATTTTATATGCCTTTGCGGTATTCAGAAGTAGAGAGTTTTTGATAATACTTATTTCGGAATCATTATTTTCAATTTTTACCTTTTTTGTAATTCAAGGTTATTATTACCAAAAGCTTAGCGTAAATAATGCTTTTTGAAGCAATAACCAATAGCTAGCGTAAAATGTTATTAACTTTTTATAAAATTCACATGAAACTAAGCAATTATTGGGTATGTACATTGTAAAATGTGCTATGTGGTACATTATGCTTGCTACTGCATTTACTGATTTTTTCTTAGAGGCTACTACAGGCCTACAGCATGGCGCATTATTGCAGATATTATTGAGTTTTACATTGATTGTTTGTTTGTGGTCTATGATGATAGGTGGCAACTGTGACTTGCTAAATTAGTTAGTTAGGGAATTTGCTTTCCGTTTTTATATTTTGTATATACAAACATAATTTTTGTTAGTTGTGAATGTGCACACATAAAAAGAAAAAATTGAAAAGTAATGAAACAACAGAAAAAAATTTATGTTATTTTATTACTTTTCAATTTTCATTACTTTTCAATTTTTTCTTTTATGTGTGTACATTCACAACTAACAAAAATTATGTTTGTATATACAAAATATAAAAACGGAAAGTAAATTCCCTAACTAACAGACTTTGCAAGTAATAACCCGGTTAGCTAACCATTTAGTAGATGAATTTATACTGAATTTTTTTGTGATCATAAATAACAAAGATAACTAATTTAAATTCATTGATGTCGTTGGTAAATTTTTAATGTTTCTAATTTACTGCAACTATCTAACGGTTTTATCGCATACAAACAATATTGCTGGTTCTGATGTGAGAGCGATAGGAGCAGAATAGCTTGGATGATTTTGATCAAAAATGAGAACCGGCAAATAAATATCTACCCTTTGGATTATAATATTATTTTTACTGTTTTTTCTAAATTTATTCAGCACTAATCCCAGCAACAAACCAAAGTTTGCAACAAATTTATTATAAAGCCACCTCTGAAATAAAATCTGAAAGTTTATCAAGATAAAATTGTTACGTTTGAGAATTAGACAGTCTTTGTAGAATGATACGAATAGTGATAAAAAGAATGTTATTTCGATCAGTATAACCATTAATTGTAATTACAATGTCGGAAACAATATTGTAATCTTTGCTTTTTACTTCTGAAATCATTTGCGACAATACACTAGAAGGTAAGCCCATTATTAGTTACTACTATATGAGATTTTGGGAAATCTAATGACGAGCAATGATCAAATAAATTTAGGGTTTCTTATATAAACTTCGTAAAAACTGCAGAGTTTTGGAATTTTTGAGAAAAAAATACCGTCCATCATTGGACAACGTAATCTTAAGCAAAGTAAGCAAAAAAATTAATCTGACACCAAAGCCTATTACAGTACCTACTCCTGTTGTTCAAACTATTATTCTAAAAAATGTAACAAGAATCCGAGCATCAAGTTAGACCAATTTCTTTTTTTATAATCCAAAAGTCCATGAAAAATTGTAGAAAAAATAGTTAGAAAAAATTAACATTTACTACACTCCGTCCGACACAATTTGAAAGTTTTTTATTTGTAAGTTCGTAGTAATTGCATTTTTATTTACGAAGTTGTCTACAGACAGCGAAAAAATTGTTTATTTTTTTGAGAGAAGGCTGCCTTTTGCCCAACTGTCTACCACACACGGTGAAAGCTTTATACTGCCCATTTTATTGCTAATATCTAGCTGGGAAACTGGGCATCAATGCAAACTTTTTTCAAGTTTTGGTTTGACCAGACCGGTAATCGAACCCAAATCCATTGTATCAGCAGCAGATGATTTTTATCCACTCGACTAATAATAAAAAATAATAAGATGATAAGATTACCAGTGTTGTTATATGCAGAATGCTATGCTGCACTTTTGGTTAGGTTTAGCATTGCCAGATCTACCATATTGAGAATGTCTCGTCTACGGGGTAATATTGTCTGGTAATCATTTATTCGGCTACTCTACTTCAAACCCATGAGGTAATATTATTGTTTTTCACGCTTCGCCATTCTGTTAGTTATTCGCTTCCAATTTGTTATAGTTTTTGCGTTAACGTATGATTCAACTTGTTACGTAATTTTCGCATCTATCGTACGCTTGGTTTTAACTTTGCATTCTAGCCCTGACGAAGATAGGTATAGTACATGCAATGAGCATAGCCTATCGAAACGTTGGCAAAAAAATTTTCTGCCCCACCAGTTGAGCTAATAAACTTGATTTAATTTATATTCCTGGTGACAACAATTGAGGCATTCTCAAGTCGTTCTAAACATGCTTTAGGGCCTGTCTACACTGTGTGTAAAATTGTCAGCTTACGAGCGTAACCTTAGTTAGATTTAAAGGAAAATTCCGTAAGCCCAGGCGTACCACCTTACCAGTGTGAAATTGTCAGAGAAAAAAATTCGCTACAAGAGCAAATTTTTTTAGCCGATACGCTCGTAAGCTCACGATTTGCGAGTAATTTCAAAAACTGGTTTGCCAGGTTGCGATGTAGGTTAAAATTAGGTTCATAAGTCTTGTTGAAATAAAGTTAATTTTCAAAAGTGAAAGTATGCATGCTGGTTTGAAATTGCCTAATTTAGCATGAAAAAGACCAATTTGCGTCTTGATAAGCAAAAACTTGCAAAAAAGAGGCATAGGTTGATTGGCCCAAAAGTGAATTATGATGAATTATAAATTGTTTGTTTTAATGTAACATTTGTTTAGCCTAGTCCAAGTTAAGAAATTTGGAAATTAAAACCGATGAGGGGTATGGCAATGCAGATCACATTTCAGACCAGAGGGACTTGCCAAGGCCAAAACCAATACTATTAGGCGTACCAGTATGGTACGGTAGGTCTACGTCCGGTGGTACCTGCACTTAGCGTGTATTATCCCACATTGTTAAGGTAAAGTGGTAATCCTAGTCTGATAGCCATAGATGGGCACGAGTCCGTTAATCGTAAATCCGTTGCAAACAAAGCTAACTTTTTCATTAACTTATTAATCCGTTGAAAAGCTTTTTCATATTAACGGACTAAATTAACCTCTTTTAAGCTCTGATACTTCCGTTAAGGTTGTTATCATTAATAATTTGCACCATTCATTCATCGTACCGATACAAACCAGTTTAACTGGTAACACTTGTTGCGAATTAGAACGAGTTTTTTAGTAGAAAAAGCGAAGGAGCTCGTTTTTGTGACAAATAATATGCTGCAGCCTCATAGGTTTATTAATGATTGCTGTTCGCAATTTCCAAAGATATTCCGATCGCAGCTTCGTTAGAGCATCTGAACTTATTTTAATCTTGGAATTATATTAGACCGCAAAATGTAACTTCCTAAACACAAAAACACCACCATGGCAATAAATAATTTCTTACAATCAGCTCAACTGCGTCAATGCATGTTCTAAAATTGAGTAAATAAAACGAAATGTAAATTACACGCAAAATGATAATGAATTAACGGACTTTATTAAGTTTCGTTAATTAAAACTAAAAATAATGGATTACTACTACAGTTGTGTGAAGTTTGTTCACGGACTAGTGGTTAACGAAGCTAACATTTTGCATTAACTTGCCTACCTATGGTGATAGATGCAGTAGGCTAGTTTACTTCAAAACTTTTAATCTATTGCAGTACTGGTGCAGATGTAGTGATGCTGTATAACATTAACAGATACCGGTAAGCAAGCAAGTTAGTAGCCTAGGCTACAGTCAGAAACTATGCAAAGACAAAAAATTAGTCTGCCAATAAAATCTAGGCTCTGATGCTTTATTTCAATAAAATGTAAAACTTTTAGAGTCTATCATATCAATTAGCCTATTGTAATAAAAGCAGAATTAAAACCCAATAATCTAGGCGTACCCCAGTACTAGCTTACTGATATGATGGGCTATGCAGTATCACCTATTGAGGCATGTAAAATTATTCTATTTAAAGGTGTCAGCACTTATAATTCAGCAAATATCAGGTTTTAATTATACTTTTACAAATAATTGAGTTGAATTACAGACACTTTCAAGCCAAAAGATTTGGCTTACTGTCAGTGTCAATAAAATAGTGAAATCAAAATTTTTTATATTCTGCAATTGCTTTTCAGAATTGTAAATTAAGACTCTATTAGCAAATTTTTATTGTAGTGAACAAATAGTAACTATGAGTACTTGGGGAATTGGAATTCAACAAATTTATCAATAATATGGTACTTTTGGTCCAGACTCAAAGAGACTTGTTGATGAACTTATGAATCACTGTTGATCTTTAATGCTCAAAGACTTCAAGGATGATGACCAATCTAACAGCAGCATTGTCAGGTTTTCAAAGTTTGTTAATGTGCATTTCTAGATTGACAATTCTTTCCAGCTCTTTGAGCTTTTATTTAAAAAAATAAAACTTTAGGCGTTTTCATAATGAAAATAAAAAAAAACAGATTAAAAGTTTTATCTAAATCGTTTGCTTTTAGTTAAAACAATCATTTAAAATGAGCAACGAGCCAAAGATTATTTGTCACTTTTAAAGTTTTTTCTAATGTGATTACGTGACAAGACAGTATTCACATCACTGCAACTTAACTACACAATTTCAAGTTTCCTGTAACATATGAGTAGCACTGCTTGTTTTTCTGAAGTACAACTAAGATTTTAAAGTGTCATATTTTTGTAAACATAAGGTGCGCCTGTAATACAGTACTTAGCATGTTTAAGAAATCCAACTTATGCCTTATACTCTTATGCATTCAATCTATTACTTCAGGTTATGCTCTCTTACAACTAGTTGATCAAGCATAAATGAAGCACGTTTTGGCAAAAGTTGATAAGTCGCATTTCGCCGTTTCGAGAAAATCGCGTTTAAAGTTTTAAACTTTCATTTAGGTCTGTTGATAAGTGCAAAATAATAAGCCATTTATTATCAAAAAATAAGTGAAAATAAACATAATTTTCTTCTTAGGTAAAACATTTTAATCAAACAACTTGAAAAATACCAAAAACTCATTTGCATTCGTCTCTGGAGTGGAGATCTGAGATTAAATTTGGCTTGGTAAAATTGAACGCAGCATTGCCAGTAGCTTTTTATCACTGCGACATTTCTTTGAAGGCAGCTAAGTTGCTCTGGTGCAATGATGCTGTGAGGAGCCTTGCCAACTCTTCATGAGCTTCAACATATTACAGTATGTATGATGAAAGATTTGATTTGATTCTCTTCATGATTTCATTCAGAGTAAAAACCATTTAGATTTTTTAAAGTTTTTTCGAGTTTAATAAATTTGATGTAATAGAGCGCACCTTATAGTTTGGTGCACTTTGTGCCTAAAAACAAAAACTATAAAAGCCATTTGTTTGGTGCACCTTATGCTAGAAAATAATAATTATAGAAACAATTTATCAATACTACGACAGTGAGCCTAATAGCAGTTATATGTTTCAGCTTGCTGTGCCTTATAGTCTAAAAATACTGTACTAATATCTTTGCTAGAATTAATTTGATAGAATAAATTATTCTTTGTTTAGTGTTAAAAAAGTTGTTTTTTTTTTGCTTCAATTTATGCTAATTGGATTGCTTTTTTTTTTTATACAGTGCTGGTACATTCCTGAGATTTGAATGTATCCAATTTGATGCAAGAAAATTTGACACAGCAGTGATAAAGTTAAGGTTTTATGTCACACATCTTTCGAGTCTGGTTCAGACTAGGATAAAAATTGATCAAGTTAAACATCTTGTGTCAACTGGTTGCCTCTAAAAATTTTGGTCTCTTCTCTGAGTGCAAGTGTTTTATGCATAATTGGTTATGTCTTCTGCTAACTACGGTTTTGGACACTTTGCAGAATTTTGAATTTTTCCAATAGGAGTAATTAATATTTGTTTTACTGTAGGTCCTCCAATGCGTAGAAGATAATTGGAAGATTATTGGAACTGCAAGAGTGAAAAGCAGAAGTAAAGTCATCAAGTTTCATTAATGTTTGTTGTGTACTTCTTCAACATGCTTCATGGTCATCACACCCTACTGAAAATTGATTATGGTTTGAGTTAAGTGCTGTTGACTAAACATATGACATTTTCTCCTTTAGTGAAAAGAGTGGACTGCAGAGGAAAGCCATCAAGTTCCATTAAAGTTTGCTCTGTATTTCTTCAACATTCCTCATGGTCAACACATCGTAAAGAAAATTGCTCATGATTTTTGTTAAGTGGTATTGGCTAAACTTGTGACTTCTTCTTCTTTTCCCACCATGAAATCAACTGCGACGTTGGTAATTATTAATGCTTCATAGAGTTGCTGCTTGACTTTTCTAGGAGCCCAGCATTACTCATTTCCGATTTTTATAATTGAAATGTTGGTGATGTATAAAAAAATATGTTCTTTCTGAGACTAATTTGACGTTTACCACATTTACATGCAATCGATTCAAAAGTTAAATCGATTTATTGTTTTGTTTCTTTATTTTACAATATATTTTTTGGCTCTTTTTATCTATGATAAAAAAACAAAGGATAAAATCGATTTAGCTTTTGAATCGATTGCATGAAACTGCACTAATGGAGCATTTTTAATCGTTTGGTTCTTTTTTTCTTATTTTAATGTTGTTTTCAACGTTTAAGGCACATTTGCTAATCTTTAAAGCAAATTTGCCTAGTATTGCTTTTATAACACACTATGAGTTATAACTTTTAGCATCACATTTAAACTTTTCAGCATTTAATTTTGTATTCAATTCAAAATTGCTTTGCTTATTCACTAATTGATTTGCTCCTACATATTTGAAAACTTGAATCAACTCTAGTTCGGATTTGGCTTGTGCTAGATATAGCTTGCTTGTCAATGCTGATATAAATTTGGTTTAAAGTGTAACTAGCTTTAGCTTTGCTAGTAGATCTACTAGTACTACAACCGTGTGTTCATATGCATCACTCAACGTATGGAATTCGATGCCACTATCTTGCATGAAATAAATTGAAAGTTTGTTTCTTTTTAAGAAATGTATGAGAGCATAAACTTAATACTTTAATTTAGTTTTTGAGGATGTTGCCACTGTTTGATTTCCTAATTTAAAGCTTATTATTGTAGTTTTTATACGTCTGCTGTGTGTCACTGTGTATTAAGTTTATTTTTGTAAAGCTGTTTTGTTTTGCATGTTGCTATGGCCCCTGGTCAGATTCATGGACATTTGTTGGTTTTAGTTCAAGGAGTATATGAATTGTTTATTTTTATTATAACTCAATACCTTGGTGTGTTGCAACCTATTTTTGCCGTTTTTATTGATAGCAAAACTCTTAAGATGAACTTTCCAACAAGTTTTGATTAAACCTATGAGACAGCTTTTGCTTTACACCAATTTATATATCAATAGTAATATGTGCTTGTATAACTTGTGCTGATACCTACGTGAAGCGACAAGCAGATAAATGGTTCCTCACTTCCTCCGAAGCATTACAATCATAAAAGATGCCCTATGTGTTACTTCGTGAAATGTTAACTAGTTTGCGCTTAGAATTTTGTACTTTTGCTTGCAACAAATTTAGTTTATTGAGTTTTTGAAAATATTAAATAAAGTTCTGTTACAGAAATGGCATTACCTGTTTTATTGAGAGAATACGAAAGCTCCTCCTCAGAGTAAAGTAAACTTATTGAATGTTCTAGTCGCACAATCAATTTTCTGCAATTTTAGTGGTAATAATACTACTGTAGTATAGGTTAATTGAAATTTCTTGGCTACCACAGTTTGCCCTATCTTCGTTTTTAGGTTTTACGAAAGTGCAATTAGCTAGACATCTGTGAGATTTCTCTCAATCTTCAGCTAAAGCTAGGGTAAGCAGTTTTCCGAATATGCTTAGGTTTAGCAGGTGAGGGATTGAATTCAAAACTTTTATTATCAAATTCTTGTGCGTTATCAGGATACAAAACTATCGGAGTGGTAAAAAAAAAGTGTTCCGCAGAAGCTTTTGTGTGAAAAAAAAAGATGAACACTGCAATAAGCATACAACAAAAATTTATGCAATGAAATCAGTAGTTGTAATGCAATTGAATTTAAGTGATTACAACGAGTAAACACAAACCGTTTGGGTGGAGGAGCCAACATGATAATGATAAAATGCGTGTTGTTTTTGCAGAAGGGATCAAATGCGGTAAAGATTGTAGTTTAATATGATACTGCATCACTAATTTACGCATTATACTCAGTCAAACCGTTTGGCAATTTGAGAGGATGAACTATAACTGCATATTTCGCATCATGCTTCGTCTATTGTGTTTCTAGGGGTGGATTGGATAAAGTTTATATAAAAGTTTATATGGGAGAGAGGGGAAAAGGCTCAAAATTTGGCTTAAACGGAATGTGACAGTTGAAAAAAAGGACTGAAAAACAGTTGAAAGCTGAAAACAAAATTTACCCTGCAAAAAATTGCAAACAGGTCTTTCCACTGAGTCACCCTCCGCTAAGAGGTATTCAATAGAGGAAAAACCGGACCTTTAAAACCAGTCTCAAGTGCCTATCAGCGACCTTTAATTTTTGTAATTCCGTTGTATTCACCAAGCTGCTTTGGCCAGAAGACAGAAAAGAAATCTTTCGGTCTTCGAGTTAAGCTACCACGTCTTGTCCACCTGTCTACCACACACTGTTGAGTCTTCACAATGTCCCTTTTTATTGCTGACCGCCAAGCAAGGAATCGAACCCAGGTCTAGCGTTTCAGTAACAGACGCTCGACCACTGATCGATGTAATTTTTTTTTTTCTTCATTCAACAAAAACTTCGCTATCTAATAGCCACCAAAACACTCTTGATTGTCCATACGTTATGTTTTTTTGAGGAAGGTAGAAAAATATTTAAGTTTAAATTATCAGAAAGAAAATGCTACTTCGCTTGATGCATAATCTGACCCAAATTTAACCGATACAACGTAGAATTGTAAGAAATCTGTGATTTCCGACATCCAATTCAACACTATATTATGGCTACCCAAAGAATACGCTGTTAAGCCGTTACGCTCGTAAGCGCCGTTTTGTATAGAGACACTTTCGACGTACGTGCATAAAAACTTTTTTAATTTTGTACGCACACGGTAGACCAGCTCTTAAGCTTGAAAACACTTTTTCTACGGAGAACTGCGTTACAGGTAACTGCAGTACAATTCGGGCAAGCTTGACAAGGTCCTGATTTATGAACGCAAATAAATCACGGTCTACGAATTTTAGGTGCGGACGTTTAGGCACGGGACGTTTAGGCCCCGAGACTTTTAGTCGTCTGGACTTTTAGGCGCCGAGACTTTTAGGCATCAGAGGTAAAAAAAAATTTTTTTCCAAAAAAGTATTTTTTCAAGAAATAAATTTTTTTTCAAAAAAACAAGTTTTTTTCAAAAAAAAGTTTTTTTTCCAAAAAACATTTTTTTCTACAAAAAAACGTTTTTCTTCCCCAAAATTTTTTTTCTTTTAAATGACAGTCTTTTTTTAAATAAAACTTTTTTGACAAAAAAACTTTTTCCTGCAAAAAAGTTTTACTTTGATTAAAATGTTAATATTTTCGAAGCTTTTTATCTGATATTTGTCAAGAAGAATCGTCAGAATAGAGAGCGCAGGAAAAGGAATGGCTATAGGAAAAAGCTGAGCAGTGATTGGCTGGAAAAGGATTGCCGAGAGAGCGTCATTTGTGTACAACCTTTAAGCTGTACGAGAATTCTTTTTGTCAGCAGAGGGCGGGGTTAGAAGTTTTGATAAAACTGACTTCAAAAGCAGATAGATGGAAGCAGAGCGGAAAAAGTTTTACAAAAAATTGATTTCGTATTGCATTTTTTTCAATAACAAAAAATGTTTTCCACTACCTACTTGCAAAGTTTTTTTTACGTAATCCAGACGCATGCGATCTCCAGCCAGCGGTCTCAAATTTTGCGGCGCACGGACACGAGTTGCTTGTGCAATATTGGCACACGCAGCAAGCCGTGTGACGTTTCATGGTTATTTTGAGTCCACCTCTACCAAACAGTACAGTACAAACTTTTTCAGGAGCTAAGGATTCATTTCTCGACAGATTTCTATTCATAATCTTTACATTTTGTTTTAAATATAGTTTAAGCAATGTTTAAATTGATATGTTTAAGCTTAATCTTTACATCTTGCTGTAAATACACTTATAGTAAAAACAATGTTAAATTCTTGAAGTCAACTTCTTCAGAATTGCGTCAGGAACTTTTCAAGTTGAACAGGGTTGCTGCTGCTTCAACTTGCTGTTTTACTTTCAAATTATTTTTGCAGAGTGAGTTGAATTTCAAGTGGCTGCAGACTCGACAACCATTTTCGACAATTTTTCATGTAAAATTTTTCACACAAATGCTGGTGTAGTTTAAATATTTTACGCTCATTGCATTTTATGCAATTAAAATTTGTCATCGTTTTACTCGTGACAATTGTTCTGCACACCAGAATCCAATTTGTAACCTGTTATAGGCAACCTTATCCAACACATGCAAGTGAAACGAACGATTAAGTTATATGTGAGTTCGGTTTTCCCCTAATAAACTCTGGATACGCGAAAGAAATCAGCCTGAAAGCGAAGCTTGCGTTTGACTAAAACTCATTTTATTTGTGCTTCAAAATTGATTGCTTTTGCTACTTTTTCGAGCAGGACAGATCAGCTCAAATTTTGTCCCGGGATACAGCACGATGACGAATGTAATTTGTTCACACTCACGCAGCGACTTTTCCAAGTTTTAACTTAATATATATATTTTTCTCCCAAGTGTATGGTAAAGACTAAAAACAATCAAAGAAAAAGATTTTGTTGTTTTAATTGATTTGGTGTTTCACCAGAGCTCCGCTCTTCAACACTTTTATGTACTTGCTTAAAATTAATGTAAAACCGTTCAAATTATCAATTTTCAAGACCCCTCGAGTTGCTAAAATTTTACCCCCTCGCAAAGACCGTTTTTGGCTATGCAATCAAAATGTAAAAAAACTAATCAAGAAATTTTACTTGCAAAAATGAAAAGGAATTAGCGTCTGCTTCGAAAGAGCAAAACACCAAAAAACTCACAAGAACAAGACGGCAATCAAAAAATCTGCCTCAAGGACAAGCTCAAAAATGACGTCATAGTTCATTGAGGATAGATTTTAAAACTGCCTACCACTTCATTAAAGCGAAGTGAACTAATGGATGAAACATGGTAATGACAGGAGTGATGGCTCAAATGTGAATATGTACTCTAGCATGGATGCAATTATCAGCATGAAAAAAAGCGGAAAACAACAACAAAAGGCAACAATAAAGATAGACAAAAGACGTAGTAACTACGAGAGAGAAGAGCTCGATTAATTGATCATACTTATTTATTTAATGGCACTAACATACAATTTTAATCAAATGAGCTGTAACTACGTCAGAAGAAGCATTGCAGTCGCAGCCAATTCAATAGAAAAACAATATCTTGACACAAACAAGGGAAGCAGCACTACGAATAACGTTATATCATGCATCAAGTCAAGGTACTGTAGTATGGCTGGAGTTATCAATACGATGCATTGCTGCAATACACCTTTAAGATAACAAAAAACAAAGCACTTCGATTTGCAGAGGTGGGCAAAGCGCAACCTCCGCAATTGCGGAAGTTGCGTTGCACATGAATTTTTTTATTTTGAAACATTGTGGAAGTTGAGTTGCGGACAAAAGTCTCTAAAATTTGTTGCGCTTTAATTGCGCTGCGCTTTTAAATTTTTTTTCGGTTAATAGCGCAATTTTATACATTAAACTTAATTTTGTCTCATTTCGATTGTAATAGTGATAAATGTCAGCTTTCTTTAGCAACTGATTTACTCTTTTACTGTCTAAAATCGAAAAAATGCTGCATTTGCATTGTGTTGTGAAATTTCAATTGCAGAAGTTAGGTTGCGCTTTAACTTGGTACGAAAACGCTGTTCCGCAATTGCGGAATTGCGTTGCGCTTCAATTGCATGAAAAAGTTCATTGCGAAACTTGCGCTGCGCTTTTACTGGTTGAAATGATCGTTGCACTTTTGGTATAATGTTATTGGTGCCCACCTGTGTCGATTTGCAATTTTTACGGAGCAAAAATTCGAGCTATGTACAATATGCACAAAACTATTCAAGGTATCTCCAATTTATCTACACTGCACCGTAGGCGTAGTTTAAAATTAACTGCATCAGACAAAAAAACTATAATGAACTCTATAAGCATTCTATATTTTTACTTTGTTTTTAATTACTACGAATTTCAAGTTCAGATAAATTTGTAAGTACGTAATACACAGTACAGTATCAACAAGTACTGTATATCTGTCAACTTTCCCGATTTCGAGGACTTCTCCCAATCTCCAGGCCCGGCGCCAGGATAGCATGACTGGGGGGGGGGGGGCAGAAATAAATTCTGGGGGGCCACGAGAAGTTTATTTCGGTGAATTCGAGAGGGACACGGGGGCACGAGAAATTTATTCCAGTGTGGATCAAACGAACAAGGTGAAGACCAAAAAAAAGGTCTTCTGTTCAAAAATTTCCACAAATAAAAAAAGGTCTTCAGTTCGAAAATTTCCACAAACTCTGGTTGTCGTCTTAAAGTTCTTGCGATTTTTCACGAATTCTTAAGTAAAGACCAAAAAAAAAAGGTCTTCGTCCCAAAAGTTGTATAAAATCCTGTGTGGATCCACAAAAATTACGAAAATACTGGCGGAAAACACCAATTTGGGAGCCCTATGCCTCGATTTGCACTTCAATAGCCCCGAGCCTGTTAATTTCTTCGGGGCAGTCCTCGCTTGGGAGGGCACAATTTTCGTTTGGGAGGGCACAAGCAGTCATTTGGGGGAGCATAGCCACGGAATGTCCCCCGTGGCGCCGGGCCTGTCGATTTCAACAAAAAATCTCCCAATATCACGATTTAGCTCAAGATTTTTTGAATTTAAGAATTAATCAGTTCTATACAAAATGAACCAATATTATTACCGAATCTTTTTTTTTTCTGAAAGAGAAAGAATACACTTCCACCCTTACTTGTTTCAACTAATTTTATATTTTTCAAGAGTTTTGATTTGATTTGATTCGGCTTGCTGCGTGTGCCAATATTGCACAAGCAACTCGTGTCCGTGCGCCGCAAAATTTGAGACCGCTGGCTGGAGATCGCATGCCTCTGGATTACGTAAAAAAAACTTTGCAAGTAGGTAGTGGAAAACATTTTTTGTTATTGAAAAAAATGCAATACGAAATCAATTTTTTGTAAAACTTTTTCCGCTCTGCTTCCATCTATCTGCTTTTGAAGTCAGTTTTATCAAAACTTCTAACCCCGCCCTCGGCTGACAAAAAGAATTCTTGTACAGCTTAAAGGTTGTACACAAATGACGCTCTCTCAGCAATCCTTTTCCAGCTAATCACTGCTCAGCTTTTTCCTATAGCCATTCCTTTTCCTGCGCTCTCTATTCTGACGATTCTTCTTGACAAATATCAGATAAAAAGCTTCGAAAATATTAACATTTTAATCAAAGTAAAACTTTTTTGCAGGAAAAAGTTTTTTTGTCAAAAAAGTTTTATTTGAAAAAAGACTGTCATTTAAAAGAAAAACGTTTTTTTGTAGAAAAAAATGTTTTTTGGAAAAAAAACTTTTTTTTGAAAAAAACTTGTTTTTTTGAAAAAAATTTATTTCTTGAAAAAATACTTTTTTTGGAAAAATACTTTAGGATTAATTGTTTTAAATGTTAATGTTAAATGAAACTGTATAAGGGAAAACATTGAATGCAAACTTTTGCAACATAAACAGGATGAAAAAGCCAACAAATAACCTTAACCCTATTCGGACCAGGCAAAATTTTTTGATTAATGGCCCAGGGGGGGATCGATTCGACACAACAAATTCAAACGTCAATAACTCCCGAACTACAAAAGATAAAAAATCCGTTTTTGCTTCTCGAGAAGCTCAATTTTCTGACAAAAAGTGCAAACTTTTTGTCGTTATGTTTGCAACCTTGATCTTCAATTAATTTGAACATAAGTCAAGGACTATCAGATGCGATCGGTTTGCTTTTTATCTGCACAATGTTAATAAGCGTTTGATTGCCGTGACGCGGCATCACAGCTGGAGTCTTATTCAGTAACTCCGAGATAATTACGGATTAAATTAAAAGATTATTTCTATTGTGCTAAAATATCTAAAACATTAGTTTGTTGCTGGATTAATTGCAAGCTGAATATTTGTTACTCTTGTACTTCCTTTTGCTAAACACTACAAAATATGGTATTTTTTGTACAAAAGTTTATAGAAGAACAAGCATCAAACCACTAATTTTTCTCATTTACATTTTATGTGTAAATGTATATAACATAGCTGTAACAAACGTCAATAAAATTGGTTGAATTTTGATGTAATTTTTGGTAAGCTGAAGATTCGCAGTCTAATATAATATAGTAAGAGTTTTCACTTGGAAAACTTGTACTATGGGTTTCATTCTCATAATGGTATATCTGGCAATGCTAAACTTAATCAAAAGTGCAGCATAGCATTCTGTATAAAACAACACTGTTATAAAATTTTTTATCACAACATTTTTATCATTAGTCGAGTTGATAAGCGTCTGCTGCTGATACAGTAGATTTGGGTTCGATTACCGCTCTGGTCAAGCCAAAATTTGAAAAAAGTTTGTATTTACATCCAGCTTCCTGGCTAAATATTAGCAATAAAGTGGGCAGTGTGAAGCTTTCACCGCGTGTGGTAAACAGGTGGGCAAACGACGGCCTTTTCTAAATAAAAGTACGATTTTTTCGCGGTCTGTATAAAACTTGGTAAATAAAAATGCAGTTACTTCGAACTTACGAAAAAAACTTTCAAAATGTGTCGCACGGAGTGTAGTAAATGTTGATTTTTTCAAACTATTTTTTGTACGAGTTTTCACGGACTTTTGAATTACAAGAAAAAAAAAGAAATTGGTCTAACTTGGTAGTCGGATTCTTGGTTAATTTTTAGAATATCAGTTTGGATAATTTGGAGGACTGTAATAGGTTTTAGCGTTCGAATAATTTTTTTTATTGCTTACGTTGTGAAAGGTTACGTTGTCTAATATTGGAGAGTAATTTTTTCTCAAAAATTCAAAAATTCTGCAGTTTTTATGACGTTTATATAAGAAAACCTAAATTAATTTGATCATTGCTCGTCATAAGATTTTCCAAAATCTTATATAGTACCCAAATGGCTTACCTTCTAGTGCATTATCACAAATGATTTCAGAACTAAAAAGCAAAAATTACAATTGTTTCCAACATTGTAATTACAGTCAATGGTTGTACTGATCGAAATACCATTCTTTTTATCACTATTCGTATCATTCTACAAAGAATGTCTAATTCTTAAACGTAACGATTTTGTCTTGATAATCTTTCAGACTTTATTTCAGAGATGGCTAATAACAACTTGTTGCAAACTTTGGTTGTTACTGGGATTAGTGCTGAATAAGTTTAGAAAAAAAATTAAAAAAGATAGTATAATCCCAAGGCTAGAAATTTATTGGCCAGTTTTCATCTTTGATCAAAATCTTCAATGCTATTCTACTTCTATTGTCCTCACCACTAGCGTACACAGAATTTTCAAAGAGGGGGTGCCAGGAAATTTGAGAATAATGACGACCAAAAGAAAAATTTCTCCACTCAGAATCAGTCCGTTTTCCTGCCCAAAATTAGGTGAAGATAGAAAAAAAAAAGTTATTAGTCAGATTTTGTCCGTTTTTGTGCTCAAACTTTCTGTTCAAATTACAAATAGGGGGGCATGCCGAAATTTTGCATACTATTCTATGCTAATTATACTATACTGACGACCCAAAGGGAGTGGCCATGGCACCATGTCCCCCCTAAATACGCCCCTGGTCCTCACATGCAGAATCAGCAATATTGTTTGTATGCGATAAAGCCGTTAGACAGTTGTAGCAAATTAGAAACATTAAAAAATTTGCTAACGACATCAGTGAATTTAGATATTTTATTTATGATCACAAAAAAAATCAGAATAAATTCATTTACTAAACGGTCAGCTAATCGGATTATTACATGCAAAGTCTGCTAGTAGAGAATTTGCTCTCCGTTTTTATATTTCGTATCTACAAGCATATTTTTTGTTGGTTGTGAATGTACACGCATAAAACCGAAAATGGAGAAGTAACGAAACAACATAAATTTTTCAAATTCAGCATGCCACGGTTGCCACCAATCATTATAGACCACAAGTGAAAAATCAATGTGAAACTCAGTAATATCTGCAACAGTATGCATGCTGTAGGCCTGTAGTAGCATCTAATACGAAAATAAATGCGGTAGTAAGTAGAATATACCACATGAAATACCACATTTTACAACGTACATTGTGTATACTCAATAATTATTGTTTAGTTTGATGGGAATTTTATAAAAAATTGGCAACATTTTACACTAGTTATTGGGTATTGCTTCGAAGAGCATTTTTTACACAAGATTTTAGTAATAATAACCTTGAATAACAAAAAAGGTAAAAATTGAAAATAATGATTCCGAAATAAGTATTATCAAAAACTCTCTACTTCTTGCAATGTTATTGAATACCGCAAAGGCATACTCGTATGAAATGTTGCAATTTGGTGAAAACAAAGCGTATGCGCACAATGAAGTTATCAGTATGCTGCTACGTCACGCGCAAAGATACTCGGGCAAATTTTTGTATTGGATGTTATCACTTGAACTTCATGAAAAACTTTAGGCAGTCAAAATTATGCGTATGTTTTTGTGAAAAATGAAATGAACATCTTTCTAATGATACTGCCACTTAACAGAAACTAAAAATTTATTTAAAATTTGCGTCATTTTTCTTTTTTTTAGTCACCAAAAACAAATTTCCAACATAAAGACTACCGAAATTCATGCTACATGCCACACACTTGATAACTTATGGACACTTTTGAATACTGTACTACTCGTATATCAGCAACGTGAAAAAAAATACAGGCAAAAAACAAAAGGATTTGCGCTTATGTTGGCCTCTAATTCCTTTATCAATAAATACGTTTATTTTGCTAAATCGCAATTCTTACTTATTGGCGAAATGCTAAAAATAAAGCTTAGTTTGAAATTTGGTAAAACTATACAAAATTATTACAGAAATTCGGCTGTGAGCTTTTGAAATCATAATGAAAATTATAATGCCTCAGGCAAACTAGTAAATGAAAATCTATTGTCACAGCTCGTTTAGAACATCGATAGAAACTACAGCCGTTCAAGTGGTCACTGGATTTACGTTCGAAAAAGCGTAAAATTATTAATTACGACAGAACAATTGGGACTAACAGGATTAAATTAATTTTTCAAAAATTTTGCCAGAAACGCAAGGTCGACCTTGAGAAACGTTTAATAACTCCGAATCTAGTTGTCATACAACAATGGTTTTACAAATGAAAGTTGAAGCAGTAAATTTTAGTAAAAGTCAAGAAATTTGATTATTGTGGCTTGACTGCTTCATAACAAAATTTCAAAATAAGTGAAGGGGGGGAGCTAATCGATCCCCCCCCTGGGCCGAATAGGGTTAAAAGGAACTTCAACTTCGCAAGTAGGTGACCCACGAAAATTTTCTGTGATTGAAGACGAGCAGTTGCCTTTCGTGCGGGTCGTATGCATGACTGAAGTTCCTCTATTGCATCTCAATCATCGGAAGAAAGCTGAAGCTGAGGAATGATACCAGCAAGACCAATGCATGCAGACTTCAAATTCAAAAGACGATCCAGCATGTCAAAAGTTGAGCCCCACGTGGGTGTCACGTCCAGGATTGCTTTTGGTAAACTTTACTGCACCAACAATTTATTCACATGAGCAGTTCGTAGCTGTGCGACTTCTCGTCTAGCATCATCCAGGACTGCGTTAGAATTCTTGTCACAAGCATCAGAAATGGCAAGAGCTAGGGAATGAGAATCACAATGTTGATATGAAAACGAATGCAATTCCTTTACAGCATCCTCCACAGTACTAGTAAAAAAAAAAAAAAATCAATATTGCATTCCTCATCTGCTTTCCCCAATTCATCCAAGTTGTCTTCTTCCGCTTCATCTTGATCGTCTGATTCTTCCACTTGCACAAAACCTTCTTTGTTTTCTGCTCTCAGCAAGTCCTCACATGACAACATATTGGCTGGATTATCCGCCGTTCGGGAGTAAATCTGAGGAAGGGACAAGTCGTATTTTTGTAGAATCTAGAAAATAGATAAAAATACAAAAATATTATCAGTATAATATTTTTACGAAATAGGCTTTCACGTTTCTGAATATGAAACCCAGTAAATCGCAGATTGAAGCTGGCTGTATTGCAGCAGGCCTATTACCCTTTATAAAGCCTATAATAATTACTTAATTGTTGCCCTATATGAGAAAGATAAAAAAAGTTATTTTGAAACTAAAATTGAGAGCAGTTCAAATTACAGTTTGTAACCTACTAAATAGTATACCTTAACATAGCTATTAACAACTTTTTACTTACTTTTAGTACGCACTCCTTCATATCTCGTGCAGTGGGGTGGGTTGTCTTCTCTTATACTGAAAGCGTCTTCAATTCGAAGTTGTTAGATACAATAAACTGCACATTAATTCCTAAAAATCCACTTGTTTTCCGAGATGCATTATCAAGTTTTATGGATACCAATTTATTCTTAAGAGCAGCTGCTAACGACTTTCTGTAGACTGCAGCCTGATTGATTACCATGCTTCTCACAGCATAACGATTGAGGCAAACATGAGTCTTGTTGACAATTGGCTGTAACATCTTTTTGATTCCGAAAGTTTCGAATACCGAAAATGACAAGCCGTTTATTGTAACCGTTTCCACTGCCGCTTCCTTGAATTCTGTAAGGTCAGCGTGAATTCAACAATGTAGTTTTCTGCCGATCTGCTGACAGAGACAAATGCATCAAGAGTAGAGCCAGTTGCTGTAGGATGAAGACAGGCACTTCTTTGACAAGACGAACATTTTGTGCTGCTCTGTGTGTTTTTGCTTCAGATGTTGAGTTAGGTTTCCAGAATGGAAATAGCTCGTATATGCTTTGCCAACTTTATTGGGTACTGGAGTTGCCGCAAACTTGCATTTGACGACAACTTCTAGTTTCTTCTTCTTTAACTTCAAAAAAATCTTTTAGATCACAGTCTAACTTTAGCTTTGGCATGATTTCGCTTTGCTTTAACAGTTCTATGGTCTGAATTTCATAAAATATTGAAACCTGCCTTTCATCCGAGATGTATTGTGACGCAATAGATCAGCCTCAAACAAAAACACACTTCTTTGCCGGAAACAACTTAATTCCGATGATCACGAAAGAGAAAGAATTGTAATCAGAAAAGTATTGGTTAACGTTTGTAGCCAAGCACTGTAACATCATTGCTTAATAAACTCAGTCACTTATCAGCGGCAGCATTTGGTAACGTGGATAAACAATACGCTTGCTTATTAGCAAATGCCAAGAAGTAAACTTCTCCTTGGGTGAAAAAGGTTAAAAAAATCGAAAAATTGCAGTTTTTTTTCTTAGTTTTGATATGCAATAATGGACTCGATTTTTTTCCACGTATTAATGCTATTTGTTGTGCAAAATTTTTTTGGAAAAAACGTTTCGATGCGATGCAATTTAGGATGCAATTGCCATCCCTGAAAAAGTCTATATTTTCGATTTTAGCTTGCGGTTTTTGCCTTTGGTTGGACCACAACGATGAGTACATTTTTTCAGAGGTGGGCAGTAACTAGTAACTATAGTAACTAGTTACTGTAACTAGTTACTTTTTTAGTAACTGTAACTTAGTTACTTTTTCAAAAAAGTAACGAAAGTGGGAACTAGTTACTATTTGGAGACACTGAAAAGTTACTAGTTGCAGTTACTTTTAGTTTTGGTCCTGTTAAAAAAGATTCTTTAATCGTTAGATTTTGGTTAAATGAAACACTTCTATGTAATCCCTGTAGGCGCTACGGATTACGGGTTTTTTATTGTGCTCTAACGTGGCAACCCTAACCATGCTGTGAGAAGATGTTAGAACGTTTTTAAACTAAAGACCTTCTTTTAACGTTCTAATGAGTTACGTTCTAATATTTTCCCTGCAGGAATTGTGCTGATTGCGTAATTTTTACCAATAGCGTATAGTGTTCGTACAGCAGCTAACGTAGCTGTTAATATAGCCGCTTTGCCCCTTTTGTTGCTTTTTGCTTTGAAAAGACATTTTGAAACACAAAGACAGCATGGGCAAACAGATTTTGAAACCCAAAAGTTTTGGTCTCAGCGATAAACATTTTGAGATGCTTGCTTTCTTGAAAGCAATTAAATAAAGTGCATCAATGTGTTACGTTGTGTATTTTAGTAATAACAACAGCAACAATACCCATAAGCAGAGTGTGCAGAGGAACCACACGAAAATCAGAAAATAAATAGAGAAAGAAATCTGTTAATACCGGTTCCAAAGTACAAAATCAACATTTATGATACTTAATTTATACCGGTAACTAGATTGTGACATTGCAAGCGATATCCGGGGACTTCGCAAAAGTATCTAACTTTACTGAACTAAAGAACTTAACAACTGCGTTAAGCGTATTCATGATTGTTGATAGTCAGATCTGAAATACTTTGCTTTCGAATTTCATAATGTTCCATTGACTTAATTTGGTTTGTGGTTCACTGCTTTCAAAAATTTGCGTTAAATTCCCATAATTATTTTTTATAATTAAAAACACGATTAATTAGTAAAAAGTACTAAAAACTATAGAATACCAGTAAATTAACACAAAGATATTGTCGACCACTAACAAGCTATTTTTGCCGTCAACTAATACGTCTTATCTGCTCGAACTTCGATTGGTTATGTGTCTTTGTTCAGATAAAAGCTACAAATAATTGTTTATTTACAATCCTGTTGACAAATGAGAGCATCAAAATGACGACATAGAGAAAAGCTTCTGGCATAAAACAATCGATTTAGTAAATTCTCAGACAAGAATGACAGTTGGGAAACCATGATGCTTACATAAGTTATACACTGAAAAATTGGAATGCGATTAGCCAACAGGGCCCATTTGGCATGGTCTTTTCATTGTGATTCACCAAATTTTGTTACCTTCAGTCTTGGATTCATATCAATCTATTCAATAGATTTAATTTGTTTAGCTTTTGTAGTCAATGGGGGCAGGTATCAGCATGATTGGAGGACCTCTATAGTATGGCATCCCAAAAAATTTTCATGTTATCTTATTACCTATCTTGAAAATTTTATTTTTCTTTAAGCTTGAGTGATTAAAAATTTTGAAAGACATATTTAAGGAGTACTAACCAATTGTGGCTATAGAAATTAGTCATAACTTTATCTTTTCTTTCTATTCTTAATCTTTCTAAAGCCTAGCTTAAATGGTTGAAAAGTTTAAAATTTTGAGGACCTATTTGAGGGACCCCCATTTTGGTACCCCCAACTTTTGTCATATTGTAACTTTCTGTTATATTTACCTATCCTGAAAATTACATGCATCTAGCTTAAGGGAATAAAAACTATTAATTTTGGCAGTGCTGTTTGAGGAGGACCTCTCCAATGTGGTACCCAAAAGTTTTGTCAAATTTTATCTTTTTTACACATTTGTCTATCCTGAAAATTTCATGCGTCTAGCTGAAGCAATTATAACATGTTTAAATTTTGGCATCCTCGTTTGAGGAGGACCCCCCATTATGGTACCTCCAAATTTTGGCATATGATATATCTTCTACTGTACATATATTTACCTATTCTGAAAATTTTATCAGTCTAAGTTGAGTGGTTTAAAAGTTTGAATTTTGGCGGCCCCGCTTGAAGAGCACTCCCTAATTTTTTATTCCCAAATTTTGTCAAATTTTATCTTTTGCTTATGTTTGCCAACCCAAAAAATTTCATGTGTCGAGCTCAAAAGGTTAAAAAATTTAAATCTTGGCTGCCTTGTTTGAAAGGGACCCCCTCATTCTGGTATCCTCAAATTTTGTCAAAATTTATATTTCCCTTATACTTACTTACCTTAAAAATTTGATTGGTCTAGCTTTAAAGATAAAAAAGTTTAAATTTTGGAGGGCCCGTTTGGGGGGAACCCCCCATCATGGCACCCTCTATTTCTGGCGGGTACCAGTACTTTTGGATATCTATAATAGCTCATAGCATGATCCTTGTGCTGTTTGTGGTTTAAAAGGAGATAGTAATAGAAGAAAAAAAAAAGAAAAAAAGAAATAGGAAAAAATTTTGTCCAAGGCGAAATAAATAAATATGACCATGATAAAGGTCGTAAGTAGTATGTTCAAAAAACACAAACTTTTTTTCATTAATGGTAGTAGTTACTGAGATATACCGATTTAAAATTGTTCACTTTTTGCTGATTTTTGGCCTCTAAAATCGCGATCACTTAACTGGGAGCCTCCAAACTTGGTGTGCATACAGTCTCTATTTCCACCCTAGTTTTATTCCAATTTCAGCGGTTCACGTTTAGCAAATTTATAGCTATAAGCGAATTAATAAATTTTCGAGACAAAAATGGCATTTTTTTCTCAAATTTAGAGTTCCTAAATCACGATCACGTGACCTAGGTTCATCAAAATTGGCAAACATGATGCTTTTAATTATTGTCATATTATATCCCGAATTCAACTTTCTATGTTGATCGTTTTTTTAGTTATAAGCATCTCAATAAATTTCGCGGCTCATCTATCAAAATGGCTGAGAAAAAACAAAGGTTCTACGCGCGCGCGCGCGAAGTCCCAGATAGATTTATAAAAAGTAACTGTAACTGTAAATCTAACTAATTACTTTTTCAAAATGGTAACTATAACTTAGTTACTTACTTTGTCAAGTAACTGTAACTCAGTTACTTTTACAAAGTAACTTGCCGACCACTACTTTTTTTAAACCTAATAGAAAATTGGCATTATTAAGTGTTTTTCTTAACTCTTTTTTAAAGTAGAATTTAACCAACGGATTTTAAACGGGTCCGCGGTGGCAGGGGAATGAACTGAACCCCGGCCTATAATTCCTAAACGCTACAATCCGCAAGTGGATTTTTGGTTCTTGTTTAAGAAAATGTTTAAATGTTCTTTAAAAAATAAATTCCTTTTGGATGTAAATTATGAAAATAGTAAACTGGTCAATAATTTTTTTTTCACGGCTGTGAGGTAAGTGCTACCTCACAGCCGTGAAAAAAAAATTTTATGTTTCAAGTCTGCTATGTAACTTCTGGTCAATAATTATTTCATATGCAAGCAGAAATACACCAGTTTACCTTTATTTATTGATCAACCTTGTTTTGCAAATAATTCTCTTTAAGTTTTCACTGATATACACAGGCACCTCATTTTTGCTGAGCAATCCTCTTCAATGTTTGTAAAAAATGAGTAATCTATCAGTATAATTTCCGTTTTTTTGTATTGTTAACTTTGGCGGGACCGATCTCTGCGGTTGATACGCATAGGTTTTACGCAAGATCACGAATAGAACTAGTTCGTCTTTAATACCAAAAAATAGTTACGTATAGCTGATAGAACGGCAGTTTATCATTTGATTTTTTCGTAGTTCATGTTTGTGGTACAAGAAGTTTTTCTGCCGAAGAAAATAATAAGAAGTTGATCAAAGCACCACCATACCCTGGCGATTATGGAAGCAGTTATTTGTACTGCTGGTACACCATCACCGCTCCTGATCACAAACTGATTCGATTTTGGGTTGAGGATTTTGGAACGGAACAATTTAATAGCTACTATTATATCCGGGTGAGATTTGCTTAATGCTGAAAAGTTTGAAAGATGATATTTCACACGCATACTATAATATCTGTACTTTTGGCAATCAAGTTTGTGAGAAAATCATATGCAAAAAAATAAAAATAAAAAACATAGCAACACTTGCAATAAACACTGGTGGAAAATTAACATTAAGAAAACATCGTAAAATTGCAAAACTTTTACTGTTAAAAATAATTACACTAGTGAACCACAGTGCAATATCAACCTAAGCTAGTTTGATGGTGACCAAATCAAGCAGTCTGTTTCAAAACAACGTGTGCAACCTAAAAAGGCCCCAAAATTTTTTGAAGAATAGGCCACGTTGGCTTAATTTTTTAGAGGAACGGACCGCAACAAACGCTTTTTTTTCGGAATTTTAGGAAAAAACTAAAAAAAGAAAAGAAAAAAGGTCTTTGTGGGATTTAAAGGGGTGGGCAAACGCACAAATTTATAATAGTTTGGTTCCTTGTAAAATTTCCCTAATGTCATTTCGAATTCGCCCCGTTTTACACTAAGTTAAATTACTATGACTATTCGTGGGCCGACCTTTGCGCACTGCTGGGCAAAAAGATTTGGCGCAAGAGACCATCTTATTTTTAGAATGTTCTGTAGGGTGGCTCTTATTTAATGGTAAAAATAAAAGTTGTTATTTCTTTAGCTATCTATTTGCGAATTGGATCTGTTTCACAAGAAGATACTTTTGGAGAAGTTCTGTGCATTTTGATTATTGTTTAGGGGTGGTACAGAGGGGTAATTTTTTGCAAAAGTTTTAAAATTTTCAATGAATTTCAAAAATATGTTTATATGTTATGCCTATCAACTGGCATTAATAGTAGGTATAAAGGTATAAAATGGGCAATGAGTGCTAAATATACAATAATTTTACATTTAGTTTCATATGGTACAATTGTTTTAACTTGCTTTCATGGGCAGCTTGCGGGAAAAACCTGCTGTAATTCAGAAGAATGCGATACTCAAATTCACATTGTTTGTTTTGTGGGGATAGAGCTATTTTTTAGCGGCTGGGTCGGCACTTCGATGATTAGAAATTACTAGCAGTATAGAAATTGTAGATATTCTTCATCTTTGGTTTAGAGTTTATTATATGCATAAAAGCAAGTTCTCTCTCAGCATTGTTATTCGTGACTCTTAAGTTTTTGACAACCAATTTCGTAGATCGAAAGCTTTGTACTTTTGACCAGAATCTAGGCTCTTGGTGGAAAAAATTGGAATCAAGTCGAAGTATTTTAAAAATTTCTTTGTCTTGGGAGTCAAAAAACCTTAAAGATGTTTATATTTTAGAAAACCAAAAATAATGAATGTTGAAGCTTTTTCAGGGAATTTTTTTCATCATCTTTATAGCTTGGCAATCAAGCGCTGCTTTTTTTCAAACAGAATGGCATCATCAAACAAGCTAAAAGCAACTAGCTCTTCAGACAATAAATGCAGATGTTTAGACATCTTTTGGGATGTGGCATAGGAAACTGCTTTGTTGGAAAGTTAAAGAAGAGATTTTAGTAAGCTAAACTTCGACGAGTTGCTTCAATTGCGTGAGGAGCTGTAAACCAAGCTTCAACATAGACTTATATTGCAAAAAACACACAGGTCTTTTACAGCTTCTTCCTCTTGAGTGATGACTGAGCAGACTCAACTGTTTTCGAAACATCCATATTTTTAAAGCATGAAGAAGTTTTCTCATCCAGCACGAGCGGTGCACAGGCCCAAGTGTACAAAACTTTGCACCGCGAGGTAGAGTTCCTCCTACAAATAAAATTGTAAGTTCCAAACGTTTCAAGGTAATCATGTTGAGGTTGTTTTTTCTGAAGGTGGTTAGTGGCAAACTGCGTCATGCAATGGCTAGTTTCTTCCAAAATCATTAAGCGTACACTTTTGTCAGCGATTCGTGGTTCATAAGACGTTGTGTCAATGCTCTCTCACTGAATTTATAATCCTTTGAAAAGGGAAACTTCAGGTTCTGAACTTGCACCCATATGCTCCATAACATGATAGCGACAAACTTGGAACACGAAATCTTTACCAAGTTTTTGTTCTTGCAGAACGAACGTTACATTTCGACGCCCATAGCAGAAAGGAGTATTAGTTGTAGTTGTATCAAATTATAGTGCTGCCACTTTCTCAAAAATGCCCCATTCTTCTAACGCATCAACAACAGTTTAAGCCTGAGCTTCACCAGTTCCAGAAGCTAATGCCGATTAACACTCAACCCATAGACAAGAACCGAAAAGCGATCTACAGATTTTTTTGGTTGTCAAGTCTTCCAAAAGCTTACCATCCCAGTTAGCTGTTGGTGATTCGTTGGCATGAAACTTATTTTGAATGTTTTGGAGTTGACCGCTTTGGTGGAACATCTTCTATCATATTTGGCTGAGTATCAGTAGCATTGCTGCTTGGATCCTTCGCGACCCATATTTTGAGAGCTGCTGGGTGCTGATATACAGGGAAAAGTATGCGCAATTGCGCGTTTACTATTAAAAAAATGGGATGTTGGGAAATAAATTCGGCCACCTACTTTGATGCATCACTGTAATTTTAACATCAGAATCATAATCAGAGGTGGACAAAGTAGTCGAAAAATCTACTTAAGTAGAAGTATTGTTACTTACTCAAAAATGTCTTTCAAGTAAAAGTAGAAGTATGGCGAAGCATTTCCACTTAAGTAAAAGTAGGAAAGTAGTCAAAATTAATTCTACTTAAGTAATGAAAGTAGAAAGTAATTTCGAATTTCACGTGTTTGTTTATTCTTCGAAGGTTTGCTGTTGTGACGCTTACGATCAGTGTTCAAGCAAAGCGATACTTACGGTAGCATATCAAAAAATCAAAGTTTTATTATTCTCTTGAAATTACACCGAAGCGTGTTACGAATACGATTTAGTAGGGACTCTGGGCTCATCTCCGCGCCTGGACAACACAGCTTGAGAAGAAATGTCACAGCGATGGCGAGTCGTTAGCAACACTGTTCGTTAACCGGCTGGGGAATTGAACTCCAGACGGGCCGCAGCAAACGCAACGCCGTTAACCGCTAATCTTTTTCGTATGAACCAGGAGTAATGCGCATGTCTAGTTTGTCTACTGTACCATGCTAATCAGGGTTCGGTATGCTTTTTTTTTAGTGAGACTGAGTCAACACCTGGTATTTCATGCAACGCAAAAACACACTACCCTAGATGACCTGTAAATGAATCGTCGTAACTATACAATAAGTTTCGTAGTACTGTACAGTAAAACAAACTCGATACGTACTTATTGTACACGTTGTGAGGTGGAATAATCAGTGGTGGGCAGTAACTAGTTACAATTGTAACTAGTTTCTGTAACTAGTTACTTTTTTAGTAACTGTAACTTCGTTACTTTTTTTCAGATGTAACGATATTTGTAACTAGTTACCAGTTTAGAGCCCTTAAAAAAGTTACAGTTACAGTTACTTTTTGTACAACATGCTTTGAACCAAATTACAGATTTTTTATGAATTCCATTCAAAATAATTGTATTACAAAGCCAACACAGGACGCACAGTCGCATGTCTGATCAACCATAACCTTTTATCCATATTTTCTTCACTGTGTTCACTGGACTATACATGTGGTTGCTGGTTAAAGTTTAAGTTAAAGCCGTCAGGCCTGTTTTTAGTCCAAATTTTTAATCACTAAAGTAACTGTAACTTGTAACTGTAACTGTAACTAGTCACTTTTTCAAATTTGTAACTGTAACTGTAACTTAGTTACTTTTTTGCCAAGTAACTGTAACTTGTAACTAGTTACTTTTAGAAAGTAACTTGCCCACCACTGGGAATAATGTACAAATACCTAACGGTCGAGTTCAACAATCCATTTAAACTTTTATTGGATTAAACCTGCTATGTACAATATGAAGTAAGCCAATCAGCAGGTCATCACAGATTCGTAACATCTAATACGTACAAATCTTCACCCGAGTATACGATATACCAGTTGGTATGCGAAACGGTAATTATGGTACTCGGTATACAGAGGGTATACGAAACAAAACTGCGATCTCCGAAAAAAAAAAGAAAAGAAAATGGTCTCCACTTACATTCGGGCTAGATTCGGTCTAATTTCGCCCAAATCTAAGCATGAAAAATCGGATCTACAAAAAAGTCTACACCGCTTACACGGGCTAGAATTTTTTGTGAAGGATACAAAGTTTTCGAAAATCGCAAAAGGTATACCACGTAAAAAAAGGTTGAAGAGCACTGATCTAAACAATGCATTACTCTGCTCGGTTGGCTAATTGTACAGCTCCCTTGCCTCTAGAGCGGTAAATGACAGTCACGCAAATGACAGTAGGCTGCTAAGATAGTTTAAATACAGGCTAGTCTAAATCTTATAATTTATCAATGCTGGTACTACGGTAGTAGCCCAAACGCTTACTGGTATATACTGGCAGCTATCGGCCTAAGTGAAGGCTTTCAACTACCGGTATCTATCTGCAATACTTCTTTGGAAAACCTAACAAACTATAAAGTACACAATAATACTGCGCCCACCTAAAACAAAGAAATTCCAGAAAACCTTGCCAAACCTCAAAATTGCGGCTCATTACCGGTACATAGACTGTAATCACAGCGTACCAGACTTCTGTTTCGCGTCCTGCACGAACATGTTTTCGATAAGCAGAGTTTCTAGATATAATGAGACAAACAAAAAAACTTCAAATCGTGGTCATTGGTCAAATCATCATCAAAAAGGATTGGCTAGGTGTATACTTCTACTTTACATAAAAGTTATTACTACTCAAGTAGCGTTACTTCGAGAGGATTTTACTTGAAGTAAAAGTAGAAGTATCAGAAATGAAAAATACTTAAGTAAGTCGCTCGTTACCGAAAATACTACTTAAGTAGTCTACTTAAGTAGAACTACTTCGTTACTGACCACCTCTGATCATAATAATGCCCTTCCTCCAGCTGTAAGCCTATTGCTTATAATGATACAGAATGAGAATATTTAAACTTGCTTGTACCACCTTTAAACATTAATCAAAATAGTCAAAATTTTTTTGTGGTGTGTTTTTTCAATAAATGGATCCATTTCGGAGGCGGAGAGCACAACTTTTCAGACATTTCAAAATAAGGGCCATCCTAATTTTCTGTCACTAAGCTCATAAGTATTGAGAATACTATCCTTTGACCTAAAGTGATGATTTACACGTTTAGATGATAGAATTGCATTGCAAAGTCTACAGTAGATTGGAAATGAAACTCGTTCAACACAACAAACAAAATTTGTTTAATCGTTTTGCGTGCTTCTGGTCTGAAGGCTACCAGCGCAGAACCCTTAGGAAGAGCCACCAGAAAGGTGACTGCTTAAAACAAGCAATGCGAAAAAGTTGTCTTTCAACAGGATTCGAACCTGCAGACTTTGGATTTTCGGTCCACTGCTCTTTTGGGTTGAGAATTCAAAGTGGACAGGTAATCTAAAGGCTACAGGTTCGAATCCTATGGGAAGACAACTTTTTTGTATTGCTTGTTTTTAGTAGTCGCCGTTCTGGTGGCTCTTCCAGAGGCTTTCTCGCTGTTAGCTTTTAGACCAGAAGCACGAAAAACAATTAAGAATTAAAAATCCGGCCTGCAAACGTCAAAAACATCATAATTGACTTATTATTAACAACAAAATTTGGTTGCTAGTCTGTATTGTTTAAAGCCATATAGTCCGAGAAATATAACCTTAGCAAACTGTAACATTTTCGGATATGAGTTCTCAAAAATTATTTCTGTAAAATTACAATTACAATTTATATATTTCGGCAAAACGTATAGTATACAAATCTAGTATAAAGTTCAAATTGATAATGAATTGAATGCCCATACATTTTGATACCAAGTTTTACTTGCAAAAATTATGGGATCCATATTTACTTTCTGCTCACATAAGGAAGCGATTGATGCTTAATTATTTGTAACGATTCGACCTCACCCGCTTTGGAGTTGGCCGTATTTCAAGCTTTCCGATTGAATGTAATGATTTTCAATTTGATGTGAAGATACTTTGAATTTAGATAAAAATAAAATGATATTACTCTTTTTTTTTCTTCGCAGCTGTGAGGTAGCACTTCCCTCACAAATATGATACGTAAGGGAAGTGCTACCTCACAGTTGTAAAAAAAGGTTATCTTTCAAATCTGCTACGTAACTTCTGAAAGTGCTATTGCTCAAAGTTTGTTGTATATTCGGGAGTACAATCAAGTTTTTGTTGTATTGTGCATTATTTGTAATGTGCTGTATTTGACAACCATTATCTTCACATTGTGTTTTCAGTTCTATGACAACTTAGTTAAAACCGGGACACAATTTCTCACTTTGGATCAAGCGGATCAAGCAGGCATCATGTATCACTCGAAATCTAACCTACTTGGATTTGAACTCAGAGCGTACAGATCCTACGTCTACACTGGATTAACACTACGATATACAGCAGTAGGTGAGCTGAGAGCAGGAATTAGCATGGTGCGTAATATTCTGCGTGTGTAAATTTGCTCATCAATTATCACAGCTATTTTTCTCATGAACTATGCAGTAACTCTGATGTTTAATGAAATTGCTGTTTTTGAGCATTATGTTCAAAAGATTGCAAAAGTCTTTTCCCTGCATCCTGATCAAAACCATAAACGAAACGTAATTATAAACATTGACGTTACAATAGTTTCTTTGTAATAAGAATGTACCGAATTAATCAATGTTACCATGGAGTTGCTGTTCATTTTTTGTGCTTCCGGCACTTGGTTTTGCACAAAAGCGAAAGCATTCACTTAACGTAACCCAGAACGCAAGCAAAAAATAATAAGGTTTTGTTGCCGTTGTTGCAATCTCTCAGCAAAACACGTTCACACGTTTGTTCATTTTTTCAAAATGGGTTTAGTTTTTGCTTAAAACTATCGATTTAGTGTTATGGGCAACGGTCGAAAAAGTTAAAACTACTCCGTTAGTTTTTTGCAAAAAAAAGAGCTAAGCAATTTTTTATTGTGCTGTTTTGACGTTTGCAGGTCAGAGTTTTAATGTTTAATCGTTTACATACTTTTTGCCAAAAGACTACCAGCGTGAAAGCATAAGAAAGATTCACTAGAACGGCGACTACTTGAAACAAGCAATGCGAAAAAGTTATTCTCCCACATGATTCAAACTTGCCGCCTTTGGATTACCGGTCCATTGCTCTACCATTTGAGCTAGTAAGTATGCATGCTCACATGCTAAATTTTGGCAATTAAACTCCAGCAATTTGCTTTTACTATGATGTTGATAAAAATTTAATTGTTGATGATAATTTAATTTATTCTGGCCTTCAAACATCAAAACATCAAATCATACGAGTATCGTTCATAAAATATACTCGCTGTATTTTTCCGAAGCATGTTACGACTCTATGGGGCCCCTCTCCATGTCATTGCGCCTGTGCAAAACACAGCTTCTTTCGAAGAAATGTCGCAGCGGTGGTGAGCCGTTGGCAAATCTGTGTCCGATTTGACCGGCCCGAGATTTAAATCTGAGACTTCCCGTTCTAGAGACTACCGCGTTACCGCTGGACCAACAGGTCGGTATGTCAAACAATTGAATTACTGTCAACACCATAGTAAAACTAAGCTGCTGGTTTTAAATAGCCAAAATTAAGCAATCGAGTATGCGAGCAAGTGGTATAGAAGTGGACCGATAATCCAAAGTCTGCCGGTTCGAATTCTGTGGAAGGATAAGTTTTCTGCATTGCTTGTTTTACAGTAAGTAGTTGCCATCCTGGTAGCTCTTCTCTAGGCTTTCTTGCTAGTAGCCTTTGGGCCAGAAATCACGCAAACGATTAAACAAAAAAACTATACAGAGTGAATTTAATCTATGACGCAACAGCAGAAAATTGTGAATATACTGTAAGTTTTGGGATAAGTGTTGATTACAGTATTTTGCCGGTTTGGTCAATATTGGACAGTGGTATAGGTATGCAAACTCGATAAACTGCGCAGGCATCAGGTTAAAAATTTAAACGAATATTACTTTAAAGCAAATCGCAACTCAACCAATGCCATTAGATCTGTAACTGGTTTCTTTACAATGTTATCAGTAGCCCTATTAGTTGATACCAGATACCAGACAGGTTGGTTGCACAAACGGTAGGCTATCCGGACACAAATCCTTCAGTTGTCGTGTACAGACGCGAATTTTTTGCTCTGCAAGTCAGAAAAATTAAGTTAGAACTTTGAGCAAGGGAAAAGTTCCATTTGGCGGAAAACACTATTGAAACTCTACTGAAACTCTAAAGATTATTTTGGTTGAATAAAGTAAGGAAACGCTCAGTGGAACTACATTAATTTCTGAAGAAAGTTAAAGAAAATTCTAGCCTAAGTCAACCTCTCGCATAGCTTGATCAATAAGACGCCATTACAATTATAACGTCATAAAATAACGTTACAACATCATGCCTGTTAAAAATTAAACTTCATTGTGGAAATTCAAGTTGCTGATAAAAACATTAAAGCTTCTTTACGATTACTAAAGCCGTTAAATCGTTTAAAGAAGAAGAAAAAAAAATCAAGGATCTAAAATCCGTAGGCGTAGTTAGGGGGTGGGGGGGGGGGCAGGGGACCTGTCCCCTCCAATCGAAATGCCACCAATGTTAATCATGTGACAAAAAGCCTTGTTTCTTCAGTTTCTTTTTGCGTCCTCGCTCGTGTTCAAAAGCACAAGCGTATAACAGTTTAAGCCTACAACAATAATTAACAATAATATTGACAACTAGGGGGCCCATGCTCCCACAATTCAATTTTTGCCAACCAATTTAAATGTATAATCCGGGTGAAATTAAGGGCTTTGTCTTAAAAGTTGCTACCTCTGGTCCTCGTTTAAGCCTTTATGAACGTAATGCAATAACCAGGGCCTGATTTACCATATGGCACAGTGCCAGGGGCCTGCGCTCAGATGATAATACTTTTTTTGGTCTTCACCAGTGATGGAGTCGAGTACGAGTACCGCAAAAAACTTCAAGTACGAGTTCGAGTACTGTTATTGAAAAATGTACTCGAGTACGAGTACCGTAAAAAAGTTCTAGCACGAGTACGAATGCGAGTACTTTTACACGTTTAGCAAAAGAAGTTTTTAAGTTGTAACAGCTCAAAATTTGTCGCAAAAACATAAACGAATACGTTTTTTTCTGTCAGCGGGATGTTAAGAATGTGCACAACTGCAGGCGACAATTTTCTGACAAGTTACACACAAAATTACTGTTATATTTTAAACAAATTAGGTACCCTGTCGTTGAAAGCAAGTGCACGTTTTTTTGCGCGTCGTAAAAAACCTTGGCTTGCAAAAGCTACAAATTGCTCATTGTTGCAAGAAGTTCTGTTGCAGCCGCAGAAAAATGTTTAACTCTAAAACTGAGCAAAGAATTAACTTGAAATTTTTGGTAAAATTCAAGCTTTGATGGAAGTTTACGCCAAAGAATGCATGTCAAGAACCCGCGTTTTTGAATGCCACAAAAGATTTTGTGAAGGCCGGACTGAAGTTGAAGATGATGAACGTTCACGACGCCCAACCATATCAAAAACCACGAACAATATCCGAAAAATTGAAAAAATTGTCCGAAAAGATCGTCGGCTTAGTATTCGACTGATAGCAGAGAGGATGTCCGTTGACGAAGAAACAGTGTGGCAAGTACTGCATGACAATCTGCATATGACAAAGGTCTGTGCACAAGTTGTTTCAAAGCTTTTAACAAGCGATCAAAAAGAAAAACACCAAGAGATTTGCGATGACATTTTAAAACACATTGAAGAAAACTCTAAATTTTTAGACAGAGTGATTACTGTACCTGCGATGAGAGATGAATTTTCCTGTATGACCCACGGACCCAGAGACAAAGAGGCAGTCCATGCATTGGAAAATTGCAAACTCACCCCGAATTAAGAAAGCAAAATAAAGCAAAATCAAAATTGAAGGCAATGTTGATTGTTTTTTTTTTATGTTAAGGGTGTTGTCGCGTTGTTTTTTTTATGAAAATCCGAATGAAATGCTGTGTTGATACTAAGGGAGAATACATCAAAGGGTAAACAAAATAAAATGAGCTTTTTTTCTTCAATAAAATTGCTTTATGTCACAAGTCTTGTAATTTAATAGCGACACCTCGTATACCGTATGCTTCTTTCAATCACAAATACGCTTTCAAAGTCCTCTACTCTAAACATGATAACCCACAACAATTGTTAGAGAGCTTTTGCGATTTAATGTTATATTCAATTAACATTTAATCATAGGTGGGCAAGTTAATGCAAAACGTTAGCTTCGTTAACCATTAGTCCCTTAACAAACTTCACATCTCCGTCAACGTTAATCCGTTATTTTCAGCTTTAATTAACGGAAGTTAATAAAGTCCGTTAATATTTTGCGTGTAATTTACATTTCTTTTTATTCACTCGCTTCAGAGCACATATTGACGTTTTTGAGCTGATTGTAAGGAAAAATTTTTTGTTATGGTGGTCTTTTTGTGTTTTGGAAGTTATATTTTATAGTCTAATATAATTTCAAGACAAAAATAAGTTCAAATGCACTAATAAAGCTGCGATTGGAAAATCTTTGGAAATTACGGACAGCAATAATTAGACCTATGAGGCTGCAGCTTATTATTCGCCATAAAAATGAGCTCCTTTCTTCGCTTTCTTTTATAAAGCTCGTGCTAATACGCAACAAGTGTTACCAGTGCATACTGGTTTGCACCATTATGATAAATGAATGGTGCAAGATATTAACGATAAAACCTTTAACGGAAGTTAACAGAACTTAACGGAAGTTAATTTAGTCCGTTAACCCTGCAGCAGTGCCATGAAAAAAATTACTTGAGCAGTACCTTGGCGTCAATATGACCCCATTCTTAAAAGTTCACTAAAAGTCAAAAACATAAGTCAATTGCATGACTGTTAGTGTTTAATGTTGAAATAATTCCAAAGAGTAAATGATAATGCACAAAAGAAACTAAAAAGCACTGAAAATTTAATTACATTGAAAAGTAACTAAATACACAGTTTACTTCTGCAGTAGACAATTATGCACTTCAAGGTGCTCTTGAAAACAAAGTATGGCAAAAAGAACGGAAACTTTTTCAACAACAAAAAAATTGATTGAATTAATTAAATTCTGACTAATAAAAAAATTAAATTCTTTATCAAACAAAGTTCATTGATAAATTAGTTCATTCTTCATATAGATTGCAAGCCATTTTGCTGTGTTCCTCACAGATGCTCTTGTTACATCTATAGCAGGTAAACCTGTAATTTTTATTCTTGGGTCTTGGACAAGGAAAACACAAACCGGCATCTTTTGCCATCTGGCCATTGATTACTCTTTTACCAAGTTTTTTCTGAACTAACCAAAAAATAATCTGTAAAACACGAACACATTTTCGTTTCCCAAATAGTACCATGGGGTCAATATGACCCCGACCAGTACAATGCAAAATTTTCACTGAAAAACGAAAGTGGAAATAAGTTTGCAGCAGAGGGAATGTTCATTAACAAGCTATAAAAAAATACAAAATAATAGTAATTGGGTCGGGGTAATATTGACGGCATGGTATCACAGCAAAAGAGGTTGGGGTCATATTGACCCCATGGTACCACTGCAGGGTAAACACGAAAAAAATTTTTAACGGATTAACGAGTTAACAAAAAAGTTAGCTTTGTAATTAACGGATTAACGATTAACGGACTTGTGCCCTCCTATACATTTAATTAAAGACTATCTATAACTTGTAACACTCAACTGCAAATGACTTGTAGTAAATGTTCTCAAAATAATGCTGCATTTCAACGGAGGTGACTAAGTAAAGTTTGCATAAAATAATGCTGCAATTTAGTATCAGTTACTAACTACTGTAATTTATAGTGGTATTATTATTGTGTATATTTACCTGTTTACTGCTCTGTTATTTAATTTCAGATCTAACGTTCATTTTTATAAAATAATCCTAATCAGTGCTTAGTCACGTTAATATTTCAAACGCATTTTACATGCGTTATCAAAAAAGACTTGACTAATTATTTTATCAATTTCTTGCAAAAAAAGTAAAATTTTGCCAAAAGCTGCAACTCAGCTACAGAATAATTATGCAACTTAGCTATCTCTTTTTGACCTAAATTTAACACCAAAAATATTGCCTCCAAATCTAAGTCTATGCCTTTTGGGATACCCCTACCAATACCACTGTAAAACTATTATTTGGGATTGGGAGATTACAGCAATACATCTACTGAAGAAAATATTCTATCAACATTTGAGCTGAAACCGTAAAATGCTTACCCAACTGATGCAGTCGTTGTAACACGCGTGGCTCGATTTCTGTGGTATGTAACTTTAATTGCAAAATATATTAAAATTTGCTGCAACTTTCACACGTTTTCTGCAGCAGAAAGGCATTTGGTGTCAAACGATACTATGTGCTGTCAACCCTATCACTTTACCATATTCCAAAGCTTGATTTCACTCATTCTAACCATTAAAAAGCTGTTTGTTCAGCTGCGGTCTGCACGGATTCAATCAAAAGCAACTCAATGAATTAGCGGGTTTTATTGGCTGCAGTTTGCTATCAAAAATTCATTTTGTTTATTACTTTTAGCGAAGGCCAAAATGTACTCGTGTATTCGGCACTTTTTTTGACCAAGTACCGAGTACATTGACCTTCGAGTACAAGTACCAACCGAGTACTTGGGGTTCCGAGTACGAGTACTCAAAAAATGGTACTCGAGTTGTACTCGAGTACGAGTACTGTACTCGAATACTCCATCACTGGTCTTCACTTATATTTAGCAAGAAGATGTTGCGATAATTTTTAAAGTACCAGGGCCCTTGCCCATATGTAAATTCAGCCCGGGAATAACATGGCTAGTAGGTGTAACCACGTATTGTACCATTTTTCAAGAACAGTTCTGCTCCACTTCGCCAGTTTTTAAGCGAAATAATTTTTTTGAAAAAAAAAATTAGCTAGGTTAAGCTCATTAAACAAATTATTAAATTTTAATTGAGGGGGCCTGGGCCCCCTGGCCGTAAGATACTCCTATAACTGGTTAGTTTCATGTCAAGAATCTCTCAGCAAAGTCTTCGAGTGGATTATTATTAACTGCTAAAATATTACAGGATTTAGTGCAACTTACTTCTCCCTACCTGGGCCAAATCACTTACAAATTTTAACACCAAAATACAAGATTTCAAACGTGTTTTGAATTTAAATTCCCAATAAAAGGAAGATTAAACAATTTGATTTTCAATTGGCTTTCAAATATTAAAAATCTAGTTCTTTCAAATGGCTCTGAACACGTACGAAATGTGATACAGTGGCATCAAAATAGCTTTTTTCCAAAGAGTTACAAAAAATTGCTTAGCGATTGGGGGCTTCGCCCCCAGACCCTTATAGCCTCCGGCTGCTGGGGACTCCGTCCCCCGACCCTCATCTGTGATGCGTTTGACTAACACTAGTTTATACAACACGTCTCTAAAGATAAAAATTTTCGCTTTTTAACAAATGGTTTAAGCCTTCTCCTCTTAGCTAAATCCCTCCTAAGTGCCAGCCAGGCCACGGCTACTGATTTTCCATTCTTCGATATCTTTGCCCCATAAAAAGCTCCTCTTTTGAAAATTTCTGATGATGTTATTGCCAGTCATTTTTGGTTTGCCCCCCCTCCCAATCAAAAATCCTGACTACGCGTATGCTAAAGCTGAGATCTTGGAGATGAATTGCAGTAATAATTTTATTTCGACTCAATACGATCATTTTGAAAGATGAGTATTCTGAACATTTATGAAGCGAATAAGAAACAAGAAGTAGAAATCAAATAGTTGAAAGCTGAATCAAATGAACTAAGTGGGCGAGGTGCTAAGGAAGCGACTAAACTTAAAGCACTCGACCAATAGCCAATAGTCTCGTCAAAATCTGGAGATAGTTTACATTCTAGTACATTCTAGTGAAGATACCGATGCGATTGTGCAAGACAATGCTGAATTATTGCAGGTAACAATCTCTTCTAAAGATATTTCAACTTCTCATAGCCTTTTGACTAACAGCAAGTCCAAGAGCAAATATTTAAATTAGAAGCTGATCCCATCCCTCGTGTAAAATGCCTTGGTCGAATAGCCCTTGTAAAAGAGGGATAAATCGTCTACCTGTTTTCATAAGGTTTTGCAATGGTGCTGATAAAAATATTTAGCCCAATTTCTTCATAAATAGGGAATATTGCATCACGAAATCTTGCGTTGTTATTAATCGTTTGCGTGCTATCTGGCCAAAAGGCTACCAGCGCGGAAGCCAAAGGAAGAGTCACCTGAACGGCGACTTCTTAAAAGCAAGCAATGCGAAAAAGTTGTCTTCCCGCAGGAATCGAACCTCCAGCCTTCGGATCTTTTCAAAAAAAAAAGCAAAAAGCAATCAATCCGAAGGCTGCAGGTTTTTCGCATTGCTTGTTTTTCGCACAGCTTTTTCGCATTGCTTGTTTTAAGTAGTCGCCGTTCTGGTGGCTCTTCCCTAGGCTTCCGCGCTGGTAGCCTTTAGGCCAGATAGCTCGCAAACGATTAATTATAAAAGCTCTGGCCAGCAAACGTCAAAACATCCCAATTAAATTAATATTAACATCTTGTATTGTGTCAAGAATATTAATTATCATCTAAAAAAATTCTTTGCAACAACCAAGGCGTCTTATATGACCATACGATAATGATTGTTTTCTGAGAACATCATTGTAAAACCTCATGTTAAAAGGTTGCGTGTGTGATTGATGTCAAATACCTTTACAAATCACAATATTCTTTTGCCTAATGAATTTCATGTCCAAACATTGTTCCACATTTCCAAAATACGTTTATCGGGTAAACCGTTTTTCATTTTTAGATTTCTGTGGTTCATATATGGTTGCGATTGAGAAAACACAAAACATTTCGACACCGAACTACCCTCAACCGTACAAAAGTGATTTAACTTGTGTCTGGACAATCACAACAAGCAACGATTATCTGGTCAAACTAGAAACTGGATTCGTCAGTAACGACACGTGCTGTGAAAGTCTTTATGTAAGTAATTGTTTTATTTTCAGCTGCTATACTGCATTTTTTCCAGATAAGCAAAAGCGCATCAAATTTTGAAATATTTTTCGGACTTGATGAACTTCGCATTTCTTCATCTTAGTTTCACGTACTTCTTGCAGAAAGAACCGCTTAGGGGTGCTCACCTTCTCTTCTGAAGTACAAGAGTTACTGGTTCTAACACCAACGTTTCTTTATGGATCCGTAACACTTGGGATTTGGAACAAAAACGCATCACACCCTACTCGTTCATTTCTCATGTTAGACCGATAACAACAGTCCATGGACGTAGTCAGATAATTTCTAATTTACGGTTGAGTTACTTCCAATGTGGCATTGTACGGTTCGAACCTTTGGAGCATTACTGAGTACTAGAAACAACACTGCATCTTGACAAATATGATGCAAAATATCAAGCACTGTAAACCACATGTCTTTGCCATAGGTGGGCACAATTCCGTTAATCCGTTAATAACGAAGCGAACTTTTTCATTAACTCGTTAATGCGTTAAAAAGTTTTTTCATGTTAACGGACTAAATTAACTTCCGTTAAGTTCTGTTAACTTCCGTTAAGGTTTTTATCGTTAATATCTTGCACCATTCATTTATCGTACCGGTACACACCAGTTAGCACTGGTAACACTTGTTACGTATTAGCACGATTCTTATAACTTAGAAGAAAGAGAAGAAAAGGAGCTCATTTTTGTGGCAAATAATAAGCTGCACTCTCATAATTCTATTAATCATCGCTGTTTACAATTTCCAAAGATTTTCCAATCGCAGCTTCGTTAGTGCATTTGAACTTACTTTTATTTTGAAATTATATTAGACTATAAAATGTAACTTCCAAAACACAAAAAGACCACCATAGCAATAAATATTTTTTTACAACCAGCTCAACAGCGTTAATATGTGTTCTAAAAGCGAGCGAGACATGCAAAATGTTAACGAATTAATGGACTTCATCAACTTCCGTTAATTGAAGCTGAAAATAACGGATTAATGTTAACGGAGGTGTGAACTTTGTTAACGGACTAGAGGTTAATTAAGCTAACGTTTTGCATTAACTTGCCCACCTATGGTCTTTGCTGTCTTATTTACATTTTACCGAAAGCAGTCTGCGTAGGATCCCGCACATCTCCCCGAAAAACACCTTCCAGAAAAACATTTCCCCGAAAAACACTTGGCCGAATGAATGTTGTCCCAAATGAACATTTTCCTGAACGTACACTTTCCAGAACGTACATTTGGCCGAATGGACATTTCCCCAAAAACCTATTTTCCAGAATTGACACTTCCCGGAATGTACATTTGGTCGAATGGACATTTCCCCGAAAACCTATTTTCCAGAATGGACACTTGCCAGAATGTACTTGATGTTAGCAATTATTATACAAGATGACAAAATAAAGCTCTTCGCTCAGTAAGCCGGGTAAATATATGTTTTATATTAGGTTTAGTTCTACGCCCGTGTATTGTACGTTTCTGCATAGTTCTTCGAGTCAGAGATGGAAACCGGTCCGGTCGACCGGCACCGGTCGGGTCGAGATTCTTCGACCGGCCGGTCAGGCCAGTTGAAAAACCGGTCGAATTCTCCTTTCTGGCTACTAAAAGACATTTAATCACCAACCGAAATATACTTATTTATTTTATCATAAATAAAACTTTTTATAAAACATCAGTAGGCTATAAACAAACCACACCCTTTGAAAACACTTGTTGAATGGTTTCAAGCTGTGACTAATATGCTGTGACCATTAAGACATGCACATCCAGGGACGTATTTAGGGTGGGAGTATTGCGCCATGCCTCCCGACTTTGGGCCACGGTACAAAGCAAAAAAGTGCAAAATATACGTTAAAATCGCGTGATCAGATTCTAATAAAGCATGCATGTGGAAGAGGCTTGCGTTACCTGGCATTTTAGCATCATTTTAATCAGCTTAAGAGTAGAAGTGGCGCAGATTTCAGATTTTTTACTACATGCCAAAGTCTTGCCGCTTTGAAAAGCTTGTTGTCAACTTAAATTTACCCACACTCTACACTGGGCAAGAAAGACATAGCTCCTACTTTTTTATATCTTACTAACCATTGCTTGTTCTGAAGTAGCAGCATTTCTACAAACTGCTGGGGCACAGTATATTTCGAATATTTTCTAGCCAATGTCATAACAGTTTAATGTTTTCAATGAAAATAACGGACGCGTTGCGTTCATCGGGATAGTTATTCATAACGACTTCGTACTACCGATGAGTTTATTTATTGTTTGACGTTTCGCTTCCCAAACCGGGAAGCTCCTTCACAACAATTTTCGGCAGTGCTGCCTTTGCAGTTACAAAAAGATAAATGAGAAAAAAATTGCAGCAAAAGATAGGTAACAGTAAAAACATACGAACATTACAATACTTGTACTACCATACCCAAAAACATTAAAATGATGGAGCAATAACATTATATAATATTGAAAATCATGTCACTAACAGCGTGAAAAAAAAGGAATATTGAAAAATTATGTCACTAACAGCGTGAAAAAAATTAATAATACTCGTAACAACTAGCTGCTTCACTAACAGTTTGAGAAAGCATGAAAAGGATCTATTGCAAAACATTATGTACTGGAAAAGGTTTTTAGCTCCACAGAGATTTATATACGGACGGAACAATTAATATAAATCTCTGTGGAGCTAAAAACCTTTTCCAGTACATGATGTTTTGCAATAGATCCTTTTCATGCTTTCTCAAACTGTTAGTGAAGCAGCTAGTTGTTACGAATATTATTAATTTTTTTCACGCTGTTAGTGACATAATTTTTCAATATTCCTTTTTTTTCACGCTGTTAGTGACATGATTTTCAATATTATATAATGTTATTGCTCCATCATTTTAATGTTTTTGGGTATGATAGTACAAGTATTGTAATGTTCGTATGTTTTTACTGTTACCTATCTTTTGCTGCAATTTTTTTCTCATTTATCTTTTTGTAACTGCAAAGGCAGCACTGCCCGAAAAAAGTTCAGTGTTTGCTGCTCGGCAAATTGCAAATAATCTGTCACCTATAGTTAAAAGTTGTAACTTCATTTTTTGCCTTTTGCAAAATATCATTTGAAAGAACGTCCAATAATTTAGCTTGTGCCCTCCAGTGCTTTTTATGCTTATTTTGTTCACGTTTTGCGCTGCTCAAAACAGGTCATTCAAACCGAAACTTAACCAATAAAGGTCCTAAAATTGAGTCAAATTGAGTCATTTTTTATGCGTTTTTTTTCTGAGACCCCCGTCCAAAGTCACAAATTTTAACACCTCACCCATGCCCCCCCTTTGAAATTTTTTTATTAAATACATTGAACAGTGAACAAAAATCTCGTGTCAAAAACCGGTCGACCGGGCCGGTCAGAAACCAGTCGACCGGCCGGTCAACCGGCGATGATTTTGAAATTTACCGGTCGGGTCGGGTCGAGAAAATCCTGACCGGTTCCATCTCTGCTTCGAGTACCCAATTGGAAAAAAACTTGCCAACATTATTGAATTGATCCCTAGATAGGCGTAACATATTACTAGGAACTGCATAATAATTCAGTATAGAAACAGTTTCAAGCCTTTTGGGTTTTCGAAGAATAAATTGCTGAAAACTAAACTGTTTAATTGATAAATGTTTAAGTGCTGACCTTAACTCAAATGCATCAAAAAATATATATTCCAAAACTTCATTAACAAAATTTAGTTACGGTGCCGTCTGCAAAACAACAACAGCAATTTTTTTACCCAGAACCGCAAAACAGTGGCGGCTCGTGTCCATTTTGAAAGTGTAAGCTGCAAATTATATAAAAACATTTTGATCCTAAAGAGTCAACGTCGTAGATAAATTCAACTACGATAAAAAAGTGCAACTTAACGTATGACGAAGAATGAGCTTTCTAGGTCAACAGAAGTCTATTTCGCAGTCACCTTTGTAATTATTCAAAATTTATGCCTCATCTATTGCAATGTCTCTAATGCAGAAGCGGCACGCCGAGGCCCGGGCACGGACAAGAAAAACTAGTTTAGATCGGTATTACTGATGTCGAAAGTTCGATCTAAGATTTGGCCATGGTTACCGGCACGCGACTGAAGACATGTTTCAAAATCTTATGGATAGACATTATTTCTCCTTAAACATTAATTCTTTATTTAAATATGCGTTTAACCATGGTTTAACATAACATCGCTCGTAGCAACCTGGCAGTTTTAGTCGCTGCTTTAATGATTGGAATTTTATAAAGAATAAAAATGCCGATGTAAAAACTTTATCTGATCTAATTAAACAAAAATTGCCAAAACGTAATAAGTACACATCTGTAGTTTAATTCTTACGACAGGTATTTTAACCACGAAGAAATTCTGATCGGTAATATTAATAAGACCAAGAATGGTATAAATATGGCTTTGGCTGTACAATTATAAAATTGACGTTGCTTGATCATTATTGTCAACTTTTCGAGACATTTAAATATCGAAAGCAAATAACCAGAAGCTGTTAAAGTTGGTGAAAAAAATTTGCAAGAGGCGCATTTAAATTATTCATCTAACTATCAAAGACCACATATTAACAAATTCATTTAAAGCAATTGGGTCGCTATTTAAAAGCGTAATAAAGTACAGTCAAATTTGAATACTGTCGCGAAGTCCCCAGATATCACTCGCGATGTTATGTTCTAGTTTAGCATATATCCTTCCACGACTCTACAGTCTACACCAACCGCAGTTTCCTACAACAGCATAAGATGTGATATATTCAATAGTTCAATGCTTGCTATCCAAAAACACATTTTTTACATTTCTCAACAAGTCAAAAAGCTACGCGAGCCGCAGCTTATTTTTGTCCATTCATTACAGCAGAGAGTAAAGAAAGACTTGCTGTGACGTCAACGAGGACAATTTCAATGCATTATAAAAGCGCAAAGTGAACAGCTTTTCTCAAGTTTCCAAAATTTTTTTTGTATTAAAATAGTTATAAAAAGGCAATAATTTTCTAATTTTTGCGGTCGAGCGGGAAAGAGGAGGAGGCAAAGGTGATTAATTATTTACTGATCTCCACAGCAATGCTAAAAATCTCCAAAATAAAAATAAAAATTTCAGCAAAAAAAGGAAAATGAACAGACGATGCAGGGTATGTTGCAGCTTTTTCAGCTTCCATTACGAGCTGTCCTTGCCGCAAAAATATTTAAACCTGGGTCAAAATAATCTTATTCCTTAATGAATATGATAAAAAGCGTCATTTGTTTAAATGTGACTATTGTCTATGAAGCCCATGTAGCCATCTCTACGTAATACAATAATGATAAAGATAGATCAGTCTTTTTTCACCTTGGGTCGGATTTTGTCGACAAACAATGATATGGTAAACGGTTTGATCTTCTTGCTACCATTTAAGAATGGCTGAGATGTCCCCAAAAATTTAAGTACAAGTTAACACCTCCAAATCTTGCCCTAATGCGACCCATGATGATTGGGTCGCTTCGTTGAAGAATTAAAAAAGATGCTGATGATTTGTAAGCGAAATGCCGAACTAGAATAATCGCTGTAAAATACAGGATAACATGCTTTCGTCGATTTTTAATTTCTATGCCTACTACGTTTCAAGAATGTAGATGATTGTAGATAAATTGACCGATTCGGGATATTACTCTTATTTAATAGGAAAACTGTTACAGTAATGCAATAAGATTTACGGGCAATAAAAAGTCAATATTTGTTATTCAAAAAAAAAAAATGAACGTTTTTATTATTTTTCTCAAAATACGTTTTCTGAAAAATGATTTAAGAATAAGTGTAATTTTATTCCGGAAAATAAATTTTCTGGGAAATGTCCATTCGGCCAAATGTACATTCTGGCAAGTGTTCATTCTGGAAAATAGGTTTTCGGGGAAATGTCCATTCGGCCAAATGTACATTCTGGCAAGTGTCCATTCTGGAAAATAGGTTTTCGGGGAAATGTCCATTCGGCCAAATGTACATTCTGGAAAGTGTACGTTCAGGGAAATGTTTTTCTGGAAAGTGTTTTTCAGGGAAATGTTTTTCTGGGAGGTGTAAGAATACCGCCTGCGCAATGTCAATGGATGAGAGCACCATCAGCAGCTAACTAGTATGTCCAGAAACCTAAAACGGTCAAAACGGCAAGTTTTCGAACAAAAGAAGTCAAACATAAGAGAAAATAATTTCTGACTCAAGTATTTCATTTTTGTAAACTAAATTGAAACAGTTTTTGAGTAGACATTTTTTGAAAAGTTTTCCTTAAGTTCCAGTAAGTTAAAAAATCACAATAATTATAATAATTTAATTGTAGTCGATCAGGCATTAGGCATCAGCATTTATTCATTTGCTTATACATTCATTCGACACATTAATGCAATACATTTCAGATAACCTCACCCACACAACTGAAGCTATCATCAAACGAAGTTTACGCATCTCCAGGAACGACGGTGGGACTTGATTTTGTATCCAAGAGCAGCACAGCAAGAAATGGATTTGAAATGCAATTCCAAGCAGGTTCAAAATTAAGATATACAGTATTTTAACCTTTTTTTTTTAATCTAGGATTCATTAGGTTTTATTATTCAAAATGTGTTATTACAATGACTTAGTTTGGAGCAGAAAAAAACTAGAAAACAAAAAAATTTAAACTTTGTCGGTTGCAATAAAAGCTCAAAAAAGAGCAGCAATCTTTTTATTTATATAACTTACTACAACTCTGCTCACTTATGCTAGCTTTTAAATGTGTGTTTTGGACTCTACCAGTAAGTCAAGAGGTCTAACGGGGCTGAGCAATTTAATTCTTTTAAATGGCTTTCAACTCTAGACAACTTTGTTCTTTCAAATGGTTCTAAAAACGAGTGAAATGTCATCCAACTGGCATTTAAACGGATATTTTGGAAAAATATTACCATAATAACCCTCTTGCGGCTGGGGGCATTGCTTCCTGAAAACTATAGCTTTAACTATGGCTGATTTTTTGCTGAAACTTTACTTTTGCGATTTGGAAATTACAGTAAATTCATGTTTTCTTTCTTTAAATGAACGAAATTGATGCTGTGTATTGTTTACTTTGCCAGAGTGTTAGTGTCTGGTTTTGCTCCATGTTTCAGGGACAGTGGCGGAACAAGGGTTTGTGGAACTCGGGGCAGAAGAAAATGCTTGGCCCTTGAGTAAATGCTTTTTCGAATGTGTAATAAACTGGCCCGATCCAGCTTAAAACTAACTTATTTTTATGCATGCGACTTTTTTGCGAAAGCTGGAAGCTTGACGTAACACAAAGGGTACCAGTTTTATACTGAACTACAGGTTATTTATCGCAATATCGCTTTTGCACTGAAAAACGTTTGAAATCGAAGCTGCAGCCATTTTTAACGTTCTCCAATTTGTTTGCAGTTAATTACAGTAGGTGTGCAAGTACTCCGAAACAGAGTTGCATTGAAAATATTAAAATGTACGAATTCTGTCTCAAAGAACAGATGCCTATGCAGAGTTGTAAACGGGCCAACTAGTTAAAGCCCGAACCCGAAAATGTAAGCTCAAACCCGGCTGGAACCCGAAAACTAATCTGAAGCTCAAATCATGCCCGAAAAAAAAAGTTAAGTTAGTTCTGAAAAATATAGCAATGTTGTCGCGTTATTTTAATCATATTTTTGCACTCCTAAGACCAAAAGTACATTTCAGGCCCGAGTTAGGCCCGGAATTTTTGTCAAATTTAGGCCCGAGCCCAGCTCGAACCCGACCCGAAAATCCCCGCCCAACTTACAACTTTGTGCCTGTGTAATAGTAGTGTCATATTTTAATCACAAACCAGAGATTCATTCAAACAAAAATTGGCGGTAGCGTACTTTTTCAATTACGGTTTTATTTGCTTTCCCAGTTCCCGAAACCTACATATGTTGGCCTTGTTTATCAAAGGTTTTACCTTACCTCGATACTAGCAGATTAGTCTAACCAGTTTAAAAATTGCAATTTGCAATGATCAATATTGCAACCATGCAGTCAGAGTCCCTACTACTGCTTTACACTACTGGTAGGCGTTGTATCTTCAGAATACTACTAATACTTCCGCAATGCTTTTCCTAAATCTATAAGTCGCTGAGTTGTTGGTGTTGTTGCGCATATTTATCCTCCTGTCACCGGACAACGTCAGACTCTAAACATTGGACGATCGGCACATTTTTCATTGCAATGACTATTGACCACTTCGTGTTTAGAAAAATCCGCACCTGCTTAGGAATTTCCAGCGATCCAATGTTTCTGTGGAATTCTTCGAATTCTTGTCCGCTGAACTTGCTGTTTGTTCGAAACCGCCAAGCAGAGAAAATCATCGTAAAGCGTCTTATCCAAGGACGCAACAACGTGACCAGGGTGCTGATTAAACCCAGATCATGCAATCAGGATCAACGTAAAAATGACGCCTTTATTCTCTCGGCCACACTGTCGAGTTGTGTGACCACGTAACTTTATCATCATCATTGCTTTGAAAAATATTTTAAATTCAAGTTTGGAAATAAAAATAGGCTAATAATTTTGTTACCAAATCATTTTCCTATACAATACTTTCCAGTGCCAGCACTAAAACTAAAAAAAGCGCGGGGCAAGGGCAAATGCCCGAAGTTTGCCCATTTGTTAATCTGCCACTTTCCATGTTCCAGAGGGGAGCGAGTTAGCTGTTTAATTGGCTAACCAGGTAAAACTAAAGATCGTTTTCAGTATGCATCAAAAACGAAATTGCTGCAATTCTATTCAAATAATTCAATCAAAAACAATATAGCCAAAATACTGTAGAACATATTTTTTGAGACGTTTCGTTAATTTCTTTAAACCATTGTCAATCTAGAACATAAAAATAAAATCACAGCGGACTCTTAAGGGAAAATCGCAGACTCAACGAGTAAAATTGGATGTTGTGGTTACAAGACATGTACTATACAGTACATGATGCCTGGATAGGTACGCGGAAAACATGTACGTTTATTAAAGCGTGAAGCTTTTATACTACCCCCCCTCTCCATCCTATTCCCATTAGCCCTAACCCTGTTCAAGTTTGAACGGTAATAGTGAGTAAAAAATCTAAAATTTTTGATTACTACACCCAATTACAAAGCTTACCGTAAGTAAAGAAGAATTGAAGGGTTCCGCGTAACTTATTCAACTAAACTATCCTAAACAGTGGCGGGATTGGACAAACAAGACAAATAATGAAATTGGACAGCAGATCAAAATTATTTTGCTGCATCTACTTGCCTGGCTATTTGCATTTAAACATTAATTTATACCAGGTATATACCTAAAAGGGATGGCCGACTAGCATTGTTAATTGTTCTCGCACGCATCAGTAATGTTCAAATTTTCGGTTTAATTTCTGATCAAAATGCATTGTTTCTTAGGGTACAAGGTGGGGTAGGTTGGATTATTTTTGTTGTAGTTTTGCTGGTGGATAGCCTAGGACTCTAACGACCTTGAAAATCGTTTGTTATTGATATAACGTATCTGAAAATGCGTAAAGCGGAATGTTGGAGCGCGAATGACAGCATTGGCGAATAGGCTAACCTATCATCTTGCCATAGCCTAGTATGGGTTATGAATGGGGGCAGCTGAGAACGTTGAAATACCGTCAAAAAAGGGCAAGGGTCATAATATTTTAACCTTTCCTACCCGCTCGCTCACAAAATCGCAAAGAAAATGAAGTGGAGGCGTAATTCAGTGCCATTCGAGCCAACTCGGCTAATGCGGTAGACGAATGAGAAAGTATATTAGAGACAGTTAGCGAGAAGTTATTGCAGTATCTTGGTACTTGGAATCTTAAAGTTGGCTGTACACTTAATTGCAGTGAACGCTTCTGTTTAAAGGCGAAGCTCACCGCAATGCGGTGTTTACAGCTATTTTGAAATATCATCAAGCAGGTACCTGGTACAACAGAATCAAGATAAAAAAAAGTTCAGAACAAGCTAGCTTCAAAATAATCAAACGCCCACGGCTTGTGTTCGATTAATTACTCTTGATTGCAAGCTGATTTAATAAAATTACGTTTGCATGTAAGTTCCTAACAATGCACTCGATTACAATGTTCGGTAGGCTAGACTGCTCCAGTTGCAAGGCCGTATCCAGAGTAGAGGGCCAAGCAGGAAAACTTGAGCCCGGTCTGGAAAAGTTTTACTTGGTAGTGGTGCTGTCTAGCGACACGCCATGTTAACTATAAATAATGTCTCTGGCAATCTTTGAACCAAAATATATTCCACTTTGGCCTAGGACTAGTTTTTTTTTTTATCTTTACCACATATTTAAAAATTGGTCCCAAATTTTTGCCGAGGACGGTTTTTTTGTCTTCTTAATTACGTACGAAATATGTTGAGCCCTGTTTGAATTTTTCTGAGTCCCGTTTGAACAATTAACGCATCTCGCTACGAACCTACGGTCTTATATGGTTCTATCGTGTGGCCAGTCCAATCCATGACCAAAACTGCAATCATTTTGTAAGTGTGATTTTAGCGGATTTGAAAAATAAATGAAATGGCTCGTGAAATTCAATACGTGTTGTCTAGCCATTGTGTGTGTTGAAGCTGATTGAACTGCAAATCTATCACATTTAATCTTGCAGTGTTAAGCAGACATTTTATCTGAGACTGATGTTGCTGCATTATCCGTAGGCCTACAGTAACATGCTAACAGACTAAAAGTAACAAAATGCAGTAATGGTATTTAGAAATGATCATATGTCACCACTTAAGAATTTAAAATACACTCTGTGGCTGGGTTACAGCAATTCGCAAAATTAAGCAACTAGTTAAACAATAACAATATAAGTGAGTATAGGTATGAAGCCGATAGGTTCACTTCTTGAATGCTTTTTCTCCACAAACTTAGCATGTCATCTGTCATGACCAAAGTCAAACGTAAGCTAGGAGGTCCAAAAATATTCAGAAATCAAAACATACTTTTATTTAATGATATACTGCATTGTTTTGTGTTCGTGTTGAAATGAAGAAAATGAAAAGCAACAAATCAAAACAGCTGCAATTTTTTAATTTCAAAAGGAAGTAGGTATAATTGTTGATACAAAAAAGAAAACCAGGTTATTTAAAGCATTTGATAAATGCTTTGATTGCATGTTGGCCAGAGGTGGAGTCGAGGACACAAGGCTCGAGGCCAAGGCCAAGGACACAAAAAAAATCTGAGGTCAAGGCCAAGGACAGCCTTTCTGAGGACAGACCCTCTCGAGGCCAAGGACAGGAATGCTCGAGGCCAAGGCCAAGGACCAAGGACACAGCTGCAAGTGTTCTCAAAAAAAAAAAGATTTCCAAAAAAACAAAAAAGCTTTTTGATTGGGGAGCCCAAACCACAAATCACATGCAATGACGTCATCAAAAATTTTCAAACAAAGAACTTTTCGGGGGACAAAGATATCGTAGGATGGAAGATCTGAAATCGTTGCCTATCGGCACTTAACCACGATTTTGCAACGAGAGAGTGGTCAAACTAACAGTTAAAAAGGGCAAATATCTAACTTTGGAGACGTATTGAGAAAGCTTGTGTAACTCAAACATATCACAGACGGGGGTCTGGAGGCGGGGCCCACAGCCGCCGGAGGCTTTGGGGGTCTGGAGGCGCAGCCCCCAGCCGTTGGGCGATTTTTTGTAATTTTTGGAAAAAAAGGCTATGTTAATGCCATTGAATCACATTTCGCACGTGTTCAGAGGCATTTGAAAGCACTAGATTTTTGAAATTTGAAAGCCAATTGAAAAAAATCAATAGTTTAATGCTCCTTTTACTTACAATTTAAGTTCAAAACACGTTTAACATCTTGCATCCTTGAGTTAAATTTTAATTGCAAGTGATTTGGTCCAGATAGGAAGAAGTAAAGTGCTTTGTCTCTGGCTACATTTCAGCGGTAAATAATAATCCTCTCGAAGATTTTCCTGAGAGATTTTTTTTGTTATGAAAATAACCGGTTATAGCAGTGTATGTTCGGCCAGGAGGCCCAGGCCCCTCAATTAAAGTCAATGATTTGTTCAATCAGCATTCTCCATGGCTAATTTTTTAGAAGTATTTTGTGCGTAAAAACTGAATTGTTCGAGATGAATTACTAAATTGTTACTGAAAAATGGTACAATAGATGGTTGCGCCTATTAACCATGTTATTGCCGGGCCAGATTTACATCACCCTGGGCCCCTGGCACTTTGGGGATTTTTGCAAGATCTTTCTGACAAATATAGGGAAGACCAAACAAAAGTCTTACGATTTTAGGGCGGGGCCCCCAGCTGGTACTGTGCCATATTATGGTCAATCCGGCCCTGGTTAATGCATTACGTTCATAAAAAGGCTACATGGGGGTCTGAGATAGCAACTTTTAGGAAAAAAACTCTCCATTTATTCCGGGTTATACGTTTAAATTGGCTGGCAAAAATTGAATTGAAGGGGCTCCGGGGCCCCTGGTCTTCCATATTAGTGTTAGTGTTAGTTACTGATGCAAGCAAAAAAATGCTAAAAAGAAACTGAAACTGAAGAAACAGTAGGCTTTTTCGGCACATTTTTATCATTGGTGAAATTTCAATTGGAGGGATGGGTTCCCTCGTCCCCCCCTCCCCCCCTTTGGCTACGCCTATGCTTCAATTGAGGAAAACAAAAAAGGTATTCGCAAATTTTCCGCGAGGTTTCTGGCGTTTTCCAACTGTTCAAAAAATAGTGCTGTCCTCGAGCCGAGGACAGGGCAATTTTCGAGGACTTGAGGCTTCGAGGTCAAGGCCAAGGACTTCAAACTGTGTCCTCGAGGACGTCCTCGAGGCCAAGGACGTCTTCGAGGACTCCACCTCTGATGTTGGCTGAAGATGATTTTTGCTTCATATTTTCCTGACATTGGCATATGTTCTGCTCTTTGCAAAAGTTTTGATGCTGATCTTTATCTTTACTCATATCACTCTTAAATCTTCCAGCTTGTAACTTATCTATAATTGGCAGCTCCGTTGCATTGTACAGTCAAGCTAAATAATCACTATAAAAGACTTACAATAGTTCTGCAAAAGAAAAAAAATTCAACAATTGATTGAAGATAATTTTTCTACAAGTTACAGTATCGGGATCTATCTAGCCTACCGAACATTGTAATCGAGTGCATTGTTAGGAACTTACATGCAAACGTAATTTTATTAAATCAGCTTGCAGTCAAGAGTAATTAATCGAACACAAGCCGTGGGCGTTTGATTATTTTGAAGCTAGCTTGTTCTGAACTTTTTTTTATCTTGATTCTGTTGTACCAGGTACCTGCTTGATGATATTTCAAAATAGCTGTAAACACCGCATTGCAGTGAGCTTCGCCTTTAAACAGAAGCGTTCACTGCAATTAAGTGTACAGCCAACTTTAAGATTCCAAGTACCAAGATACTGCAATAACTTCTCGCTAACTGTCTCTAATATACTTTCTCATTCGTCTACCGCATTAGCCGAGTTGGCTCGAATGGCACTGAATTACGCCTCCACTTCATTTTCTTTGCGATTTTGTGAGCGAGCGGGTAGGAAAGGTTAAAATATTATGACCCTTGCCCTTTTTTGACGGTATTTCAACGTTCTCAGCTGCCCCCATTCATAACCCATACTAGGCTATGGCAAGATGATAGGTTAGCCTATTCGCCAATGCTGTTATTCGCGCTCCAACATTCCGCTTTACGCATTTTCAGATACGTTATATCAATAACAAACGATTTTCAAGGTCGTTAGAGTCCTAGGCTATCCACCAGCAAAACTACAACAAAAATAATCCAACCTACCCCACCTTGTACCCTAAGAAACAATGCATTTTGATCAGAAATTAAACCGAAAATTTGAACATTACTGATGCGTGCGAGAACAATTAACAATGCTAGACGGCCATCCCTTTTATGTATATTCCTGTTTATACTTTTACACGTATATACTAATCACATCATATTATTTTATGAGATAACAGAACAAAAAAAAAGGGAAAAAGAGAGAATAACGTCATACATTTCAATACGAAATATTAAATTATTATGAAAAAAAATGCATATATGAAATCATGTACTGAAAACAAACAGTGGTGTGGATGATTCGTCAACATTGATTGAGAGTAGTTGCTATTGGTTAAGTAGAATTTCTTTTATTAACAGTTCCCTGGGATGATTTGCTGTTGTAATAATTTCTAGTTGATTAAAATTAATTACGTGTGATGGATTTTGCAGTAGATGCTTGGTTACGTAGGTTTGTGTTCGAGTTTTGTTGCCAGGATGGTGTTCTTTTAATCTTGATGTTAAACTCCGTTTTGTTTAGCCAATGTAGCTTCCACCGCATGAGCAATTTAACGTATGAAACAACGTTACTCAGGAGTATAGCGGTTTGTTTATCGTTGTGAAAATAAGATTTCCGAGTTTAAAAGTATTGTGAATAAAAACAAATTTGATTTTGTTTTGCAATTTTCTTTCAAAAAATGATCTAAGTTCTTCTTCTACTTGAAGTGACGTTGATGCAATATAAGAAAGTTATAAAAAAATACAGCGTTGATAATTAGAATTGCTGCTATTAGAATTCAATTGGTGGTTGGTGTTTAAAAATTTTCGAATTTGATTTTGTACGAAAGAAAGAGGGTATCCATTTTTAAGTAGCATGTTAGTGACTGTTTCAAACTCATCGTGAATATTTGGCCAGGCACTGCAGATTCTGTAGGCTCTTGATAGTAAACATCGAACTAGATTGCATTTGTATTTTAAAGGGCATAAACTGTTCCATTTAGTATACAGTCCTGTGTTTGTTTTCTTCCGGAAGACGCTGGTTTCGAATTTGCCATTTGATGTGTCGATTGAGATGTCCAAGTAAGGCGAATTTATTATTTGTTTCGAGTTCTTTTGAGAATGTAATGTTGGGGTGAATATTAGAAATGCTTTGAAAATAATTATCTAGTTGGTTACTGTCAGAAAAAGTGCAAAACAGATCATTAACATATCGAATAAGTATATTTGGTTGTGCGATATTATTTAAAATTTGATCTAACACCCAAACTCATGCTCACGTCTGCTAATAGGGGCGCAATTGGGCTTCCCATAGAAACTCCATCAATTTGCTCAAACAACTGTCCGTTAAACTGAAATAGTGTGTTTTTGCTTGTCCAATAAAGAAGATTTTGGTGAGAAGATTTTTAACTGAAAATTGGTGAGAACATGAAATTTTGAAATATTGTTGGAAAAAATGCTTTTAAGAACCAAACTTCACTATAGATTTGGTTTTTAAAAGCGTTTTTTTCAACAACATGACAGAATTCCATGGTCTCACCATGTTTTTATGGAAAGTTTTTATTACTATTTCTACATGTTTTTATTACAGAGTTTCTATGGGAAGCCCGATCGCGCCCCTATTAGCAGACGTGAGCATGAGTTTGGGTGTTGGATCAAATTTTAAATAATATCGCACAACCAAATATACTTATTCGATATGTTAATGATCTGTTTTGCACTTTTTCTGACAGTAACCAACTAGATAATTATTTTCAAAGCATTTCTAATATTCACCCCAACATTACATTCTCAAAAGAACTCGAAACAAATAATAAATTCGCCTTACTTGGACATCTCAATCGACACATCAAATGGCAAATTCGAAACCAGCGTCTTCCGGAAGAAAACAAACACAGGACTGTATACTAAATGGAACAGTTTATGCCCTTTAAAATACAAATGCAATCTAGTTCGATGTTTACTATCAAGAGCCTACAGAATCTGCAGTGCCTGGCCAAATATTCACGATGAGTTTGAAACAGTCACTAACATGCTACTTAAAAATGGATACCCTCTTTCTTTCGTACAAAATCAAATTCGAAAATTTTTAAACACCAACCACCAATTGAATTCTAATAGCAGCAATTCTAATTATCAACGCTGTATTTTTTTATAACTTTCTTATATTGCATCAACGTCACTTCAAGTAGAAGAAGAACTTAGATCATTTTTTGAAAGAAAATTGCAAAACAAAATCAAATTTGTTTTTATTCACAATACTTTTAAACTCGGAAATCTTATTTTCACAACGATAAACAAACCGCTATACTCCTGAGTAACGTTGTTTCATACGTTAAATTGCTCATGCGGTGGAAGCTACATTGGCTAAACAAAACGGAGTTTAACATCAAGATTAAAAGAACACCATCCTGGCAACAAAACTCGAACACAAACCTACGTAACCAAGCATCTACTGCAAAATCCATCACACGTAATTAATTTTAATCAACTAGAAATTATTACAACAGCAAATCATCCCAGGGAACTGTTAATAAAAGAAATTCTACTTAACCAATAGCAACTACTCTCAATCAATGTTGACGAATCATCCACACCACTGTTTGTTTTCAGTACATGATTTCATATATGCATTTTTTTTCATAATAATTTAATATTTCGTATTGAAATGTATGACGTTATTCTCTCTTTTTCCCTTTTTTTTTGTTCTGTTATCTCATAAAATAATATGATGTGATTAGTATATACGTGTAAAAGTATAAATTAATGTTTAAATGCAAATAGCCAGGCAAGTAGATGCAGCAAAATAATTTTGTTCTGCTGTCCAATTTCATATTTTGTCTTGTTTTTTCAGTCCCGCCACTGTTTAGGATAGTTTAGTTGAATAAGTTACGCGGAACCCTTCAATTCTTCTTTACTTACGGTAAGCTTTGTAATCGGGTGTAGTAATCAAAAATTTTAGACTTTTTACTCACTATTACCGTTCAAACTTGAACAGGGTTAGGGCTAATGGGAATAGGATGGAGAGGGGGGGTAGTATAAAAGCTTCACGCTTTAATAAACGTACATGTTTTCCGCGTACCTATCCAGGCATCATGTACTGTATAGTACATGTCTTGTAACCACAACATCCAATTTTACTCGTTGAGTCTGCGATTTTCCCTTGAGAGTCCGCTGTGATTTTATTTTTATGTTCTAGATTGACAATGGTTTAAAGAAATTAACGAAACGTCTCAAAAAATATGTTCTACAGTATTTTGGCTATATTGTTTTTGATTGAATTATTGAAAGAAGTCCGTTTACCATGCTCCTATTCAAATAATTTGACGAAAAATATTTCGTTTTCGTACTGATTCATGCCATTCAGCACTACCGGTTTTTACATTATAAACTGAACAGATTCCTGTTGTTTTTGCTTTACTATTTTGTCAATAAAGCGATTTTTTTTTTGCTACTGAGTTACAAAATTGTATGAAAAATTTTCATCCCCCCGACCGCCGAGTGATTTTACTGTTAAGTCTTGACAAGAAATGGATTTTGCTCCAGTTATTGCATTGAATTTTATGTGTTAAAAGTTTTTTTTATACAGCGTATTCGGAAAGTCATTGTGCACTTTTCTAATAACTTTTATGTAAGTGTACAGTGACTTTCCACACACCCTGCGTTTTTCCGGTTTGAGCAAGGGGTTACGGATCCCTCAGACTCCTCTGGATGCGCCATTGCTTGAATATATTCAGTATAAAAAATACCACTCCAGGATTAACAACTTAAGGTCGTGTGTAGGACGTTTTTCCATTGACATGCTACGCACAGATTACATCTTTGCTGTAGTTGTTTTTCTCGCTAAGTCTTTGAGTGTTACTATGCTGTTAATGCTTTTTTGTACTCGGTTCTCCTTTTTTTTATTTCATTTTTGATGTATTTTCTTTTTACGTGAAGTTTCGTATTTTTACTTTGTCACACTCATTATTAACTTTGATAAATACATAAATCTCTTCATCTTTTAATAGTTTGACAGGTAAGCAAGTTCGGTGTTATTTTTTTAAGGTTAGGCTTGTTAACCGCTAAACAATTTTGAAAGACCGCAAATCTTTTTACTAAATTTATAACTGAAACTGCGTTCAACAAATGTTTCAATAACTCTTAAAAAAAACTCTTCAATAACTCTCCAATAACTCTTAAAAAAGTTTACTAAACCGATTTTGTACAAATGCACTAAATCTACCAAACTTTCTACCGGTGCGTAAAAAGTAACTACATTCTCCAAATACTGACTAAAATAGTGAATGACCAAAATGCCAGTATACTTTTCTCTATCAGCTTCCTAAAAGAGTTTATTAATTGATTGAACTAAAGCGAAGTAGTCTAGCCACTAGCTAACATTATCACTTTTAGTCAAGTTAAGAAACAAATGTCCTACTTGGCTGGATGGGAAGTCATACCAAGTTTCACGTTAGTCTCTAGCACTAGTCTAGAGTAAACAGTGATTTAGTGAAAATGACTGAAGTGAAATAAAAACAATTGGCTTTTACAAAAGTGGTTAGTGACGATTTCAAAAGTCGAGTTGTGATGATTTACTTTGATTTTGCTATAACCAAGCAGAATACTGGACACTGGCACGCTGGGATTTAATAATGTAAAACACAACTTTGACGAGCAGTTTATAAAGATTTTTTCCTAAATTTTCAGAGCGTACTTAGCTTTGTTTACACTATTAGGCCTTGTTACGTGCCCAAAATTGTGTTGTCTTGTGATACTCATCGAGGTACCTCTTGAAAACTTTTTTACAAATAGATTTTTAATGCCTGATTAATGATTGAAATGTCTTCGGTTGCAATCAGGTGCCGTTTTTTAGATATACCGCTTTTACTCGAACACGAATGAATATTTTAAAATCATACGCTTGAATAATTTTTTTTACTATTAGTGTTGCCGTTAAATAATCCACAAGTTTCAACAAAGATATTTTTTATCTTTCTTTGAATGCAAAAATTCAAAATATGATGAATTTAAACTAAATAGTTAATCGTGGATAAGTTTTTTGCTAAAAAGTTTGCGTAATTAAAGTTTTAGCTTGAATTTTTTGTGTTGAATTTTAAACATGGAAGCCTGCTTTGAATTCACGTGACCGTCGTAGATTGGCAGCTGATTGTTATGAATGCAAAACTTCAGAGCAATTTTTCAAGATAAAATACCGGTAACCATCAATAAAGAAATTATTTCTTGTAGAAGTTCGAAAAATAAACAAAATACCTTATGAATTCCACTACGTGTTTGTTATGATGATAGTCTATCCGCAAAAAGCAGCCTAATACAATAACTACTTCGAAGAATACCGATAAGCTTCGAGGAATATCGATAGTCTACGGCAGTCAGTAGCTATAAGTACCCCAGTGATCAGTAGGTTACGTTTATTCCAATCGAACCAAAGCACATCGTCAATTCGTCAATTCTAATAAATTATTCAGCTACAATGTTTTAAGATTACTGTAGTTTACTGCAAAGTTTCAACATAAAGCAATAGGCCTACACTTTCGCAAATATTGCAAAATAAGGCATAAATAAACTATGCTCCTTTTCAGCAATTTAACGAGAGTCATCCCTTATTTTGGGTTATTTTTTGGTTTAACTCCGGTGATTGTTTCAAGTGCTTAAGTGTGGCAGAACAGACATTCGAGAATTGATAAGCCAACCAGCAAGGGCTAAGCAGTTAGTTTCGAAGAGCTAAAAGCCTAGCAGTAGACCTATTTCTCAATGCAGTTATTGTATTAGGCTGCTTTTTGTGGATAGACTATCATCATAAGAGACATGTGGTGTAATTCATGAGGTACTTGATTTGTTTTTCGACTTTTACCAAGAAATAATTTCCTTATTAATTCTTAAGGATACCGGTATTCAATCATGAAAAAATATTTTGAAGTTTTGTATTCATAACGATCAGCTGCCAATCTACGACGGTCACGTGACTTCAAAGCAGGCTTCCATGTTTAAAATTCAACACAAAAAACTCTAGCTAAACCACTAAATATGCACTTTTTGTCAAAAAACTTACCCATGATTAACTATTTAGTTTAAATTCATCATATTTTGAATTTTTGCATTCAAAGAAAGATAAAAAATATCTGTTGAAATTTGTGGATTATTTAACGGCAACACTAATAGTAAAAAAAATTATTCAAGCGTATGATTTTAAAATATTTATTCGTGTTCGAGTAAAAGCAGTATATCTAAAAAACGGCACCTGGTTGCAACCGAAGACATTTCAATTATTAATCGGGCATTAAAAATCTATTTGTAAAAAAGTTTTCAAGAGGTACCTCGATGGGTATCACGAGATCTTTTTTCTAGACGTTTTTTCTGCTAGCGTAACAAGGCCTATATTGTAGAAACAGATTTTGAGATACCGCTGTACAATTTTGGGAGACCGTTTCGGTTCCTCAAATCGCCTTAAAAAAAACTCTGGGAACGGTTGCTCACGATCAAGAAACTTTTCCATAGTAAATTCGATTAGGTTTTTAACGAACTTTTTTTAGCTATATCTTAAAGTCTAAAAGTATTTTGGATACAAAAGTTTATGCGTTTCTTGATTTAAACTATTTTCGAATACCGGTACAAGCATCTTATTCTACTTGAACATTACTCATACTTAAACTTCAACATACCAAGTCTAATTCACTAGCATAATATACCAAGGGGGGTCCTTTAGGGACCACATCGTTTTTAGTGCTTAAAGTACTCACTGAATGGTAAAGTTCTCTTAATAAGTTAGACGATCTTTTTTAAACCTAGTTTCGATAAAATGCTCATTTAGATGTGACTAGAGTATTTGAAAAAATCAGCATTTGTTGATTCAGTACGCTTTGATAAAAAGCGCAGCCAAGTCAATGCATATTGGTACAGCAGAAACGAATATTTCGATTACTATCTACGATCTTCATTCATTATCAGTGTATAATCATACAAAGCCTATACTGCACAGCATGGTCAATCAAAATATCAAGTTTTTGCTACTGAAAGTAAAACAGAGGTTTTCGTACTAATGTAACGTGGTGAAAATTCTTTACCCATTTGATTTTCATTTGAGCATTTGATTTATGTGAGATCAATGTACTGAGAACAAATTTTGCAAAATAGTTTCTGAATTCATAGCCACCAAGCCCACCATCATACAATTCAGTCTCTGTCGCCTTCACAGTCTCTCACACACGCTACAGTAGTGATGGTAACTCTGTGCTGTTTGCAAACGAAGGGTTTCCATTTGGGACAGAAAGTGGTAACTTTTCGATCATCTTTTCGAGAGCATCGAAAACATTTTCCTTTTTTGCGTTTCTCATTGGACCTTCTCGTTGAGGATGAAGAACATTCAAGATTGCTAGCAACGGAAAATCCCATACTTTAAATAACTCTACGTACATGATGCTTGAAGCCAATCGGATTGCATGTTCTGCGCATGATATTGGTTTTCGTCAATTCTTAGCCCAATTCCATCAAGAAATGATATCTGCGATTAGGTTTTCTACTGTTCCAGTTTACATTTTCAGGGCTCCAATATCAAGCATACTCATGAAAAGTCGGATAGGACATTTGGAGGTTCATCTAGCACAAGTGTATTCTCTCACCAATTTGTTTGCATCGTCAACTCGTCTTCTGATTCCGATACATCTCCCTGCGGTATAAAATCTTCTTCGGATTCACTCAAAACATCTTCTGGGTCACTTAATAAATCCAACTCGTCTAGTATTTTAGAAATATCTTCACGTGTGCTTATTTGGCGAGCCATTTTATACAACAAAGGATTACTTGGTTGATTTTCTAAGAGCAAAAGTAAGCTCCAAAATCTGAATTACAAAATTTGTAATTTGTTACATAACATACCAAGGGAGGTACCATAGGGACCCCAGGCAGTTATTTGTTTCGTTTTGCTTACGTTAAATTATTTTTTCGAAGATTAACTGCTTTATGATCAACTTGAGGTATTTTTTGACACATACCAGCGAAACAAAAAAATTTGTTCTTTTAAGTTATAAGGAAGGCCGGCAAAATGACCTCTGGGGTCCCTTAGTGACCCCCCTTGGTATGTTAAGGGTTAAGATAGACATAGGCTATACCAAACGATGTGTAATTGTAATTACAGTTTGTTCACCAAGTTGCCTTGGCCAGAAGACAATGAATGGACCTTTCGGTCTTCCAATCAAGCTGCCACCTGCCCATTTAACTATCACACATGATGGAGGTTTCACACTCTTCCTCTAATTTCTGAACATAATATAGGGAAGCTGTAAACACCAATTTTTATAGTGCTTGTTTTGACCCGACCGGGAATCGAACCCGATTCTACCGTTTCAGTAGCAGGTGCTCTATCCACTGATTGGATATGAATTTTACCACATGCACAAACAGCAAAACTAACATCCAGCATACAAAAATTTATTTCAAAACAGTGCAATGGTTGCTGGTTGCAACAGTGGTGCAACCAGAGGGCTTGGGGGTTAAAAGGAATTTAGCCCCTCTCCTTAGCCAAGTCACTTAGAACTTTTGATCCTTCAATACACGCCGTCAAGGCTCCGCCTCAACCCCCGTTTATTTTACGCTTAAGTTGTACCAGTAGCTCAGCAGCTTGCGTAATAGAGTATGACACTTTTTTGCACACAAAATATTTTTACTTTTGATTCAAGCCCCCTGCCCCCCTTAGCAAAATCCTGGTTACGCACCTGCGTTGCACCTAAATCTATAAAATTGAAAATGAAAATCGGACAAAAACGTTTGCAAAAATATAACCAGCGGACCTCTGTGCAAAAATTTCTGGATCTACTCCTGTACCAGCTCAGTAATACTGTTCTAATAACGATATTTAAGTTCTTGTCTGGTTGTGCATTGGCTTCCAAAAGTTTGCCACTGTTGCAATAATTGATACTAAACCTTTTCATGTTTTTTTTTTAAGTTATAGTTGTCATTCGCGTTGTAATGTTGTAATATCAGTTATAGTTGTTATTTGCGTGAGATCCATTTCACAGTTAAGAGATATTCGATCCGGTAGCTTGTGGGCGGTGTCCATTCAACGCACCGTTTATGTGAGCAGTTTGTACGCCGTTAAAGAGCGATTAAAACCCTCAGCAAATAACATGCACCTCTTGAATATTCGTCATGCAAGCATAAAAGGCGATCATATTACCAAAGCTGTGTTCCAACTAATCCTAACACTTCTGGGCAATGGCCATTACTATGTCTTTTAATCTCAGCCCCAAGTTCCTTGGTGTCACTTTCGACATAACCATTGCCTTTGAGGCGTATGTTTGGAACCTTTGCTTCAAACTTTACCCGGTGATCAAAATTCTACGCTTGATTGCCTCCGTCACCTTAACCCATTTATGCTTGGCGTCCTATATGTAGGACACCTACTCAAACTGAAATTGCGCTTCGCACATCCCATTTATGGAGGTAGATGAACTTGTAATGCAATTATGAGTATTTTTTGCGCAAACTTCATTTTCATTTTTGAAAAAATTATTTCTTGTTAGAATATGGCGTGCTTTTGAAAACGTGCAATTTTGCTTCGGCCAAAAAATGAAGGTGCACTTGGAATCCTTTAAATTATCGCATTATTGCAAATAAGTGTGGAAAAATTTTTGTTGTTGTATTTATTCTATATATAACAGCCATTTCTAAAATAACTTTTGCTGCTTTATTTTCTCTACTGTTTTCGGTATATTTTGTTTCAAATATCGGTGTCGTATATGTAGGTCGCTAGGCACAAGCGATAGCAAAATGGCGGTCCCGGCAGCGGCAATGATTCTCACGCTGTACAAAAGCAAGCATTAGATTCCCACCGCAATTCTTACGCTCACACTCTAAAAGTGGTAATTATCTGAACAATGACATCATTTGACATCAATATAATCATTTTTCATCAATTGTCAAGCATTTTTATTGATCTTACAATAAAGCTGCGTGCAGTTTTCAAAGTTGATTGTCTTCTGCAATAGTTCAAAAGAATACCGTACCTATACTTAAAGTTACACTGAATTTCGTAATATTAAGAAGAATAAAAAAATTTTTGCCATCAAACCTTTGATGTCAAATACTTATTGTTGATATAATTGATTTCAAAATAATTTTATTGTTCTTCTACAGTAATTATTTCAATAGTACCGAAATTCTTTTGAACTATATTGAGAAAAGAAAACAACTTTGAAATTTGCTTGCAGATTTTGTCATTTACATGGGTCACGCCATGCCCATGAAGGTGAGCGCAGATTATCAGAGTTACCGTACTAATACTCGTAGTTTCGTAGGATTTTCAAGTTATATACCTCGTAGCATGATAATTGATAATGCAGCTTACTGTATCGAAGTGATATGATTGAGTTACTGTACTGTTGATGCATCGACAAAAAATAATAAGTTGTATTTGACACAATTTCGAAAAAACGATTGGCACCGTATTTGCGTGGTCAGAAAATTGATAAAAGTCTATTTTTAGCTGAAAAGTTTCGCAATTATAAGGGCACATAAAAAATAACGCTTTTTTTATTACTGAGATTTTGAAAATCTAACATGAAATCTACTCGATTTTATGGTAAAAGTAGGACTCCTGCAACATTGAGTAGACTATTAGATTTAGCAGAAGAAAACGCTTGGCCGTATCGAAATGAAGACGGACAATTTTCCGTCACAATACTTTCGCCGAAAAATGCCACGGGTTATATCACAGATGAAGATGGCGCCGGAACTATCAATAACTTGCCGGGAAGCATGCTTTTAGCGCCAGCTATTCTTGACGAAGGCAGCAATCCAAATGACGAGACTGTTGAAGAACCACCAAAAAAGAAGCGAAGAAAGCAAACTGATACACCATCTCGGTCCTGGGCCAAAACAGATCTGAAAAGTGACTTACCGGAGTGGGTGCCAGATGATACCATCATTGAAGAATTACGGGCTAAAAAGCTAACCCCAAAAGGCTACTTTGAACTTTTCTTTGATGATGAGATTTTTAATCTGATTGTAGAAGAAACAAATAGATATGCTTCTGAAAAGAATCGAAGCTTGATTGTGGACAAAAATGACATAAAATGTTTTATTGGATTATTGCTTTTATCTGGATATCTTGCTCCAGTAAGACGTAGGCTTTTCTGGAAAAATGCTACTGACACGTACACATCATGCCCTAGTCGCAAATGCTATGAGAAGAGATAAGTTTGAAACAATTTTTGCTAACTTTCATTTAGCTGACAACAATTGCTTAGATAACACGGATAAGTTTGCGAAGGTCAGACCTCTAATAAAACTTCTGAATAAAAAGTTTCAACAATATTCGCCGAAGGAAAAGTTTTACAGCTTTGACAAATCAATGTGCGAGTATTATGGGCGCCATAGCCGTAGGAGGCGGGGGGCAGGGGGGGGGCGGTCGCCCCCATTCGGTTCAAAACGTCGAAAATTGTCGAAAATTCGGGCAAATGGTCTATTTATTTGGGCAAATAGTCTGGATATTTGGGCACATCATTGCCAAAATATCGTCTCAGATTCGGTGAAGACCTTTTTTTTTTTGGAGAACACCTTCATTTGAACAGAAAAACCGTTCAAATTTCAGGAAAGACCTTTTTTTTTTCTGGAGAACACTCTCATTTGGACAGAAAAACCGCTCAAATTTCAGGGCCCTCATCTGGACAGAAAAACCGTTATCGTTCAAATTTCAGGAAAGACCTTCTTTTTTTTTTTTTGAGAACACCTCAATTTGGGCATAAAGAACCGTCTCAATTTTGACAGAGAAACGCAATGCATCAAGTCATTTTTCGGGCAAAAGTTTGCTGCCCCCCCAAATCATCTTCAGCTCCTACGGCCATGATGGGCGCCATGGATGCAAGCAGTTTTTGAGAGGTAAATCTATACGGTTTGGTTTCAAAATTTGGTGTGGTATCACTCCGCTGGGGTACATGGTTTGGTTTGATCCTTATCAAGGCAAAGTTGATTCATCTCGGACACAAGAAAATAACTTAGGGCTCGGAGGAAAACTTGCCACCAAGTTTGCGGATGTTTTAGCTAGCTTTGGCAAAAAATTTTTCCACTTATGCTACGATAACTTCTTCAATAGCGTAAAACTGGTGGCGACGTTGAAAGCCAAATTTGTGAAAGCAACAGGAACAATTCGTGAAAATAGAACCGAAAAATGCCCGCTGATTTCTAACGATGCTTTGAAAAAACAAGGAAGAGGCAACTACGATTTCAAAACCGATACGAACCACGGTGTAATTGTTTGCAAATGGAATGATAATAGTGTGGTAAATTTGTGCTCAAATGCGGCGGGAGTTCACCCCATTTCTAACGCTTCTCGGTATTCATCCTCTGAAAAGAAGCGTGTGCAAATTGAACAGCCATACTTGGTCAAGCTCTATAACGAAAATATGGGAGGCGTTGACAGAATAAACCAGAATACTTCAAACTATCGAATTGCAATGCGAGGTAAAAAGTGGTATTTTTGCTTGGTTTTCTATATGTTTGATATTTCCATCAACAATGCATGGCGATTGCAAAAAATTTGTAATGAAAATCCGATGGATTTACTGCACTTTCGAAGATATATTGCCAGGACTTACTTGTCTCAGTATGCCAAGTCGCCTCATAAAGGACTGCGAGGGAGACCTCAACAAACTCTATTTGATATTCGTTATGATGGTAATAACCACTGGAATGCACCTCAAGTCAAGCAAACCCGCTGCGCTCATTGCCATGCAAAAACCACTACAAGATGTGAAAAATGTGATATCGGACTTCATGTAAAATGCTTCAAAGAACATCACATTCGGTAAAGATTGTAGGTTATTTTAGTCATGCTGTTGCTTAGGATTTTGTCGTTTAGTGCAATCAAAACTTCAATAAAACAAATTATTACAAGCTTGTTTTGTAATTCTATGCTATCAGCATACTTATTACCTTGAAAGAAACAACTCATGGAAATGCCGTAATTGTATCGCATCGCAGTCAAGCGCTTTGTGCGCACGCGCAATTTACGAATTTTTGATAACGGATTTGCCTAGCGTCCTATCTGTAGGACGGCATTTATCTCAAAAAGTAGACACCCAATTTCAAAAAAATAAATTTTAATGAAATATTTAGGTCCAAATTATGCCGCATATAAGTTTTAAGATCAAAGCTGAAAGTATTTCTACTTTCGGCACGAAATGGGTTAAAATCCACCAAAGAATGTTTTTTTCTTACTTCGCAAGCCTTAGTGAAATCGGTTCTTTCAAATGCCTCCTTTTGAGGGTTCAGTGGTTCTCACATTCTTATGCATCAAGCCAATCTACAGCATTATCTGCATGACCATAACAGGTGGATGTCTCTCTACTCTACTTCCACGCCGCTACTGCTTATCGAGGCTCATTTCTTTTCCGTAAAAATATCTTAAATTGAGGTCGGAGTTGCTTTGCTTGATTTTGTTTAAAAAAATTTGGCAGATCTGAAGATTTACTTTACCAAATTTGAACTTTCTACGACCTTCCGTTCCCGCGATATGACAAATTAAATTTCCCCTCAAAAAAGCTTTTTTTCGTTAGAAATTTTGCCGGGGTTACCAATTAAAAACAAAACTCTAAAAAGTTACTGCATGTTCCTGATTGTCAATAAATGTTTTGCGCCAGAGCTATAGTAATACAAGGTAAACGTTTAGAACACTGCAAAAGTAGCTGCTTTTCAATAAATACAAGCCAGCTTTTAAAAAGGAATATTCTGTCACAATACTGACAAAATGGCTACACTAAAGTAATAGGAAAAATGAAAATTTTGAACTGCAGTATCTTGAAAACGGCAAGACGTAGAAAATTTAAATCTGATATAAGAATGCTTTTTAGGCTTATCCCAACGTTTTGGCCAACAGTGAAAAACTTGACTTGAATGCCTTTTTTAAGATACGAAATCTGCTGTCAGCCGAATGACACCCTTGTGGAGATCATTTCGCACTAGGATGAATTTAGTTTATTCCTTCGCAAGCCGTCTTTTTTGCGTCAATGTACCTCTCTGATCGCAAATCGATAACTGGCTTGAGCTCCTCCCGCCTTGAGCCTGTCCCAACTCAATTATTGCTGTCTCTTTCTTCCTTATACGTATGGATCGAAGGCTCTGCCCCATTTCAATTATTGTAAGTATCAACGCAATCATTGAAGTCCCTTCCTTCCTCAATCATATAAATCTATTGCTCCGCACCATTTCACAAGATTCTGACCTGCTTGACATGCCAGCGCTGGTTTGTATATGCTTCATGCTGCAAATTCAAGACAACGATGTTTATTCTTTTCATTTTCTGCTGCCTCCATAACATCCAGTTATATGTCAGAAAACTGTGTCCTGGAATACGGACTAAATGATGTAAAAAATGCAAAAAGATATGCAGGTACTAAAAGTCAATACTCTTACTCACTCTTACTCATATCTACCTTCATGCGTAGCATAAGCGTTGCCAGGATTTTTGATAGGGGGGCCCAAACCACAAATTCCATGCAATGACGTCATCAGAATATTTCGAAGGAGAATATTTTTGTGGGACAAAGAAATGGTAGAAGGGAAGATCAGAATCCTTGGCGTGTTTGATACTTAACCAGGTTTTTGGTAAAGGGAGAGGGCTTTAAGTAATAGTTGCAAGAAGAAAATGTCGAAATCGGAAGACACGTAGAGTATGGTCAAAATGGTCCCCCCCTGGCTACGCCAATGATGTTTAGTTTCTTCTACCAGAATCTTTAGACTTCCTATGTCTTTAGGACATGATTTAAACCTGCAAATAGTCACCTTTTTACAAAGTGCAGAATATTGTTGCAACTGTATTATAACCTAACTAGAACTAGAAATCCTCTAGATCAAAAGTTCTTGACCTGGGGTACATGAAACCCAAAGAAATTCATATAAGTGCTCTAAGGATTCGCTTGATTGGTCACAATTGCAGTTATTTGCTCAGAATTGCCATAACGTCCTTATTTACATAGAAGTATTGTTCTTACTTTTAAAAAATGCCCATATTTTTAATATTTGTTCTGATTTTGTCTTGGTTTGGTCTATCTAGATTCTAGATGTGTAACTTTCAACTAAATTTCACGGTAATTAAGCAATTGCTACTGTCACTAAGGGCAAAGCCCCCAGCCGCCGGAGGCACGGGGTTCTGGGGGCTTTGTCCTCAGCGCTCGAAAATTTTGCATTTTTATGCAAAAATAACATAATTTTAGGGCTATTTTAGTAAAAAAAATTGCTTCTAAAACGTGGAATAGAAATTGGCAGTGCAACATGTTTCAACTGGTTGCATTAATGAGCTATGTGGGAGGTGGGCTAATGATAACACTGTAGTTCTCTTGTTTACATGCTGGTAAATCATAAAATCTTATTATTCAATAAAACTCACACCGAGTAGTCTACTTTGTCTATATTTCATAAGGAAAAATAATTGGAAGGGGGGCTAGTGAAAAGATATTTGAGAGAATTGACTGGTAATTAACTCGCACTAAATAGCCCTCCCTTCCTTATTCCTAAGTTTATAAAATGCTTGTTGATAAAATTTATGTTTTGCATTTTTACACTAGCGATCAAATTTTGCTGTTTATTTTTGAGCATTTTATTGATTTGTGACTTTAATTTTTGACAAATTACCCCCCTCCCTCTGAATGTTTGTTTCAAAAGTTGCTTTAAATCACTCCTTAGTCCATTCCAGCGTAAAAAACAATCTCAGATGAGCTAAAAATGAGGTAACTTTCTTATTCTGCGTTTTGGTTGACAGGCCAATGGGGAAGGCTATGCCCCTTCCCCCCCTGGCTACGCTACTGACCACTGCTCTCTAAAGTTTTCCCTCTCAATTCATTGAGCAGAAATTCATAAAAGAAACATTTTTTGAAAAACCTGAACTAGCAGACAATTTGTTACTGAACAGTCTGTCCGCTGTTTTGAAACTTTTACTAAATTAGAGCCTTAAATTATTTTGATTTGTTCTTAGATAAATTGCTGAATTGGGTGACACAAATAGTTCTTAATGGGTAAAAATTTGTATTTTATTAAACATCGTAACTGCTGTCAGGCAAATCAATACTGAAAACAAAGCCAAGAAAACTCATTTGGTTTCTTAGAAATACGTTGTCCTAACCCTTGTTCTTAATCATTTCTTTCATGCTGAGCCTGGCGTTGTTCTTAAAATGTTTTAGATTGGGAGCAAACATGAGCCACGTGTTTATTTAAAATTGTTCTTATAACCAGAAAATGTATCTTTGTTTCAGTTCATATCTGTGGTGTTCGGGAATTCACTGCTGATTTCAACGTGGAAAATACCATTCAAGCACCTGCATACCCTGGCTCTTATGGAAGTTATATGTATTGTTGGTACACAATTAACGCACCTGAAAAGTCAAGAATTCGGTTTTGGATTAATGATTTTGGAACGGAAAGTTTTCATCGTTCCTACTTTTATATGTGGGTAAGTTTTTTGCGATTACTTTTATTCATCGACTATGCGCTAAAAACAAAGACCTCGTAAGTAGAATTCAGATGAAATTGATCAAAAACAATGTAGAATATATTACTACATATGCCGATAAATGCTGATACATGGATTCAGTTCATTGCCTGTAACGGTTAAAGGCGTTGTTTTGCTGGCTATTTTGATTTATGGTTGTCGTTGGCTACTGCCTTTCTCACTCTCAGCTCGATCATGCCGAAACTCGGAAATTCGCAGTTTATGTTTTCTTAATTCAAAGAAGTCTGCGCGAGCATTGTTTGTGGTTTTTCAACCGTTTCCGAAAAAAAAAGGTGGCACTGTTTTGTTTTTGCTTCCGATCAGGGCTTTCATAACTGTAGGCTTCTGATAAAAAAAATAACTTACCGTTTTTCTGTCAAATCAATTATTTTCGACCATGATTGCTGGATGCTCTTTCAAAGTCCCAGAATATCGCTTGCAATGTCACATTCTAGTTCTAAATTGCAGCTTTCCCATGTTGACATTGATCTTGTTTTACAGTTTTACGACAATTTGGTGAAAACAGGATCAGCGTTTCTTACTTTGAATCAAGCAAATCAAGCCAACATCACCTATCACTCCAAATCTCACCTTCTTGGATTTGAATTAAAAGCATACAAACCGTACGTTTACACCGGATTCTCGATGGGTTACTTGGCAGTGGGTGAGTGCTGCGCAATATACAACTCAAACAGGGCAGAAGAAAAAGCAATTGACAATATTAGAAATCTCAGTTGTGATACTGACATCAGTCAGAAACTTGCTATTCTCTCCATTTATTTTGCTAGTTTGTTTTTTCAGTTGTAACTAATAATGTTTAGTGAGCGTTGTTTGTTGTTTTGATTCCACAATTTTTGGTTCTTCTGTGACACTATTGGACCTCAAATGTCCTCTTGGCGTAACATGACGAGGTTTTGTCAGCGTTTCTACTGACTACAAAGAAAAATAAACATTGTTGTTATTGATGCTGTATATGCGAACATATGCGGCGTTTCCAAACACTTTTAATGCTATTTCAACACGAGCAATTTTAGCAACGCATTTTACACGGAAAATAAAAATTCTCTGTACCCAATAATTTCTAAACCGGAAGTCATGGAACCATCATAATCACCATATGGGTTGTTGTTGAACAAATTAAGAAATAAATACGTTATCAGATGATTGCTCTAGTTTTGTAAAATGACAAGAAAACGTCTAAGAAAATGACAAAAAACATCGTCGTTTTTAAATGAGTTTAACCCCAAATCAAGTTAATCCAAAAAATTTTTCCTTTAAGAGTTTATCGAAAAAATACTGCAAAAGAAATATTTATCTCTCTTTCTTCCCTCAAATAATTAGGTTGAATATGCATTATACGCAGTTGTGCTGTCATTAGAACAAACCAAAACCAATGCGGTAAGTAAACCATTTTTGCCAAAAGTGATTGTAGTTATCCTAAAGTTCAAAATACATACTCAAGCAACGTTTAATTACCAATTTCCGAAACTTCGCGACCGGTTCGCGCTAACAGACTAAATATTATCACATGCTGCTCATAACTCCACTCGTAAGTGAGACTTACAGTCAGCTGAAGCGAAAGTATGGAGCGCCGTTTGTGTACCCTAATTTGTGCAATGTTTTTTTTCATGTTTAATTGAAAAGTCATTTTAATTAAATACACAAAAATAAATGTACCAAAAAAACACCTGCAAAAATAAATATGCAAAAAGTTTTGAATATTTAATACACCATAATTTGTGAAACGTTTTTTGTTCATGTTAAATTAAATTGTCATTTTCATTGGATATGCAAAAATTTATGCCGCAAAATAAACCGTTACAAAAATAAATAGACAAAAAAAATTTACCAAAATTTTTTTACCCAAAAGTTATTGTGAATTTGTTTTTGCAAGAACAATATTTGTGTCAAAAATTTTTCCGCAAAAAAAATTTGTGTAAATATTTTTGTCTATTTATTTTTGCAAAGGTTTTATTTGCGGCATATATTTTTGTATATTGAATTAAAATGACTATCTATTAAAGATGCAAAAGAAACGTTGCGCAAACTATGGTGTAATGAATTTTCAAAAAGTTTTGCATTATTTTTGCACGTGTTTTTTGTATATTTATTTTTGCATATTCCATTAAAGTGACTATTTAAGTAAACATGCAAAAAAACATTGCAAAACTTAAGGGACACAAACGGCACCCCATATTAAAGTCAATGCACGCATATCAGTGCATTTATACCGCAACGGTAAAAGCAATTTTTGAAAACTTTTTTGTGACTGCAGATGAGTGCGGTTCAAGGTTGCCTGCAATCGAGCAAGTACAAAGCATTTCGACGCCGGGATATCCCAATCAGTACAGCTACAACTTAACGTGCACGTGGACAATTACAGCCAGCAGCGACTATCTGATCAAACTGGAAACTGGATTCGTCAGCAACGACACGTGTTGTGAACGTCTTGAAGTGAGTAACTTTGTCGGTAAAATGATTTGGATCGAAGTAACGGCATTTGCCAGTTGCAGTCTGATATCTTTGTTGTCTTTCAGATCATATCACCAACGAGCTTGACGTTGTCCTCTAATGAAACTTACCTCAGTCCGGGGACATCGGTTACACTTGATTTTGTTTCCAACAGCAGCCTGGTTAGAAGTGGATTTGAAATGCAATTTCGAGCAGGTACAATTGCAACTCTAGATCACGTCAATAAGTTTTCATTGTCAGAGTTGCAATGTGAGCTAATGCTGTTTTGCTTTTCAGATCTGAATGTACTTGCTTTACAGTTTTTGATTTGTAAGCAAGTTTTGCCAAATACGAGAACTTAAAACATAAAAAAAGACCGCAAAGTTGTAGCTTTAGGAAATCTAAACTGAAATAAAGAAAAAGCCAAGAAAACTCAACTGGTTTCTTAGAAATACGTTGTCCTAACCCTTGTTCTTAATCATTTCTTTCATGCTGAGCCTGGCGTTGTTCTTAAAATGTTCTAGATTTGGAGCAAGCATGAGCCACGTGTTTATTTAAAATTGTTCTTATAACCAGAAAATGTATCTTTGTTTCAGTTCATATCTGTGGTGTTCGGGAATTCACTGCTGATTTCAACGTGGAAAATACCATTCAAGCACCTGCATACCCTGGCTCATATGGAAGGTATATGTATTGTTGGTACACAATTATCGCACCTGAAAAGTCAAGAATTCGGTTTTGGATTAACGATTTTGGAACGGAAAGTTTTCATCGTTCCTACTTTTATATGTGGGTAAGTTTTTTGCGATTACTTTTATTCATCGACTATGTGCTAAAAACAAAGACCTCGTAAGTAGAATCGAGATAAAATTGACTGATTGATTGTTTGATGCATCTTTATCCGCCTGACACGATAAAGGGACGGTGCGTTATGCTTGGATGAATCCGCAGCCGCTTAGGAGGTGACCATTTTACGAAGCTTTTCGGTTGACGTTTGACTTCTTCCCATGTAAATTTGATGCTTGTTCGAAGCCACAAAGCAGAGATACTCATCGTAAAGAATCTTATCCAAGGACGCAACAACGTAACCAGGGTTCGACTTGAATCCATGATCATGCTTTAGAGTCGTCGTAAAAACAATGCCTTTACCCTCTTAGTCACGCTGCCAAATTGTTCGGAGATTAAAGATCATATTACTGCATATGCCTGCTGATAAATGCCATTCAGTTTATTGCATGCAACGTTCAAACGCATTCATTCTGCTGGCCATTTTTGCTTATGGTTGTCGTTGACTACTGTCTTTCTCACACTCAGCTCGATCATGCCGAAACTCGGAAATTCGCAGTTTATTCCTTCTTACTCCAAAGAAATCTGCGTGAGCACTGTTTGTGGTTTTTCAAGCGTTTCTGAAAAACAAAAACAAAAAACGTTTGCATTGTTTTGTTTTTGCTTCCGATCAGGTCTTTCATCCCTATAGGCTTCTGGTAAAATCCAACATTATTCTTCTTCTGTCAAATCAATTATTTTCAACCATGATTGTTGAATGCTCTTTCGAAGTACCAGAATATCGCTTGCACATTCTAGTTCTAAAACGCAATCTTCCCATGTTGGCATTGATCTTGTTTTACAGTTTTACGACAATTTGGTGAAAACAGGATCAGCGTTTCTTACTTTGAATCAAGCAAATCAAGCCAACATCACCTATCACTCCAAATCTCACCTTCTTGGATTTGAATTAAAAGCATACAAACCGTACGTTTACACCGGATTCTCGATGGGTTACTTGGCAGTGGGTGAGTGCTGCGCAATGTACTACTCAAACAGGGCAGGAGAGAAATGATTTGGACAATATTAGAAATCTCAGTTGTGATACCGACATCAGTCAGAAACTTGCTATTCTCTCCATTTATTCTGCTAGTTGATTTTTTATTTGTGATTTACAACATTCGCACTGAGCATTGTTTGTTGTTTTGATTCACAATAACGATAAGGGCCAAAAATGAACGTATTTTGACTTATTTACAAAACACAATTTAGCACATGTATGTAAATTTAAGAAATAAACACGTTATCAGATGATGGCTCTGGTTTTGTGAAATGACAAGAAAACGTCTAAGAAAATGACCAAAACGTCGTTGTTTTTAAATAACTTTAACTAAAATTTCAAGTAAGTTGAAAAACTTTTCCTAAAAGAATCTATCAGAAAAAAACAAACGAACTGCAAAACAAACATTTAAGCCGCCTTCTTCCCACAAAATTTAAGTTGAGTATGCAATTACATGCAGTTGTGCTGTCATTAGAACAAAACAAAACATACGCTGAAAATAAACCATTTTTAAACTAAAAGTTGTTTTTGTTGTTGTTGTTGTTGTTGTATTCCAATTCACAAAGTCTCAAAGATCTACTCAGGCAACGTTTAATTACCGATTTTCGAAACTTCGTGACCGGTTTGCGCCAACAGGCTAAATATTATCACACGCTGCTCATAACTCAACTCGTATGTGTAAATTAAAATCAGCTGAAGCGAAAGTCAATGCACGCATATCAGTGCATTCATACTGCAACGATAAAAGCAATTTTTAAAAACTTTTTTATGACTGCAGATGAGTGCGGTTCAAGGTTGCCTGCAATCGAGCAAGTACAAAGCATTTCGACGCCGGGATATCCCAATCAGTACAGCTACAACTTAACGTGCACGTGGACAATCACAGCCAGCAGCGACTATCTGGTCAAACTGGAAACTGGATTCGTCAGCAACGACACGTGTTGTGAACGTCTTGAAGTGAGTAACTTTGTCGGTAAAATGATTTGGATCGAAGTAACGGCATTTGCCAGTTGCAGTCTGATATCTTTGTTGTCTTTCAGATCATATCACCAACGAGCTTGACGTTGTCCTCTAATGAAACTTACCTCAGTCCGGGGACATCGGTTACACTTGATTTTGTTTCCAACAGCAGCCTGGTTAGAAGTGGATTTGAAATGCAATTTCGAGCAGGTACAATTGCAACTCTAGATCACGTCAATAAGTTTTCATTGTCAGAGTTGCAATGTGAGCTAATGCTGTTTTGCTTTTCAGATCTGAATGTACTTGCTTTACAGTTTTTGATTTGTAAGCAAGTTTTGCCAAATACGAGAACTTAAAACATAAAAAAAGACCGCAAAGTTGTAGCTTTAGGAAATCTAAACTGAAATAAAGAAAAAGCCAAGAAAACTCAACTGGTTTCTTAGAAATACGTTGTCCTAACCCTTGTTCTTAATCATTTCTTTCATGCTGAGCCAGGCGTTGTACTTGAATTGTTCTTAGATTTGGAGCAAACATGAGCCACGTGTTTATTTAAAATTGTTCTTATAACCAGAAAATGTATCTTTGTTTCAGTTCATATCTGTGGTGTTCGGGAATTCACTGCTGATTTCAACGTGGAAAATACCATTCAAGCACCTGCATACCCTGGCTCATATGGAAGTTATATGTATTGTTGGTACACAATTAACGCACCTGAAAAGTCAAGAATTCGGTTTTGGATTAACGATTTTGGAACGGAAAGTTTTTATCGTTCCTACTTTTATATGTGGGTAAGTTTTTTGCGATTACTTTTATTCATCGACTATGCGCTAAAAACAAAGACCTCGTAAGTAGAATTCAGATGAAATTGATCAAAAACAATGTAGAATATATTACTACATATGCCGATAAATGCTGATACATGGATTCAGTTCATTGCCTGTAACGGTTAAAGGCGTTGTTTTGCTGGCTATTTTGGTTTATGGTTGTCGTTGGCTACTGCCTTTCTCACTCTCAGCTCGATCATGCCGAAAATCGGAAATTCGCAGTTTATGTTTTCTTAATTCAAAGAAGTCTGCGCGAGCATTGTTTGTGGTTTTTCAACCGTTTCCGAAAAAAAAAGGTGGCACTGTTTTGTTTTTGCTTCCGATCAGGGCTTTCATAACTGTAGGCTTCTGATAAAAAAAATAACTTACCGTTTTTCTGTCAAATCAATTATTTTCGACCATGATTGCTGGATGCTCTTTCAAAGTCCCAGAATATCGCTTGCAATGTCACATTCTAGCTCTAAATTGCAGCTTTCCCATGTTGGCATTGATCTTGTTTTACAGTTTTACGACAATTTGGTGAAAACAGGATCAGCGTTTCTTACTTTGAATCAAGCAAATCAAGCCAACATCACCTATCACTCCAAATCTCACCTTCTTGGATTTGAATTAAAAGCATACAAACCGTACGTTTACACCGGATTCTCGATGGGTTACTTGGCAGTGGGTGAGTGCTGCGCAATATACAACTCAAACAGGGCAGAAGAAAAAGCAATTGACAATATTAGAAATCTCAGTTGTGATACTGACATCAGTCAAAAACTTGCTATTCTCTCCATTTATTTTGCTAGTTTGTTTTTTCAGTTGTAACTAATAATGTTTAGTGAGCGTTGTTTGTTGTTTTGATTCCACAATTTTTGGTTCTTCTGTGACACTATTGGACCTCAAATGTCCTCTTGGCGTAACATGACGAGGTTTTGTCAGCGTTTCTACTGACTACAAAGAAAAATAAACATTGTTGTTATTGATGCTGTATATGCGAACATATGCGGCGTTTCCAAACACTTTTAATGCTATTTCAACACGAGCAATTTTAGCAACGCATTTTACACGGAAAATAAAAATTCTCTGTACCCAATAATTTCTAAACCGGAAGTCATGGAACCATCATAATCACCATATGGGTTGTTGTTGAACAAATTAAGAAATAAACACGTTATCAGATGATTGCTCTAGTTTTGTAAAATGACAAGAAAACGTCTAAGAAAATGACAAAAACATCGTCGTTTTTAAATGAGTTTAACCCAAAGTCAAGTGAGTTGAAAAATTTTTTCTGAAAGAATTTATCACAAAAAACAAACTGCAAAACAAACGTTTATCCCTCTTTCTTCCCACATAAAATAAAGTTGAGTATGCGATTATATGCAGTTTTACTACCACATATTTGAGCAGCGATGGGCACAGCGGCGCTGTTCACCAGCGGCATTACTAGCGCCGCTACTTTTTCGGTAGCGGCAGCGGCGCTGCTCATTTTGTCACCAGCGAAAAGTTGCAGCGCCGCTGTTTTTTCAGTCAAAATAGTGGCAGCGCTTCAGTGCTGTTTTTTAAGCAAATTTTCTGCCGCTGTCGCTACTGCTAATAAACTCCTTCCAAGACTTATTTCGTTTTAAAATTTTACGCGTTACCGTTTGGAGTCGTTACAATTTTTGTTTTACTTTGCTCTTGCTACTGCATTATTTTAGTTTAGTAGAACAAACAATGCTCCCTTTGCGACGTTTTGTCGTTGTTAAGCCGCATTTACAAGGGCGACATTTTTGCGTGCGATTTTTTGATAAAAATGGATGTAGCAAAGTTGCATCTCGTCAATAATGGTTCTCATTGTGATGAAAGTTATCTTACTGCTGAAAATGGCTGTCTCAGGTTTTTTCCATTCCGATAGTGATATTCTAAACCTTTTTAAAACAAAATCGGAACTGATCTCACTGCGATTTTTTATCGCAGCACCGATTTTCTTCTAAAGTTTTCAATTATAACAATATTAGTATGAAAACAACTTAAGACAATTACTTCCATCAGTAAGGTCCCAATTATCATGATCAAAACCGCCGTTGAGTAAATGCAACTTTGCCAGATCAATTTTTATCAAAAAATCGCACGCAAAAATCGCCCGTGTAAATGTGGCTTATATAAAGTATATAAAGGCGAGTTTTACCGTACGTGGTCCTATTTTTTCTGAACCAAAATTCAAAAAATAGTGTGGTCTGGTAGCGAGCCAAATTAAACTCTGTATGTAAATTAACATAAAATGATAATCAGTGCGTTGCTAAAGTTCATCAGTTGTTATCGTTTTGAGAGAATTGCAAGCAACTAATGGTGAATTTACACAGTACAGGTATCCATTTTTCGTCCGTTTTTTTATGTTTTTGTTTCTTCTTGAAAAAGTATGCGCTTTTTCATCCGCATTTTTATAGGTCCATATACGCACTAACCACACAGTCACGTACTGGGCAAAAGTTTTCCGAAAATTTTTTTTGTAAAGGAGTACATCTTTATTTTAAAATATTGCCCTTATCGTTCATACACGAAATTTTTGAACAAAATTTTTATCTATTTGCAACAGTCTACGTAGTGTGGATATGGACTAGTAAAAATGCGGATGAAATAGCACATACTTTTTCAAGAAGGAAAAACGTAAAAAAACGGATACTGTGTAAAGTCACCTTAAAACTCCACGTAGAACAAGTCCAATCATTTTTTTATAAAAGCAAGTAGAAAGTTCTAATGCTACTTGACAGTCAGTTTTTGACACTCCCTTCTTACTCATACAGAATGCACATACACACTAGACAGTTGATTTTGGTGCACGTGTTCTTTGTTATTGTCAAGAGATTCTGTTTGAAATCGGTTATATTGAAGAAATGAGAACTACTTGTGGTAATAAAGAGGTGCCCCAAACCTTTTCCGCAATTCCGAATTCCTCTTATTCGCAAAAATACGTTTTAATTCGTTTGACTAGTACTATTGGCAACCCTGCTTTTCCCAATTTTGTGACATCACAAAAGGCGCACTGTAGATCAGTAGGTCTACTAGTAGCCTAGGTTTACAGGTTCCAGTGACAATAGCCAAGTTTTCAGATTTGGTGATAGCGAGGCTACTCACTGCTACTGGTTGGTAATCGTTTGAGGCCATGTTTTGGTTGAAAATAACACACAAGAGAAGAAAGAAGAAATTCCGACGACTTCGCATTTAGTGATCAGTAAAATAATATAGCCACAAGCTTATCGGGCATATACGAAATCAGTCGTAAATTATATACTACTATTTTATTTATTAAAATCGATTTCACGCCAGCGGGGCATCATCAGTTAGATCTAAAAACAATCAGCGTATACTTTAAAACCAAAATCATCATGAAACCTATAAATAGACTATAACATCAATCAAATTGAAAAGAACATAAAATGGACTTCAATAACAGCGAAACTAAAGAAAATATAATACTGTATATAGCAAAACCTCTTTCGCAAAGCAAATATATTAAAAACCTTGTTTTATCTACACCAATACAGCATCAGAAAAAAAACTACATAAAAAAGTTGTTTAAAATAATAAATCCCTACAAAAAGAATATAAAATCTTTTTTCAATTATAAAAAGCGTTGCTAAGCAACCAAAAAAGTAAACATATCTCCAAACCTTAAAATGTAGAAAACTTAAATCTTTTTTCAAAAAAAGGGTGGAATTGGAAAAGAAAACATTACCAAGCTCTTACCTTGGATTCACAAGTAAGGTAAGAGATAAGAGCTAAACTTGATAATGTAAGAGCAACCAACCAAAGTAAGAGCTTGTTAAGAGCTAAGGTAAGAGCTTGGTAATGTTTTCTTTTCCAATTCCACCCTTTTTTTGAAAAAAGATTTAAGTTTTCTACATTTTAAGGTTTGGAGATATGTTTACTTTTTTGGTTGCTTAGCAACGCTTTTTATAATTGAAAAAAGATTTTATATTCTTTTTGTAGGGATTTATTATTTTAAACAACTTTTTTATGTAGTTTTTTTTCTGATGCTGTATTGGTGTAGATAAAACAAGGTTTTTAATATATTTGCTTTGCGAAAGAGGTTTTGCTATATACAGTATTATATTTTCTTTAGTTTCGCTGTTATTGAAGTCCATTTTATGTTCTTTTCAATTTGATTGATGTTATAGTCTATTTATAGATTTCATGATGATTTTGGTTTTAAAGTATACGCTGATTGTTTTTAGATCTAACTGATGATGCCCCGCTGGCGTGAAATCGATTTTAATAAATAAAATAGTAGTATATAATTTACGACTGATTTCGTATATGCCCGATAAGCTTGTGGCTACATTATTTCATTTAGTTGGTAATCGCGTTCCTTAGTTTGCAAGAATTTTTGCAAAATTATACCTTTTTTAATGTCACAAAATTGCGTATGCAGGGTTGGCAATGGTACGGAGTCAAACGATTTAACTCGTATTTCGCAAATAAAGGAAATTGTGGAAAAAGGTTTGAGGCACCTCTTTATTACCTCAAATAGTTCTCATTTCTTCAAAAAAAAACGATTTCATTCAGTATCTCATTAACAAAAATGCGATAGTTACAGTTCGATAAATTGCTATAAACTTGCAGCAGGCCCGACGCCACGAGGGCATTCCGGGTCTGTGCTCCCCCAAATCACTGCTTGTGCCCCCCCAAATAAGAATTATGCCCCCCTTGCCAGAATTGTGCCCCAAAGAAAGTAACATGGTTGGTGCCACTGGACTGCAGTTTGATGCCTGAGACTCCCAAGATCAGTCCAGAATTTGTGAGCAAGAACCGTGTTTTCGCCGATTTTGCAATAAAGAACCTTTTTTTGTGGTTTCACCCCGAAATTCGTGGAAATTCGCACATTTTTTGAAATGAAGAGTTTTTTTTGTCTTCACCCCAGAATTCGTGAAAATCCGAGCATATTTCGAGATGAAGACCTTTTTTTTTGGTCTTTATCCCAGATTTCGTGGAATTTCGCGATGAAGACATTTGTTTTTTGGTCCACACTCTCGGATTTGAAGTAATAAAGCTTTTGGGTCCCCCCCTAAATGTCCCCCCCCCAGTCACGCTATTCTGGCGCCGGGCCTGACTTATCGCAAAGACGGCTTTTTGCGATATTCCCTAAAAATGCTAGCATTTAGTTGGACAAATGATTTGTTGACTATCTGGTCACAGACCACAGTATAGTTCGTGCACTGCGAGAAGGACAGTAAATGCATCAATACATAGCAAAATAAATTTAGCTACTACAATGAACAGCAATACTGAGAACTAAATTTATAGTCCGCAGAGAATTGAACTAATAAATCGAACCAGGTAATTAATAAGGTTGAAAGATAATTTGGTTATGAAGTAATACTCGCCGAAAAAATACGTGTAACCTGAATTGCATTGTGAATCTTTTACTTAACATGTATTTATATAGGAGCGAATAGAATGTTGCCCGCACTGTAGAATTATGTTGTAACTGCGTACGTATCTCTTCCGAGTTCATAAACACCAGTTTTTAACCGCTCGATCTTCTTTTTTATCAAAGTTGGACGAAATCGCTGCAGAGACGTGAATCACCAGCCATTTCTACAAAATTCCCAGAAATGTTTGTAACTCGGTCGATTGATAAATTTTCCTGTCGCATCTCTACGCTAGGAATTATCATCAGATGTGCTGGAGTTCTCGAGGACACATTTCGAAGACCTTGGCCTTGGCCTCGAAGCCTCAAGTTTTCGAAAATTGCCCTGTCATCTGCTCATAGACAGCAAAATTTTTTGAATTGTAAAAATTTTGTAGATCGCCCGAAAAAAATTTGAACACCTTTTTTTGGAGTTCGCCCGAAAAATTTTTGTAGCCTTTTTTTTGAGATCGCCTGAAACTTTTTTGAAAGACTGTTTTTATTTGAGAACACTTGCGCTTGTGTCCTTGGCCTCGAGCATTCCTGTCCTTGGCTTCGAGAGGGTCTGTCCTCCAAAGGGCTGTCCTTAGCCTTGGCCTCGCGAGCCTTATGTCCTCGACTTCACCTCTGATTATGATAGCGGTTGAGGGCCGAGCGCATGAAAAAAACATTAACTACTTCAGAGCTATAAGAACCGGAACCGAAGTGTACAGAAGCTGAATACTGCATGCCATCGTGTTAAAACCTTACCTTATTTAAGTGATTTAAACTATTTCTTATTACCTTTTATTTGTGCAGAAATTGCGACAAGGAATTTAACTTCCTAGTGTAACTTCAAAGGGTAACTTCTTAAAGTAGTTTCTAAAGCGCTGGTTTGACCAAACAGCGTTTTGAAATGCTTGTTTTTTTTTGAAAGAAGCATAGTAACAACCAATTGAATTGTGATTTGCTTACTTGCTTACCGTTTAAACCTGCTAATGCCAATTGCAACCTGTACTAATACTTCAAAACCTTGAACTGTAACTTTCGCAAATAGAGTTGAAACTTCTCTATAGGGGAACTGTAATTGAATGCCTTCGTTCTTTTCGCTAGATGATATTTTAAAGTAGCGGCAGCGGCCGCTGTTTTGTATGCAAGTAGCGGTAGCGCCGCTACTTTTTTTATTTAAGTAGCGACAAGTGGCAGCGCCGTTACTTTTTTTGCCAATTAGCGGCAACAGCAGCGGTGCTACTATTCAAGAAGCGGGTGCCCAGCTCTATTTTTGAGCAAAACAAAACCAAAGCAATAAAAAAACTTTTCAGCCAAAAGTTGTTGTAGATGATGTTGTAGTGCATATTTACCCAAACTCTCAAATAACTGTTCAAGCAACGTTAAATTACCGATTTTCGAAACTTCGCAAGGGTTTCGCGCTAACAAGCTAAATATTATCACACGTTGCCCATAACTCCACTTGTATGTGTAAATTAAAATCAGCTGAAGCGAAAGTCAATGCACGCATATCAGTGCATTCATACTGCAACGGTAAAAGCAATTTTTAAAAACTTTTTTATGACTGCAGATGAGTGCGGTTCAAGGTTGCCTGCAATCGAGCAAGTACAAAGCATTTCGACGCCGGGATATCCCAATCAGTACAGCTACAACTTAACATGTACGTGGACAATCACAGCCAGCAGCGACTATCTGATCAAACTGGAAACTGGATTCGTCAGCAACGACACGTGTTGTGAACATCTTGAAGTGAGTAACTTTGTCGGTAAAATGATTTGGATCGAAGTAACGGCATTTGCCAGTTGCAGTCTGATATCTTTGTTGTCTTTCAGATCATATCACCAACGAGCTTGACGTTGTCCTCTAATGAAACTTACCTCAGTCCGGGGACATCGGTTACACTTGATTTTGTTTCCAACAGCAGCCTGGTTAGAAGTGGATTTGAAATGCAATTTCGAGCAGGTACAATTGCAACTCTAGATCACGTCAATAAGTTTTCATTGTCAGAGTTGCAATGTGAGCTAATGCTGTTTTGCTTTTCAGATCTGAATGTACTTGCTTTACAGTTTTTGATTTGTAAGCAAGTTTTGCCAAATACGAGAACTTAAAACATAAAAAAAGACCGCAAAGTTGTAGCTTTAGGAAATCTAAACTGAAATAAAGAAAAAGCCAAGAAAACTCAACTGGTTTCTTAGAAATACGTTGTCCTAACCCTTGTTCTTAATCATTTCTTTCATGCTGAGCCAGGCGTTGTACTTGAATTGTTCTTAGATTTGGAGCAAACATGAGCCACGTGTTTATTTAAAATTGTTCTTATAACCAGAAAATGTATCTTTGTTTCAGTTCATATCTGTGGTGTTCGGGAATTCACTGCTGATTTCAACGTGGAAAATACCATTCAAGCACCTGCATACCCTGGCTCTTATGGAAGTTATATGTATTGTTGGTACACAATTAACGCACCTGAAAAGTCAAGAATTCGGTTTTGGATTAATGATTTTGGAACGGAAAGTTTTTATCGTTCCTACTTTTATATGTGGGTAAGTTTTTTGCGATTACTTTTATTCATCGACTATGCGCTAAAAACAAAGACCTCGTAAGTAGAATTCAGATGAAATTGATCAAAAACAATGTAGAATATATTACTACATATGCCGATAAATGCTGATACATGGATTCAGTTCATTGCCTGTAACGGTTAAAGGCGTTGTTTTGCTGGCTATTTTGGTTTATGGTTGTCGTTGGCTACTGCCTTTCTCACTCTCAGCTCGATCATGCCGAAACTCGGAAATTCGCAGTTTATGTTTTCTTAATTCAAAGAAGTCTGCGCGAGCATTGTTTGTGGTTTTTCAACCGTTTCCGAAAAAAAAAGGTGGCACTGTTTTGTTTTTGCTTCCGATCAGGGCTTTCATAACTGTAGGCTTCTGATAAAAAAAATAACTTACCATTTTTCTGTCAAATCAATTATTTTCGACCATGATTGCTGGATGCTCTTTCAAAGTCCCAGAATATCGCTTGCAATGTCACATTCTAGTTCTAAATTGCAGCTTTCCCATGTTGACATTGATCTTGTTTTACAGTTTTACGACAATTTGGTGAAAACAGGATCAGCGTTTCTTACTTTGAATCAAGCAAATCAAGCCAACATCACCTATCACTCCAAATCTCACCTTCTTGGATTTGAATTAAAAGCATACAAACCGTACGTTTACACCGGATTCTCGATGGGTTACTTGGCAGTGGGTGAGTGCTGCGTAATATACAACTCAAACAGGGCAGAAGAAAAAGCAATTGACAATATTAGAAATCTCAGTTGTGATACTGACATCAGTCAAAAACTTGCTATTCTCTCCATTTATTTTGCTAGTTTGTTTTTTCAGTTGTAACTAATAATGTTTAGTGAGCGTTGTTTGTTGTTTTGATTCCACAATTTTTGGTTCTTCTGTGACACTATTGGACCTCAAATGTCCTCTTGGCGTAACATGACGAGGTTTTGTCAGCGTTTCTACTGACTACAAAGAAAAATAAACATTGTTGTTATTGATGCTGTATATGCGAACATATGCGGCGTTTCCAAACACTTTTAATGCTATTTCAACACGAGCAATTTTAGCAACGCATTTTACACGGAAAATAAAAATTCTCTGTACCCAATAATTTCTAAACCGGAAGTCATGGAACCATCATAATCACCATATGGGTTGTTGTTGAACAAATTAAGAAATAAATACGTTATCAGATGATTGCTCTAGTTTTGTAAAATGACAAGAAAACGTCTAAGAAAATGACGAAAAACATCGTCGTTTTTAAATGAGTTTAACCCCAAATCAAGTTAATCCAAAAAATTTTTCCTTTAAGAGTTTATCGAAAAAATACTGCAAAAGAAATATTTATCTCTCTTTCTTCCCTCAAATAATTAGGTTGAATATGCATTATACGCAGTTGTGCTGTCATTAGAACAAACCAAAACCAATGCGGTAAGTAAACCATTTTTGCCAAAAGTGATTGTAGTTATCCTAAAGTTCAAAATACATACTCAAGCAACGTTTAATTACCAATTTCCGAAACTTCGCGACCGGTTCGCGCTAACAGACTAAATATTATCACATGCTGCTCATAACTCCACTCGTAAGTGAGACTTACAGTCAGCTGAAGCGAAAGTATGGAGCGCCGTTTGTGTACCCTAATTTGTGCAATGTTTTTTTTTCGTGTTTAATTGAAAAGTCATTTTAATTAAATACACAAAAATAAATGTACCAAAAAAACACCTGCAAAAATAAATATGCAAAAAGTTTTGAATATTTAATACACCATAATTTGTGAAACGTTTTTTGTTCATGTTAAATTAAATTGTCATTTTCATTGGATATGCAAAAATTTATGCCGCAAAATAAACCGTTACAAAAATAAATAGACAAAAAAAATTTACACAAAATTTTTTTACCCAAAAGTTATTGTGAATTTGTTTTTGCAAGAACAATATTTGTGTCAAAAATTTTTCCGCAAAAAAAATTTGTGTAAATATTTTTGTCTATTTATTTTTGCAAAGGTTTTATTTGCGGCATATATTTTTGTATATTGAATTAAAATGACTATTTATTAAAGATGCAAAAGAAACGTTGCGCAAACTATGGTGTAATGAATTTTCAAAAAGTTTTGCATTATTTTTGCACGTGTTTTTTGTATATTTATTTTTGCATATTCCATTAAAGTGACTATTTAAGTAAACATGCAAAAAAACATTGCAAAACTTAAGGGACACAAACGGCACCCCATATTAAAGTCAATGCACGCATATCAGTGCATTTATACCGCAACGGTAAAAGCAATTTTTGAAAACTTTTTTGTGACTGCAGATGAGTGCGGTTCAAGGTTGCCTGCAATCGAGCAAGTACAAAGCATTTCGACGCCGGGATATCCCAATCAGTACAGCTACAACTTAACATGTACGTGGACAATCACAGCCAGCAGCGACTATCTGATCAAACTGGAAACTGGATTCGTCAGCAACGACACGTGTTGTGAACGTCTTGAAGTGAGTAACTTTGTCGGTAAAATGATTTGGATCGAAGTAACGGCATTTGCCAGTTGCAGTCTGATATCTTTGTTGTCTTTCAGATCATATCACCAACGAGCTTGACGTTGTCCTCTAATGAAACTTACCTCAGTCCGGGGACATCGGTTACACTTGATTTTGTTTCCAACAGCAGCCTGGTTAGAAGTGGATTTGAAATGCAATTTCGAGCAGGTACAATTGCAACTCTAGATCACGTCAATAAGTTTTCATTGTCAGAGTTGCAATGTGAGCTAATGCTGTTTTGCTTTTCAGATCTGAATGTACTTGCTTTACAGTTTTTGATTTGTAAGCAAGTTTTGCCAAATACGAGAACTTAAAACATAAAAAAAGACCGCAAAGTTGTAGCTTTAGGAAATCTAAACTGAAATAAAGAAAAAGCCAAGAAAACTCAACTGGTTTCTTAGAAATACGTTGTCCTAACCCTTGTTCTTAATCATTTCTTTCATGCTGAGCCAGGCGTTGTACTTGAATTGTTCTTAGATTTGGAGCAAACATGAGCCACGTGTTTATTTAAAATTGTTCTTATAACCAGAAAATGTATCTTTGTTTCAGTTCATATCTGTGGTGTTCGGGAATTCACTGCTGATTTCAACGTGGAAAATACCATTCAAGCACCTGCATACCCTGGCTCATATGGAAGGTATATGTATTGTTGGTACACAATTAACGCACCTGAAAAGTCAAGAATTCGGTTTTGGATTAACGATTTTGGAACGGAAAGTTTTTATCGTTCCTACTTTTATATGTGGGTAAGTTTTTTGCGATTACTTTTATTCATCGACTATGTGCTAAAAACAAAGACCTCGTAAGTAGAATCGAGATAAAATTGACTGATTGATTGTTTGATGCATCTTTATCCGCCTGACACGATAAAGGGACGGTGCGTTATGCTTGGATGAATCCGCAGCCGCTTAGGAGGTGACCATTTTACGAAGCTTTTCGGTTGACGTTTGACTTCTTCCCATGTAAATTTGATGCTTGTTCGAAGCCACAAAGCAGAGATACTCATCGTAAAGAATCTTATCCAAGGACGCAACAACGTAACCAGGGTTCGACTTGAATCCATGATCATGCTTTAGAGTCGTCGTAAAAACAATGCCTTTACCCTCTTAGTCACGCTGCCAAATTGTTTGAAGATTAAAGATCATATTACTGCATATGCCTGCTGATAAATGCCATTCAGTTTATTGCATGCAACGTTCAAACGCATTCATTCTGCTGGCCATTTTTGCTTATGGTTGTCGTTGACTACTGTCTTTCTCACACTCAGCTCGATCATGCCGAAACTCGGAAATTCGCAGTTTATTCCTTCTTACTCCAAAGAAATCTGCGTGAGCACTGTTTGTGGTTTTTCAAGCGTTTCTGAAAAACAAAAACAAAAAACGTTTGCTTTGTTTTGTTTTTGCTTCCGATCAGGTCTTTCATCCCTATAGGCTTCTGGTAAAATCCAACATTATTCTTCTTCTGTCAAATCAATTATTTTCAACCATGATTGTTGAATGCTCTTTCGAAGTACCAGAATATCGCTTGCACATTCTAGTTCTAAAACGCAATCTTCCCATGTTGGCATTGATCTTGTTTTACAGTTTTACGACAATTTGGTGAAAACAGGATCAGCGTTTCTTACTTTGAATCAAGCAAATCAAGCCAACATCACCTATCACTCCAAATCTCACCTTCTTGGATTTGAATTACAAGCATACAAACCGTACGTTTACACCGGATTCTCGATGGGTTACTTGGCAGTGGGTGAGTGCTGCGCAATGTACTACTCAAACAGGGCAGGAGAGAAATGATTTGGACAATATTAGAAATCTCAGTTGTGATACTGACATCAGTCAGAAACTTGCTATTCTCTCCATTTATTCTGCTAGTTGATTTTTTATTTGTGATTTACAACATTCGCACTGAGCATTGTTTGTTGTTTTGATTCACAATAACGATAAGGGCCAAAAATGAACGTATTTTGACTTATTTACAAAACACAATTTAGCACATGTATGTAAATTTAAGAAATAAACACGTTATCAGATGATGGATCTGGTTTTGTAAAATGACAAGAAAACGTCTAAGAAAATGACCAAAACGTCGTTGTTTTTAAATAACTTTAACTAAAATTTCAAGTAAGTTGAAAAACTTTTCCTAAAAGAATCTATCAGAAAAAAACAAACGAACTGCAAAACAAACATTTAAGCCGCCTTCTTCCCACAAAATTTAAGTTGAGTATGCAATTATATGCAGTTGTGCTGTCATTAGAACAAAACAAAACATACGCTGAAAATAAACCATTTTTAAACTAAAAGTTGTTTTTGTTGTTGTTGTTGTTGCTGTATTCCAATTCACAAAGTCTCAAAGATCTACTCAGGCAACGTTTAATTACCGATTTTCGAAACTTCGTGACCGGTTTGCGCCAACAGGCTAAATATTATCACACGCTGCTCATAACTCAACTCGTATGTGTAAATTAAAATCAGCTGAAGCGAAAGTCAATGCACGCATATCAGTGCATTCATACTGCAACGATAAAAGCAATTTTTAAAAACTTTTTTATGACTGCAGATGAGTGCGGTTCAAGGTTGCCTGCAATCGAGCAAGTACAAAGCATTTCGACGCCGGGATATCCCAATCAGTACAGCTACAACTTAACGTGCACGTGGACAATCACAGCCAGCAGCGACTATCTGGTCAAACTGGAAACTGGATTCGTCAGCAACGACACGTGTTGTGAACGTCTTGAAGTGAGTAACTTTGTCGGTAAAATGATTTGGATCGGAGTAACGGCATTTGCCAGTTGCAGTCTGATATCTTTGTTGTCTTTCAGATCATATCACCAACGAGCTTGACGTTGTCCTCTAATGAAACTTACCTCAGTCCGGGGACATCGGTTACACTTGATTTTGTTTCCAACAGCAGCCTGGTTAGAAGTGGATTTGAAATGCAATTTCGAGCAGGTACAATTGCAACTCTAGATCACGTCAATAAGTTTTCATTGTCAGAGTTGCAATGTGAGCTAATGCTGTTTTGCTTTTCAGATCTGAATGTACTTGCTTTACAGTTTTTGATTTGTAAGCAAGTTTTGCCAAATACGAGAACTTAAAACATAAAAAAAGACCGCAAAGTTGTAGCTTTAGGAAATCTAAACTGAAATAAAGAAAAAGCCAAGAAAACTCAACTGGTTTCTTAGAAATACGTTGTCCTAACCCTTGTTCTTAATCATTTCTTTTATGCTGAGCCAGGCGTTGTACTTGAATTGTTCTTAGATTTGGAGCAAACATGAGCCACGTGTTTATTTAAAATTGTTCTTATAACCAGAAAATGTATCTTTGTTTCAGTTCATATCTGTGGTGTTCGGGAATTCACTGCTGATTTCAACGTGGAAAATACCATTCAAGCACCTGCATACCCTGGCTCATATGGAAGGTATATGTATTGTTGGTACACAATTAACGCACCTGAAAAGTCAAGAATTCGGTTTTGGATTAACGATTTTGGAACGGAAAGTTTTTATCGTTCCTACTTTTATATGTGGGTAAGTTTTTTGCGATTACTTTTATTCATCGACTATGCGCTAAAAACAAAGACCTCGTAAGTAGAATTCAGATGAAATTGATCAAAAACATTATAGAATATATTACTACATATGCCGATAAATGCTGATACATGGATTCAGTTCATTGCCTGTAACGGTTAAAGGCATTGTTTTTTGCCTGCTATTAATGTTTATGGTTGTCGTTGGCTACTATCTTTCTCACACTCAGCTCAATCATGCCGAAACTCGGAAATTCGCAGTTTATTCTTTCTTACTCCAAAGAAATCTGCGTGAGCACTGTTTGTGGTTTTTCAAACGTTTCTGAAAAACAAAAACAAAAAACGTTTGCATTGTTTTGTTTTTGCTTCCGATCAGGTCTTTCATCCCTATAGGCTTCTGGTAAAATCCAACATTATTCTTCTTCTGTCAAATCAATTATTTTCGACCATGATTGTTGGATGCTCTTTCGAAGTACCAGAATATCGCTTGCAATGTCACATTCTAGTTCTAAAACGCAATCTTCCCATGTTGGCATTGATCTTGTTTTACAGTTTTACGACAATTTGGTGAAAACAGGATCAGCGTTTCTTACTTTGAATCAAGCAAATCAAGCCAACATCACCTATCACTCCAAATCTCACCTTCTTGGATTTGAATTAAAAGCATACAAACCGTACGTTTACACCGGATTCTCGATGGGTTACTTGGCAGTGGGTGAGTGCTGCGCAATATACAACTCAAACAGGGTAGGAGAGAAATGATTTGGACAATATTAGAAATCTCAGTTGTGATACCGACATCAGTCAGAAACTTGCTATTCTCTCCATTTATTTTGCTAGTTTGTTTTTTCAGTTGTAACTAATAATGTTTAGTGAGCGTTGTTTGTTGTTTTGATTCCACAATTTTTGGTTCTTCTGTGACACTATTGGACCTCAAATGTCCTCTTGGCGTAACATGACGAGGTTTTGTCAGCGTTTCTACTGACCACAAAGAAAAATAAACATTGTTGTTATTGATGCTGTATATGCGAACATATGCGGCAGAGGTGGAGTCCTCGAGGACACATTTTCAAGTTCTTGGCCTTGGCCTCGAAGCCTCCAGTTCTTGGCCTTGGCCTCGAAGCCCAAGGTCCTCGAAAATTGCCCTGTCCTCGGCTTGAGGACAGCACTATTTTTTTAACCGTTGAAATTTTGTTGTAAAACAATAGAAACCTGGCGGAAAATTTGCGAACACCTTTTTTGTTTTTCTCAGTTGGAGCATTGGCGTAGCCAGGGGTAGGCAGGGGGCCCGGGCCCCTTCCCATTCGAAATTTTGCCAATGGCAAAAATGTGACAAAAAAGCATATTGCTTTTTCAGTTTCTTTTAAGCATTTTTCGCTTACAACAGTAACTAACAACAATATTGAAGATCAGGGGCCCGGCCTCCCTCAGTTAAATTTTTGCCAACCAATTTAAATGTATAACCCGGGTAAAATTAAGGGTTTTTTCTTAAAAGTATCTACCTAGGCACTCATGTAACCTTTTTATAAACCTAATGCAACAACCAGAGTCGGATTTATTCTATGGCACAGGGCCAGGGCTTCGCGCTCAGATGGTGAGACATTTTTTTTTCTTCACCTATATTTGGCAGGAAGATCTTGCGAAAATCCCCAAAGTGCCAGGGTCCCAGCGCGATGTAAATCCTGCCCGGCAATAACATGGTTAGTAGGCGTAACCATCTATTGTACAGTACTGTTTTTCAATAACATTCCAATAATTCACCTCCACCTCGCCAGTTTTTACGCACAAAATACTTTTAAAAAAATTAGCCACGGAAAATGCTGATTGAGCAAACCATTGAACTTCAATTGAGGGGGCCTGGGTCCCCTGGCCGAACAAATTCTCCTAAAACTGGTTATTTTCATGACAAAACAAAAATCTCTAAGGAAAATCTTGGAGTGGATTATTGTTTACTGTTAAAATGTAGCAAGAAACAATGCGCCTTACTTCCCTCTACCTGGACCAAATCACTTACAATTAAAATTTAACACAAGAATGCAAGATGTTAAAGGTATTTTGGATTTAAATTGCAAGTACTGTAAAAGGAGCATTAAGTAATTTCATCTTTTTAATTGGCTTTCATATTTCAAAAATTTAGTGCTTTCAAATGGCTCTGAACACGTGCGAAATGTGATTCAATGGCTTAAAAATAGCTGTTTTTTCCAAAAAAAAATACAAAAAATCGCGTAACGGCTGGGGGCTGTGCCCCCAGACCCCCTTTTGTGCTACTTTTGAGATGCACTACTTTTCTTAACACGTCTCCAAAGTTAGATATTTGCACTTTTCAACTATTACTTAAAGCCCTCTCCTATTGCAAAATCCTGCTTAACTGGCAACCGGCAACGATTTTAGATCTTCCATCCTATAATATCTTTGTCCCACAAAAAGTTCCTTTTTTGGAAATTTTTGAGGACGTCATTGCATGTGATTTGTGGTTTGGGCCTCCCTACCAATCAAAAATTCTGGCCACGCCTACAAATTGGAGATTGCCTGAAAAAAAATTTTTGAAGACCTTTTTTTTGAAGAACACTTGCGGCTGTGTCCTTGGTCCTTGGCCTTGGCCTCGAGCATTCCTGTCTTTGGCCTCGAGAGGATCTGTCCTCGAAAAGGCTGTCCTTGGCCTTGGCCTCGAGCCTTGTGTCCTCGACTCAACCTCTGATATGCAGCGTTTCCAAACACTTTTAATCCTATTTTCTTCAAGCTGTTTTAGCAACGCATTTTACACGGGAAATATAAATGCCCCTATTCAATAATTTCTCAACCGGAAGTCATGGAACCATTATAATCGCCATATGGGTTGTTTTTGAACAAATTAAGAAATAAACAAAGTTATCAGATGATGGCTCTATTTTTTTAAAATGACAACAAAACGTTTTAGAAAATGACCAGAAATCGTCTATTTTTTTTGAATGAAATTAACCAAGTTTCAAGTTAGTTTAAAACCTTTTTCTACAAGAGTTTATCACAAAAATACTGTAAAAGGTACATTATTTCCCTTCTCCCCACATAAAATAAAGTTGAAATAGCTTCCGAATAGTATGTTTATACTGGATTTTTCTTGAGATTTTTGGCAGCAGGTATGCAAGAAGACTTATTTGAAGTTGTGGTATTAGGGAAAACGACTATTTGAAAGGCTCGTAGGAAACAGAGCGAAGACTTAAGATCACAAACTAAAACAACCTCCGTTTGTCAAAAGGAATGATTACATTCTTTTGGAAGCTTTATTGAAATCATTGTTCATTTTTGCTTTTTTTTGGGGGGTTCCAATGTTTAATAGCTGATTGGTAAATTTCCCCATTCGTTTAGATTCTTGTGATGCTAACTTATTTGCAATTGAGCAAGTGCAAAGCATTTCAACACCAGGATATCCTCTACAATACAGCTCCAATTTAACATGTACGTGGACAATCACAGCAAACAGTAATTACCTGGTTAGACTGGAAACTGGATTGATCAGCAACGACACGTGCTGTGAACATTTTGAGGTATTTTCTTAGCTCTGGTGCCATGGCACCTCACTTAACAAACAAACATAACAAAACGTTAATATTGCAAGAAATAGAATCAGTTGGAAAAAGCTTTCTTGATTCCTGGCAATTATGCAATGTTCTAATTAGCTATAGTGCTGGTAGATTTGGGAGCAGATTTCAATTTTTTTTTTTTATCCATACCAATTATTCTGTTGCCTACAAATTATTTTCCTGCAACTTAAGGGTGTAATTCTGAAATAACAAAAAATATTATTTTTATTTTATGCCCAATAACGATTTTTTGTTTGGGGATATGTCTGCTTTTAGGACAATAAAATAGCGTCTATGTCATTGCCTGGGCTAAGGATCTGGGGCTTTTTCTCCAAACTTCCAGTCTGTACTCTATCTTTTGCTCAGACACATCTCTATGGAAATTTCTGTTTACGCCACTAAGCCCAATTAACAACAAAATTGCACCACAGATTATATTTACTATTATTGAAACATAAGAAATTTGATTTTTGACGTTGATTTGACTTGAAGCACTTTAGATTACTGACCCTGAACGCGTGCAGTTGTCGTCAAATCAAGTTTACACTACCTCTGGAACAACATCGGTTGCACTTGATTTCATATCATACCGGTGCTCGGATAGAAATGGGTTTGAAATGCGATATCATGCAGGTATATTGTAGCTTGAACATGCTCTCTGCATTATACGCAAACTTTTTGGTAGCACCTTTGTTGCTGTCCAATGGCTAACACGTCAAACATTTTAATCAATTTTCATTAAAATTTCGCTTTACATACTTTAACTGAAAAGGCTGCTCGAATGCTTGACAAATTCTTCAAAGCCTTTTTTTATTCGAACGAGAAAATGCGACATTTTTTGAATTGACCTTTTTTTGAAATAACTCCAAGCAATATAGCGAGCGAGAATATCATTACCGAGCTTACAACATTTAACAAGAACTTTTTGAAATGCCAGCGCAGCTGAGCCTTATGATATAATGTGTAAAATTCCAAAATGTTTTTGTATGTGTAGTTCACATTTGTGGTGATCGGAAATTTGCTGCTGAAGTTGATATCAAAAATACAATTTATGCTCCGCCATACCCAGACCTTTATGACAGCACTATGACCTGTTGGTACACCATCACTTCTCCTGAAGACACTAGAATTCGATTTTGGGTGGAAGATTTTGGAACAAAGCAATTCAATTCCTACTATTTTTACATGACTGTTAGCTATATTTTTATGGAATTTTTTGGTTTTACCCCTAATATAACTTTTTTTTCATCCTTAATAGCCGTATCTTATTTATGTGAAATAAAAAAAAGATCGGTGCTTGTGGAAGAAAATACTGGATCAGAAAACCTTTTAGATCAGAAAAGAAATAATCAGTAAACCTATGGTAAAACTGCATTTCTTGCTCTTACATTGTTATGATTTTGTATGGCATTTCTTAACTTTCAAAGCGGTGGTATTAGCATAAACGCTGCGATTGAAACAAATTGTACATCAAAGATTGTTTTATCAATGTACACTAAACAACCAACATAGAGATAGTAAACTCCGTACGTCACGCTCGAGCACTTCTGATCAACGCTAAAATGTCATAATTTAATCAAGGATTTTCATTACTTTGATTGGTAAACTCAACCACAAAACTGCTTTGTCACGCATGAACATTTCTGGAAATATAACAAAGAAACGAAAAAGAGTTGACCAACTGCTAATAAATAGAGCTCTAGTTTTTGGCAGTCTTGATGCACGTGCAATTTAAATGGATTATAACAACCTGATTGAATTAAAAAATAATATTAGTTTTTTTTTCTTTTTTGGTAAAGTTATTGAAATTTCAAATAGTTCTGCATAATAAATTTACTAAAAATACTGTTGAGAATCTTCCAGTAGCAACGTGTTTTAATTAACAAAAATTCCCAAATTTTTGTAGTTCTATGATGGCTTTCAAGGATCATCGGCACCACGGTTTTTAACGCTGGATAAGCCGGAGCAGGAAGGCGTGATGTACCATTCCAAACAAAATATCATTTCATTTCAGTTGTACGTGTATAAATCTTATGGTTACACTGGCTTTACTTTGACACATGAAGCAATAGGTTTGTTCTTTGTTTTCAAAGATAGATACAGTAGCTTATAGAGTACCGGTAAGTTTGTTGTAGCAAAAGTAAGCTGTACTTTTTATACTGTAGCAAACTTGTAATAAAAACTGCAGCGTTAATACTTATTGTTGTTGTGCAATTTATTCTCCTGTCACCGGACTGCATTAGACGCCTACCTGTTGAACGATACGCACACTATTCAATGCAATAACTACTTTTGTTGTTTTACTGCCACAAGCAACTTCTGGACGATTTTTCAAGATGCATATATTTTTTTAAAGTGATTACGCCCATCGACGGTTTTAAAAAGAAAAAATTAATTTCTTTTGCAGACACTTGTGGCTCATTATTGGAAGCTTTTGAAATTCCTCGAATTATCAACCACCTCTCATCACTTGGTGATCATATCTGCAATTGGACTATAAGAGCAGCTTCTAATCAAATAGTTGAGATAACTTCGCTGCAAATTTTTAATGCAACAGACAGCGATCATTTATTTGTAAGAGCGTTATTGCATGGTTTCTGTTATTCAAAAGGCTGCGAACGCCTCTACTCTCTATACAAAATCTTGACTTTGATTTTGCATGAAAATTGTTTAGCTTAAATGAACAACCAAAATCACGTAAGGAAAGTTAAGTCTTTATGCCGCAATGCATTTAAGATGTGATCAAAAACATTACAGCCAAAATACTGTAAAACATATTTATTGAGACGTTTCGGTTAGTTTCTTTAAAACATTGTCAATCTAGAACATAAAAATAAAATCACAGCTGACTCTTAAGGAAAAATCGCAAACTCAATGAGTAAAATTGGATTTTGTGATTACAAGACCTGAACTATACATGATGCCTGGATAGGTACGCGATTTTATTTTTATGTTCTGTGATTTTATTTTTATGTTCTAGATTGACAATGGTTTAAAGAAACTAACCGAAACGTCTCAATAAATATGTTTTACAGTATTTTGGCTGTATTGTTTTTGATTAAATTATTCAAGAAGTCCATTTACCATGCTCCTACATTTAAGATGTATTCTAATAATTTGATTGTTTTCATTACTTCTAAAAACGGTTTTGAGTATAGACCCACAAACTTTTCAGAACCCCATTAAATTTTTGCAGATTCTTGAATCTGACCAAATCAGAGTTCCCATCAGAAAAACGACAAAATACGTGTCACCTGAAAGACTAGTGGAAATGGATTTTGTTGCAAACAATACCTTGGGAAGAAACAGCTTTGAGGTTCAATATCGAGCTGGTAATTGATGTATTTTTTACGTGTGTAAAGAACATTACGAATACGAATGTTGTTTTTTTTTAAGGCAGCTTTGTTAACTTATACGCCTACTTTTTCTATGAAAGTGGTTTTTTTACCCGGAAAAATTGGAACTGCATTGCTTGCTATTGCGCAGTATCTTGAAAAATTTTGCCGTTTAATTTATTTTTAAAGTTTTATATCGGAAAAAATTTACTGATGCTCAAGTTATAAAGAATGAATTTAGGCAGTTTCTTCCTCGCTTCAATATGAATTACTAATACGTTGACCGCTGGGCCTCAGGGAGAAAATTTTCCAGGGGGAACGAAGATCGATACCTGGCCCCAAATCTTACTAGGCCCCCCAAGCCTTATCGGGATCCATGCCGTTAAATCATTTTTTGTCGGATGGATGTAGATCTTTATTTAAAAGTGAAGGGATAACAATTTTCGCATACAGTTAGGACCTATGAAACACACAACTGGACATAAAATTGGTTTAAATCCAGCTAGGGGGTTTGGGGCAGTGTTGTGAGCTCCCCCAGCGGGGTCTGGGGCGGAGCCCCGAAAGCTTTAGCGCTTTTTATGTTTCTCGAGGGTAAAATACACCATTTGATCAACATTCCAGCACCAAACTTGCTTAAATTGACAAGCAGAAAACGTGATATACATGAAAGAATGTATGTGAAGTGGGGAATGATGACATTGACACAACATTATACAATCTAATGTCTTTAATACTGCAAATCCAAATATTTTACTGATAAAAGTTTTAAGAAGTCATCTGCAATCATAAACTTCACAAACTCAAATACCTTTTAAACTCATACAGACAGAGTGAGTTACTAATGATAGTTGTGTAGTATGTAAACTTTGACTCCACTCTCTGAGGTTGAAATGCTTTTGGATCTCTGGATATGTCGTCTCTCGTACATTGTTATACCGTAGATTTAGGGTTCTCAAGTCAGAGAAACGTAACAAAACGTTAATCTCGGTGCAAGTGTATGGCTTTTAATACATTTTCCTCTTATTTTAATCAAATTGGCCACTACTGGATGCCCTAAAGGTCGTGTAGCAAAAATAGCGACCAATTACCAGTACTAAATAGGCTGACTAATATTTTTGCGGTAGAAACCTGAATTCTTCCGGGGCCCTTTAAGCCCGGGTCCCCCTAGGCCCAAGCCCGGGTCCGATGTACCCCCTGAACTTCCCTCTCGCAGGCCCTGGTTGACCGTAACTGGTATTATTCACTTAAATCTGGAATTTTTCACAATTATATAATATGTATCTAACTGTTTTTGATCATTCATTTTTTAGTTCACATTTGCGGTGAAACAAAACTGGTTGCAAACATTGATGATGAACAAGTAGTAATTCAGCCGCCATACCCTGATTCATATGGATATAATGTGGATTGTTGGTACCAGGTTCGATCGCCGGACGAAACTCGCATTCAGTTTGTTTTTCCGGATTTTGGTGTCAACACGTACATAACTTCGTACTTCAATATACAGGTAGAAAATTGAGATATTATTAGAACTATCTTTACTTTAAAACTTTACTCTTACTAAAGTCATTGCAGTATCTACTTTCACCTAACAACACTGCCGCATGATCAGAATAGTATAATCTGTCTTTAGACTTTGTATACTTGTTCGCAGTGCGTCCGAGATGGTAAAGGTGTCGTTTTCGCGTGTACCGTAATAATCGTATGATCTTGGTTTCAACCCGCATCTTTGTCATGTTGTTGCGTCCTAGGATAAGGCTTTTTATGATGATCAATGCTGGTGGCTTTGAACAAGCAGCAAATTCACATAAGATGTCAAACGACAACCCCAAACCGTGGAAAATGGTTAATTTTTAAGCGGGTAATGACGATTCCTCCAATGGATAGCGCCAGCGTCGTTTTCCCGTGACAGGTGGACAAAGTAGCATCAGTCAATCAACTTGTTCTTTTATGTTCTAGTTTTATGACGGTTTCTCGGAAGAAAGCGAAAAGTTTTTGAGTTTGTCTCTTCAAAGTGACCTCAACAAAGTATGGATCTCCAAAGATAATATAATGAGCTTTCGCATGAAAATAGATAGACGATATATCACTTATAGCGGTTTTACCATGCGCTACATAGCTGTTGGTAAGACAAAGTTTACCAAAGATTGATAAATTCATTTTATGATCTACTTATTATGCATTTAGCAGATTCATCACTGCGTATGTCAAGGGTGGCAATCTACGGCCCGCGAGCCGGATCCTGCTCGCTGAGTAAATTCAGCCGGCCCACGAACTTTTGGCAAATTTTGAGAATTTTGTGGCAAATAAAATTGGCTGTGCTGCAGTGCAGGAGCAGTTAAGAGTTAAAAGCGAGACATTACTTCTTAATGTTTCTAAAAGTATTTTGATTAAAAACAATTAAGCTAAAAAAGGTTATTACGTATCAATGTTTTGCAGCATTTGGACCAGATCCATACCAGAGTTGTAAACGGGCCGACAAGTTCAGGCCCGAACTCGAAAACTAATTTCAATCCCAAATCATCCAAAAAAAAAACGAAAGTTAAGTTAGGTCAGAAAAATTTAGCAATGTTGCCAAGTTATTTTGATTATATTTTTGTGCACCTAAGAAAAAAAGCACGTCACAGGCCCGAACCCGGCCCAAACCCGATTTGAAAAGCCCGGCCTGACTTATAACTCTAATCCATACTGATTGTAAAATTATGAGCGTATAAGCTTGCGTATCCTTAAGTATTTCAAACAAAATTCCGTACGGCAATAGCGGCATAGAAGCTTCAAGTTGGTTAAAATAAACTACGGATATGCTCGTACGCATACGATCAGTGGTATAACCAGGGAGGGCTAGTAGGGCTTCAACTCATCCCGTTAGCATAGTTAATAACAAAATTTAACCCAGAAATGCAAGCTTTTGAAATTGTTTTGGGATTGACCTGTACGTAAAATGCAGAGGCCGGGCAATAAAATTCAAGAATATCTTCAACTGACTTTCAAATTTTTGCCGTTTAGTTGTGCCAATTGGCAGATAAAAACGTACGAAAAGTGATCTAAACCGTTTTAAATTGGCTAATTTTGGAAAAAATTACAAAAATCTCTGAGCAGCTGGGGTTTCGTCCACAGACCCCAATGGTCTCCGTCTATGATACGCTTAAGTTGAGCCAGTTTGCTCAACGCCTCAAATTGAATAATTTTTTGAAAAAAAATATATATAAGTTTGTGTTCAAGCTCCTCCTTCGCAGCAAAATTTTGGTTACGGCATGGCACCTTTATGATTCTACGCCCAGTGTAGATCTGAGCTATTACAACTTCTCTTTTTTTAAACATTGTTTCTGAAACAAAATCAACATATTTTCGTAATTTATAGTCTGCGATGGCTTAGGTCCCGCGCCACAGACAATGCACGTTTTCGCGAGAATATTATCCCTCTTTATCTAAAAACAAATCTGGCGATAATTCTGCGGTATGCACTTTGCTAGCTTTATCAAAAGCAACAATAGAGTCATTGAATTCACAATCAATTACTTTGAATTGTCATAAATACTAAAATGCCAAAAATATGAGCACTTTTAAGGACAAAGTTGTTAGGTGAAATTTATTCCGGCCCGCCGAGACCGTACTTAATTTAATTTTGGCCCTCGACTACGAAAAGGTTGCTGACCCCTGGCTTATGTAATTGCTTCTTACGTCACTACTTTGTAAAAGCCAACTATTTTTGCCGGACGTTTGAATAGTTTCGTAATTTCTTTCTATTTTGTTTGTCACAGTTTGCTATAAACAAACTTTTAATGCTTTGAATTTTTTATCTTCTTCTTATGAAACTTTAAGGAACAACTGTTATAAAGCAGAGCTTTGTTTTGCTGAATTTTAGTGATTGAACAAACTAATTTGAAAGGAGCTGTATGTGAACAGCTTTGGAAGGTGCAAATTCGAAACTGCGGTTAATTTGCAAAAGCTGCAAATTAGCTACAATGCATTAATGCATTTACAGTCAAATATTTTTCAAAATCTAAAAGTACTTTGTAATATACAGTAAAACTGCAATATTTTTGTATTGTGATGTTAGTAAAGATAGATCAACTTAGAAGAGCTTAATATTTTAAAATTCATTTCAGCTACGAATGAAGAGTTTTTTTCCAACGTTAGAGTTAATTACACACTAACGTATAGAATAAATGCTAATATGGAACTTTCCAAAAGATACCTTCTTGATCCACATGTAACTCTTGACATCAGCGATGATGTATTCAAACAAATGCAAAATGAATCCGACCTATTTCCGCAACTAATCAACACAGAAGATTACCGTAAGTTTGAGTTGGAGCATTACCGTAAGTTTGAGTTCTAAACTAAACGATACCATGGCTCAAGTTTTTTGCCCAGTCGTTCAGTTTAAGAATTGTTTGATTTTGATCCAACTTGTCCAAATTTGCTGCCGTTTGGTAAAAAACTAGGTTCATTCGAACGTTGGTTAACAACCGGATGCTTTCGAACCTGTAAATGGCATAAATCTAAAAAACAATAACTGATTATTTTTGCAGAATCTTAATCAATTACAGTAATTCATGAAAAACAATGTACTGAGAAATTAATGATAAGCTATTGAGTGATAGACAGTATCCAGAGTTTTTAGAGGCACAATCAAACCTTTCATTAACAGCCTGAGACATACTGTTTCGGAATCGACTTTCGTCTTTTATTCCTGGTGGTGATGGTGGTGGTATTACCCGACCCCTTCCGAGGAATGGGAGCGCGGAGGAACTCCGCGGAGACCCAACAATCGGGCCACACCTCAAGGTCTGGACCATAGATCAAGAATAGAGGGAGAAGAGCCAAAGATAGATTTACGAAGGGGTTCAGAGGCAGGACAGTCGAGGAGGAGATGATTGAGGTCCTGCAGAGGGTGTCTACAGGCGCTATCAGCAAAATTCCCCTTCGCACTGATCCTGTGAAGATAGGAAGACAAAAGAAGACTGTGGCCATGGCAGCGAAGACGGGAAAGCTCACAGCGAATAGGGCGAGAAAGGAACAGTTCCTCCGAAGAGACTTCGGGGACTTGATGGTTCATATAGGAGTGGGAGATGTGATGTCTCCGATTGTGGTATTGGGAAAAACGGACTTTGACAACGACTGGGAGTAGAGGGCATGGGATTGTGTCAGTGGGCAGGGAGGCACCAGCTTTCGCAAGTAAATCTGCATTTTCATTACCGGGCAGACCAGCGTGACCGGGGACCCATTGGAAGTTTAAGGTGGTGTTGTTGGAGAGGGAGAAGGCGAGGGACCAAACATTTCAGAAGGACTCAGGCAGGAGATAAGAGGGGGCTGACGAAAGGATTGAGAGGGCCGATTGGGAGTCAGTTAGAAAAAGGACTGACTGGAATTTACAGGTCGTGAAGAGGCTATAGTACACCAATCGAGACCTTGCTTGAGGGCTAAGGTTTCAGCTGAGAAGCTGGAGGCAATTGGATCAGTAAAGAAGGACAGGTAATAGAATGTGTTGCATTTGGAGTATGTGACTTACACTCCAGCATCACCGGAACAAAAAGGGAGGAGACAGAACCATCAGTCTATACTTGGATATCAGATGGGGGGAAGGGAGGATAGTCTGTTTGAAGCAGACCGGAGTCGCGCTGTACTGTTGCCTGTGCAGTTGGAAATGAAGGGAGAAAGGGTAAGGTGGGTTGCAGTCCATGGGTTCAAAGATGGCACATGATCAGAGTCTCGTGTGGGGATGGGAGGGATTGAGTGGCCGAAGAATAGAATGATCTCCAAGGGGGTTTCTTCTTTAGTCGACAGGGCACGTTTCTTGTTGCCCAGGCGTAAAGGCTGGATAAGTCTGGGAGGAGACGCAGAGCACGTTCGAAGGAAGAAAGTGCCTGATGTTCTAAAGTTAGCTTTAGAAAAGAAAGTTGAGCCTCAAGAAGGAGTAGGGAGGAGGGGGTGGAAAAGAGGCACCCAGTAATAACCCTGCATGCAGCTCTGTGTAGGACTTCCAAGTGATTGGTTGCGGTGTTGCAGAGGAATGGGAACCATCCAGGAGAGGCCTATGTGAGCACCAGTCGCACAAAGGCTTTGTAAAGTAGGGAAAAAGATTCTTTCGTGGGACCCCAGGAGGCAGTGGCTATGGAGCGAAGGGCTTTGTGGCGTGGATAGAGTTTGGAACATAGGGATTGAATGTGGGCCCCAAAGGATAGAGCCCGATCAAAGGTTACACCGAGGAATTTAGTGGTGGGATTGAACGAGAGAGGGATGCCCAGGAGGTATAGCCGGGACTGGAAAGTGGCTTGATGGGGATCTGTAGAGAAAAAGGAGGACTCGCACTTCTTTGGATTGAGAGGAAGTCTCCATAAGTTGGACCACGTTTCTAGGACAATTAGGGAGGATTGGACGACAGAAGATGCTTTGAGCGGGTCTGGGTAGGAGGACCAGATAGCCAGATTGTCAGCATACAGGGAGGCATGAGCACCCCAAGGCAAATCCTTGGTAATGTCATCAACAAATAGGATGAAGAGGCCTGGACCAAGTACCGACCCCTAGGGGATATCTCGTCTGATACGGAAGGAAAGGCTGCGGGAACCACCAACTTGGACTTTAGCTCTACAGGCAGAAAGGAAAGAGAGTACCCAAAAAATGAAGCAAGGGGGGAGTTTGAGCGAGAGAAGTTTATGAAACAGAGCAGAGTGCCAGACCGAGTCGAAAGCCTTGGAGAAGTCAACAGACGCCAAAATGATCAGTCTGGAGGCTTTTTCTTTTGGAAGCCGTCCCAGATTGATTGAGACAGAGTAAGAATTTGATCGAGAGACGACCAACCAGGGTGAAAGCCGGCCTGGCAAGTAGAGAGGAGATGATTCGATTTGAGGTGAAAAGTTAGGTGAATAAGAATCAACCGCTGAAAAAGCTTGGAGATGCAAGAGGTGAGAGAAATGGAGCGGAAGGAGGACGGAGAGGAAGTGGGCTTTCCAGGTTTGTGAATGCGAATGATAGTGGTAGGTTTCCAACAAGAGGGGAAATTGTGAGAGGACCAGGACCTGTTGAAAAGAGAAAAAAGAAGGAGTTGTGCTAGCTCAGGCAAATGCTTTAGTAAAGGATAGGCAATCTGGTGTGGGCCAGATGCAGTGGAAGAGGAGAGTTTGGAGGTGGCAGTGGAGAGTTCAGCCAAGGAGAAGGGGGAGCAGAAGGAATTGTGGAGGAAAGAAGCATCATCACAGCTAGCTTTCCGAAGTTCATTGATGAACTGTCGTTCGGCTCTGCGCGAGGTACGGGGTATAGCTTGAGATAGATATGAGTGAAGATAAGAGGCATAGTGATTGGCAGTGTCAAGAGGGGAACTGCAACCAAGAAAAGAAGGTTCTTGGGAGGTGTTCTTTTTGCCCGAGATGTCATTGAGAAGCCTGGCCGGATTTGACTCTAGAAATGACTGAGGACGCCCTACGAGAAGCATCTATGTATCTGAGGCGGTGAGCCTTAGACCCGTGTGCCTCAGAGCGGGCCCTCCGTCGCTCCCGCACTGCAGATTCCGCTTTCTGGGACCACCAGGTTTTCGGGGAACGACCAAGGCAGCCAAAGGGGATAGAGACCTTGGCAGCTTCGCCTAAGAAGAGGGAAAAGAGCGGCAGCCTGGTGGATGTTGACTGCGTCAACATCAAGAGAGGGGAGATGCTCAAGAATATTTGATTGGTAAACATCCCAACGAGCCTTTTTGTAGTTGAATCTGGGGGGACGAGTGTTGGGGTGACGAACTGAAGAGAGGGGGAGGACAATCTCTATGGGGAGATGGTCAGAACCAAGTCCAGGGAGAGCGCGCCACTCACAGTGGGGAGCGAGAGACGCAGGAGTTAACGAAATATCGGGGGATGAACGGATCCCAATGGAATGATGGAGGAGCGTGGGAGAGGCGGGGTCGTTCAGAATTTCCAGACCAGAGGAAGTGATCCAGCTAAACAGGTCATTTCCGGGCGGGTTAGGGGAGATGAGACTGGCCCAGGTTGAGTGGTGAGCATTGAAGTCTCCAAGGATAAAAGTGTCAGGGGAATTTGGAAGGATGTCAGGAGAGAAGGTCTTGGTGCGAGAATCAGAAGGAGTACTTCTGATGAGAGGGGAGAAGAGGTTAAGGAATTATAATGGAGAGTGGTTGGAAAAAAGAACTTTAACACAAATGTAATCTGAGTAGGGGTCCTGGGAAGAAAGAGAGGAGACAAAAACAGGAAAGAAGGCCAGGTCAGAATGGATAAGAGTGAGGACACCACCACCGGTGTTATGACCGGCGGAGGAAACAGGGCCCTGTCTGCCGTATGTTCGATCCGTACGGAGGATAGAATAACCAGGGATTTGAAACTTCTTGGTTGCCAAAAGATAGGTTTCTTGGAGGAGAATGAGGTCATATTGATTGTTGGAAAGAAAGACGATTAGTTCAGCACTACGTGAGGGGGAAAGACCACCGGCATTCCATTAAAGAATTCTAAGGTTTTGAAGGGGTGTGGAGTTCGTTGAGGGTGTGGCGGCGAGTTGTTGGTTGGTTGTGTGCTTGTGGGTGGTGGGGGTGTGGAAGGTAGAGTGAAAGCAGAAAGAGGGTAAGTGTTAAGCAGGGGAGGGTGTGAAGGGAGAGGTATAGATGAATCCACTACATGTAAACATGTTGGTGGGGGGGGGTGTGGGAAGGGGAGGGGACAGAACTGGAGAGATGGGGCGGGGGAGGCTTGCTGGTGGATGGGAGAGGTGAGGTCCCCATTGAGACAAACAGCGCAGTTCCAACCCATGGTAGAGCCAGCCGCGCAGATTTTGCGAAAGTAACCCTGGGTCAGGGAGAAGCAGGAGAAATGCACCCACTTGGAACAGGTGGAGCACTTTAGTGAGTCCTTACCTACCTCATGACAGCTCAAGGAGCAGACATAACGTGGGGGGCCCTGAGGGGGACGCGGTTGATAAAAGCCAGGTGGTAGTGGGGGGAACCCTAGGGGAGGGGGAGGAGGGAACGCAGGCGTGGTAACGGGGGAATTGGTCTGCGTATGGGAGCCAGTTTGACTTTGGGGGCAGCACGCCGAGCAACGCCAAATTACTGCAGTACCAGTTGCACAGATTGTGCGAAAGTCAGCACGGGTGAGGGAAGAGCAGTGGAAGTGTACCCACTTGAGGCAAGTAGAACACTGAAGGGAGCCTCTGCCCACATCAAGGTGACAAATGAAGCAGGGGTACCTGGGCCGAGAATTATTATGGATGTGGCCCGGGTTTGGATGAACATTGCCTCTAATTAGGAGCAATGGCAGAATTAGGAGACGTTGAATGGGAGTTTGGTCAATTAGAAGAGGAGCCGCCCAGTTGTGACCGGTCAACGAGCAGCCCAGCGAAAAAACAGTCCATGACAATGGGGGCGACCTTTTGGTCCAGCCCATCGGGAAATCTGTTCTGCCATTTCGACCCATCCCCATTGGGGAGGGGACTGTACCACCACGATGAGGTGGTAGGTCGCTGGTGAAGTCTTTTATTCCTCGTCAGTATAGCTCGGACTACAGATATAAACATGATCGTAGAAAGCCAAAGCATCACAAAGTAACCAGATCATAACTTTTGGCTTTCTAATATTACCAGCGATATATCAATTCAAAATAGTTTCCAATAGCATGCTTTAAAAAGCTGCTTCGCCCAATTTCATTGTGCCTCTAAAAACTGATTCTGTTTCGCCCAAGGTTTGATCGAACCTCTAAAGAGTATGGATACTGTCTACAGCTTACCATTAAATCAATTAAATTTGTAGATTATGCTAATCTGTATTTCTAATTTTGCGTTAATTTCTTCTGCTTTTGTTTGTTTTTATAAAATGAAAAATATCAAAAATCGCTTTTTTGTTTTGCTTTCAGCATCAAAGGAAGCATTTCTTGAATTATGCTGTAAATGTCATTATACAAAAAGGCGTTAGTTTGCATTTGTCTCGAAAAATCGAAGTTCCGCTCTAAATCACTTTATTGCCAAAATTGAATTGATTGTTTTAGGACTTTTTAGCTAACAATGCAGCTTGCTTTGACGGTGATATCTTTAATTCGAGAAACATGCCTTTGGTTTTTGACTTGATAGTCTTAACGGATCTAATTTAACAACCAAGTCCACAGTTTATGCAAGGAGTAGTAGATATGCACTGCGACGTGCTCTTGATTGACCTGCAAAAACACTAGAAAACTGCGCAAAATACCAGCAAGTGGTTTAGTGTATACAGAGTATCTTCTAACAACAAGTAGACTCAGACTTCGAATTCGACTTCCGATTGCAACAGAATCAAACTCTTCAAAACTCGTATTCACAGCATCTTGTTTTGCCTTTCAACTTAAGAAGAAGCAGTATGTCTTTGGTATAATGTTAGGCAGGTATTGGCATTAGCTTGACTTGAAAACCTTACTAGATCCTTTTGCAAATTTTCTGACCAACGCGATTACATTAGTATAAAGATTTAATTTGCATTAATCATTTCACTAGTTATCATAGCTATACTTTAGGGAAAAAATTGTTTGAAAAAGTTTTTGTAAAGTTAATTAATTACTTTTAAAAAATCATCCAGTACTAATAATTAGTTTGATATTGTTGTTTCAGCTATCTTTGATGGAGCAAGAATTTTAGTGAGTGCTGATTTGAAATGGACATTTGAGATTTATGTTGGCGTTCCTCAACTTGAAAAATACGGCTTTCTTTTGGATCATGTCAACGATCTTTCTATGAGTTTGTTTTCTCAATTGAAGGACGAAGCTGAAGCGTCACAAATGATCGAAGTTATCTTTGCTTGTGAGTTGTTTTAACTTTTGTTAATAACTTTTTAAACAAAAACTATATAATTTCCAAAAATTGAAAAATTCGGATAGTTTGTTTTTATTTGCTGGGTAAATGATTTTGTTTTGTAAATGTATTTTTTTCGTTATTATTCTAGTATTTTTACTCACTTTTCATTAAAACGTTGCATTGTTGGCTGGAAAAAATTTTTGCGGGTGATGCTTTTCGATTGTTGGAAATCGAAACGTTAATAAAAATCATCCAACAACTGTAATATTTTTAAAACAACTGCTGGAAGAACGAAAAAATTTAACTCCGAAAACTTGTGGTTTAACAGATTAAAAAAGAAATTTGAGTTTTCCAGATTTTAATGTGGTCGAGATGATTAAGGCTATTCTTAATGCATCTCATCTTACTTTTGCTTGTTGCTTCGTATTTCCCATTTGCATCCACAGTAACACCAAATAAAAAATTTTCAGCTGGTAGCTGAAATTGACCTGGCTCCCCTCTGGCTGCGGCTTAGAAGATGTAACTAAAGTAGTTTAATACCTAACTTAAAGGAAACAATTCAAGTGTGGCCAACCTCATGCTTTAAATTACTGGATATTTGTTTTTCAGAAAGTACAACTACTACATTTTTTGTTACAAATTTCAGAAAGTCTCCAAAAATGTTTTAAAAGTCAATTCAACTTATTTTCACTTTGCAAGCTTTTCATACAGAACTACTTCGTAATGTTTCTGGCTGATTTAAAATGCGGCGTAACATGCAGTGAGCCTTAAATTGTAATTTCCTTGCATTGATTACCCAAGTTTAAAAAACACTCATGGAAGAAAATTTTTGACAGTAAAAACCAGTTATGATTGCTACTTTTTCACAGCTCCTCCAATTAGCCCTGGCTATCGCGTCTTTGTTGTGCAGTCTGAGTTTTATAGAACCTATGATGTTCTAATTACACAATCTTCCGCAACCTCTTACGGATTGATTCCTGATGAAACCAATCACGTTAATTCCGAAATGTATGCTGCTATTTTTTCCACAGCAACTTATGCTCAATTAATTGAAATTAATGGCCCAGGTTTGTTGAATTTTTGATACACATTAAGTTTTTTTCAGTATATTAAATATTATGAGTGCCATTACGCTGTCTTTGTTTTCTTTATTTTATGGTTTCATAGTTTCTTTCACAATAATTACACAGTTTAGTGAGGTTGACTAACGACTTCACGTTTCATGACGGTTTCCTCTATTTAAGGCGGGTTTATGCAGAAGCCGTCAATGTTACCATTCCATCGTTGTTACGTCTAATGTCAAGGTGTTGACACAGAAAATTTTTGCGGTGACGGAAGTCATTTTCTTGAATTCTTGCGTCTTACAGTACTTTGAGTTAAAATCATTTTAACTTTTCGTAAGTAACGTAACTTACGGGAGCAATTTCGAGGCATTTCTTTCTCGGTTGGGACATATTTTGAGCCACAAACACTGAAAATCTAGAAAAAATCATTGGTTGTAGTTGAAAAGTAGCTTTCATTAGACTATATTAAGTGCTTAGGGTTGTAAGTAGCAGGCTAGGTCTAGTCATGTACCGCTACTTTGTCGTGTAGGTAGGGTACAGTTGCAGTGATACGGGTACTTAGCTTACCGGTACTTCAGACTGGAATGCTTTTTTCTGTTTGAGAAAAGAAGAGAAAATAGGATATTGGAACTAATTGGTACAAGGTAGGCATGCTAAATCTGAGATGGTTGCCAGCAGCCAGTTGAGAAAGCTCATTAAATTTGGCTTTCCTTGCCCTTGTTTTGGTATTCGGCTGAAAGTCAATTTTGAACTTTAGTTGACTTGACTCTTGAAAGCTAAAATTATGAACTACTGAATACAATCAATTTCCATAGTAGAGACCTTTCTCAAGTCTTTTCAGTAAAGTGGCCCTATTTTGGATGCTGTATCATCAATGGTCGTGATCATATGGTGCACCGGATTCTGTACCAGTACTGGTCATGATCAGATTATTGCCACGATGCATTGATATACTGACCAGTGATTACTTAGCTACCAATATTATAGGCCCTTAACTTTTGATTAATTTCAGGAACTCTTAAGCTTATCTATTTGTTAAGATAATAGTCAGGTAGAGTTACTGGTAGTTGTTGTATCTGTCTACTCTGCAGTTGTTTTGTGTGAACACTGAACAATCACTGACGTAAAATTGTATGATGTTAGAATGATCTTAGCAATAAATCACTGGATGCAAAAAATAGCTGGTTCACGCAGTGTTGGTATCGGTACAACACACGTACAAAGTTGTCTGTGATTTTGAATTGCATTGAGCTTTATTTGAAGCATGTTTTGGCAAAAGTTGATTAGTGACATTTTTCAAAAAATGAGTTTTTCGTATGTTTCAAGTTGTTTACTAAAAATGTTTTACCTGAGAAAAAACTTATGTTTTTTCAATTATTTTTTGGTAACACATCTTATTACGATGCACTTGACAACAGAGTCAAATGAAAGTTTAAAACTTTAAACGCGATTTTCTCAAAACGGCGGAATGCGACTTATCAATTTTTGCCGAAAGGTGCTTCATTTGTACTAAGCTTAATGTGATTTGGGGTTATACCTACTTTGAAAAATCAATGAACCGGTACCATAATTGCATAGTGTACCCTCGTTTTGTACTTCGATTTGCTATCTCTCAGGCTTGCATGACTGCCGGAACCCCAACTCTAATGTAAGGTTCTGAAGAAAAAGAATAAAAGAACAAAGCACGAATTGAACCCAAGTGTGAGACTGGGCAGACGCGCACCCTGACCACTACATCACAGAGGTGACGCTGTCGATTCGTCAAAGTGTCATATTTAACTCCAGTTAAAGAGAAAAAAGCTGTAGATGGTAAACTTACTAAAATGGAGACTGGTACTGTACAATTAAAGAGAACAGAGAAAACATACTGTACAGTACCAAATTAAGAGTTGAGTAGTGATAGCTTCAGTACGGTTCGATTGGCACTAACAGTTCACGCATATGCTGGTACTGTAGCAGTTTGCAATAGCCTGCCAGTACAGCAAACTATCGCTTTGCGATATAACAGATGTGGAACACGCGATATCGATTTCTGACTATGCACACATACCTGCATAGCGGTACTAAAAAGTAGAGAAGCCTGGACCACATGGGTTTGGGTTTGACTTTGAATTCTTGTGCTACTGTACTTGTGATCTGTTTTAGTAGTATGCCATATGACAGATAACAAATGGATGATATTGGTTACTGGAACGATTTGCAATACGGTACAACAAATTCGATTTCTGTCAGCGCACATATACTGTAATTCCACATTGCAATTTGATTACGTGATAGCGATTTCTGACAAGAATGCTGTAAATTGCACATGCTACATTAGATATCTTTTTCCTCACTTTCTGACCTGCAGACTGTAGTTATCGATATTAGTCAAAAATTGCACTCACATCAGATACTTGCTGTTGAAACATTTCAAAAAACTCAAATACTAATTTACTGCAATTTGGAGTATGAAAATTTCTAGTTCTGCAGGTTCTACCAGTGCTTTTTAAAGTAATTTCTACTTGCACTTTTTGAAGTCTTCTGCTTCTTACGTTACTCACTACTGCAAAATTAATTACCAACCAAATTTGCCAAATTCAAATTCCATTCCAGTACCAAACTATATCTTACCTGCTGATTATTTCTGAAAAACAAAATCTAGTGATTGGTCTCTTTGAATTCATATCATATTGCTTGCAGTAAACAATTTTATATTTAAGTTCTACACAAATTTAAAGTTGTTCATGCAAATCTAAATGATATAAATGCTGTTAACAGCTAATCACTATTTTTATTTTTGCAGAATAGGCTCAAGATTTGTGATCATATTAGTATTTGACTGCTAATGAAATTTAGTTTTTTAATAGAAATTTTTAAGTACGTAAGCTGTAATTTAACAAAAATCTCAGCAGTTTTTTGAAAGAGCCTATTTGGCTGAGTGATTCAGATGAACTTTGTATTCCGCACAAATTTATAACAGCCTAAATAGAATCATTTCTAAATATACTTTAACTTTGTGGTTTTAAATATATAGCTTGGCTATGGCATGTAATTGGAGTCAATTTGATATTTGCTAAGTATTATTTAAATCTGATACTATGTTGCCCTGAATCAAGGTAACAGTACCCAGTGATGGTATTAGATAATCATAAAAGCCATACCACCAAGCAAGCTGAATGCTACACCACCAAGACATCTAGGCTGCCATTTGGCCGATTGCTACAGGCCTACCCTTTGTTTTTTGCCCTACTTCCAGGTAGGCTTATACCAGTGGATGAATTCTGCATTGCAAAAGAGGTGCAACTGTGCAACTATGTAAAACTAAAGTTAAAATTCATAATATTTTTCACAATGATCACTAATACTTGATAAGCGATTATCGGTACTTTTTAAATGATTTTGGCAAGCACTTCAAAACTAGCAAGTTAACACAACAGGAAAAAATGCTTTAAATAGCCTGTAAATTTATCAGTAGCACTCAATTTAAGCATAGTTTGATGGTATGGTGATTACTGATTACAAAACCCAAACTTGATGGGCCTATTGGTCTATTAATAAAACTGCTATGCAAGCATTACAACCAGTTAGAGGTCTGAGTAATACGTACAGTGGTGTCGAAACCAGGGAGAGATGGGGGGATATATCCTCCCCAACAATTTGAGTATGGTCTTCATCTGCATCCCCTCCTATAATTTGACTCTGGTGTGCATCTGAGTGCAGGTCAGAACTTTAAAAAAGTTTTCCCTTTCTGTTCTTTTTTGGCCCTCACATGAATTCGGGGAAAAAAGTGTTCCATTTCTAGTGAACAGAGGTGGAGTCGAGGACACAAGGCTCGAGGCCAAGGCCAAGGACACAAAAAAAATCCGAGGCCAAGGCCAAGGACAGCCTTTCCGAGGACAGACACTCTCGAGGCCAAGGACAGGAATGCTCGAGGCCAAGGACCAAGGACACAAGCGCAAGTGCTCTCCAAAAAAAAAAAAGGTCTTCACAAAAATTTTTCAAGCGATCTCAAAAAAAAAAAGGTCTTCACAAAAATTTTGCAAGCGATCTCGACAAAAAAACGTTTTCCAAAAAATTTTGCAAGCGCTCCACAAAATTTTAACAATTCAAAAACTAGTGCTGTCCTCAAGCCGAGGACAGGCCAATTTTCGAGGACTTGGTGCCTCGAGGCCAAGGCCAGAGCCAAGGACTTGACCTTCGAGGCCAAGGACTTCAAAATGTGTCCTCGATGACGTCCTCGAGGCCAAAGACGTCCTCGAGGCCCAGGACGTCCTCGAGGACTCCATTTCTGCTGGTGAAGACCTTTTTTTCTTTTATTTATTTTTTTATGGCCTTCACCTAAATCCGGAAAAAAAAGTGTTCCATTTCTGGTGAAGACCTTTTTTTTTGGTCTTCACTTAATTTGCTCACCTGAACAAAATCGTGGTCGAGGTTCATCCCCCCAATGATGAAAATAGGGCAAAGCAAAATTAGAGTAAAATTGCAAATTATCCCCCCCAATGCTCAACAAAGATTTGCACCACTGAATACGTAACGATGACGGATTGGTGTGAACCTCTCATGTAGCAGGTTACCGCCACCGCGAAATAACGGTAAAACGCTGAACGATGACGAAACGGCGATGTAAACGTTGACGGCTTCTGTGTGAACCCCGCTTTAGTTTTGAGTTGCTTCAAATTTTGCTTTGAAAACTAGTATTAATTCTTACATGATAAGCATATATAGTTAACCTTGTTATATTTTTAGTTGAACCTAACGGTAACCGTGTGTCTATTCGTGTTGATCTTGAAAGAGTTTACGATGCTTTTGCTTCGGATGCGATTTTTGACAAGTATAGGTTTATATCAAATGAAACTAATGATGTTTCCTCTGATGTATTTGCCATCATCCGAAAAGACACATTTGCTGTTCAACTTATTGGTCTTCAATCAGGTAGGTCATTGTTGATATTTTTTTATGATCTTTTTTAGATGCTGTTGACTTTCATAAATCGTCTGATAGCATTAAAGTTCACGTATTTTGACTTGTTGAGAGCTAATTTTTAGCTTGTTGAAATTAGCAACTAAGTTGCGTTTACACTGGATGCAACACAACGCCAAGCGAAAAGGTTGGCAACTTTTACGAGTGGTCGCTAAAGGAATTTGCAGATTGTGACCCGTTGCAACCTTTCGCATGTTGTCAATAATGACGTCACATTTTTGTTTCTCCGCGTCCCGTACTGGATAAACGCACCTTTAGATATATAGTAAATCAGTGAGAAATTTCATTTGTACGCCAAATGAAATTTGGTCCGCAGTAATGCTGCAGAAGCTGTAATATGACTTTGGCGAATAAATACCTCCATTAAGTCCTTCAAAAATGCAAAATTGACCCACCAAAAAAATTTTAAGAGTTGCTCTTACAGTACAAACTAAATAAATCGCACAAAGTAGTGAGAATTTAAAAATGGTTAGCATACCCCATATAAATGTTTGCTTTTCTTCTAAATCACTTCTTCAGGGTAAAAACTTGTTAAAAACCATTAATTGATGATCAAGCAAATTGCTAATGCTGATCGAGTCAATCAATAACCAAAGGTTTATTTTGTTATGCTTCCGAGCAGACAAACGTTTTCTTTGGTTGCCAGCATTGAAACGAAATAAGACTATCTTAGTTATTTACTTTCTGCTTTTTTGACCGCTAACAAACTTGCAATGTTTTATTCAACCACGTATAGTGCATTATCCGACATTGTATCGGTGATGTAACAATAAGCAGAACTGTGTTAATCATTTAAGGCATAAAGAAATATCTTTCATTTCATCTCTAGACATAGTGGAATATCTTTGCTTATTTATTTTTTGGTTTTACATTAGTAATAACCAGAGGTGGAGTCGAGGACACAAGGCTCGAGGCCAAGGCCAAGGACACAAAAAAAATCCGAGGCCAAGGCCAAGGACAGCCTTTCCGAGGACAGACACTCTCGAGGCCAAGGACAGGAATGCTCGAGGCCAAGGACCAAGGACACAAGCGCAAGTGCTCTCCAAAAAAAAAAAAAAAGGTCTTCACAAAAATTTTTCAGGCGATCTCAAAAAAAAAAAAAGGTCTTCACAAAAATTTGCAAGCGATCTCCCCAAAAAAACGTTTTCCAAAAAATTTTGCAAGCGCTCCACAAAATTTTAACAATTCAAAAACTAGTGCTGTCCTCGAGCCGAGGACAGGCCAATTTTTGAGGACTTGAGGCCTCGAGGCCAAGGACTTGACCTTCGAGGCCAAAGCCAAGGACTTCAAAATGTGTCCTCGAGGACTCCACCTCTGGTAATAACAGCTAGAGCAACAATGCTGTTTTTGTAATTGCAATATTGCATGTTTAATTCGTTATTTACCAAGACGTCTTGGCCAGGAAACAGCAAAGAGATCACTCGATCTTTGAGTCTAGCTTATTGTCTGAACAACACGCGGTGGAACTTCTCACTGTACCTTTTCAGAACATCATATCAAACAGGGAAGCTGTAAATATCAATTTTTCTCCTCTTTGTTCATTTTTCGTTACAAAATTAACACATTTAAAATACATTTTAGCCAAACATAAGTGTGACAGAAAGCTGCGAAATGACCTGGACGGCCTTCGAGTCCAGCTATCTAGAAAAACACGTATCGTACTTATTAATCTAGATACATGTTTAGATCAGTCAAATAAGCTTATAATAATTTGCTTATAATGGTAGTTGATATTTTTATTGCAAAAGCTTAATTTGCTTCAAATGTATTTATTTTACAAGTATAGTATGCAAATTATTTTTTCGAATAACTGAAGAGATGTCATTCCAAGTTTTAACCCAGCTATGTTTGGTTAATCTTTGTAGTTTTTGGTTTTACCCCATTGGGAATTGAACCCGTGTCTATCTTTTCAGTTGCAAACGCCTCAACCTCGGGCACTGTTTAGTCTAAATATTGTCCGTTTTTTGAAGATGAACACCCAGCTAGTGCTCTATTGTTTCAAAAATCTTTCAGCTAGTGTCTACGGAGCACCGAACCCGTGTCTACTATTTCAGTAGCAATCGCTTTATCCACTCGATCAATGTTTGGTCTAAATATTGTCTGTTTTTGTAGATCAGCACCCAACTGGAACCTTACTGGTCAGATCAGCATACACAAGAACGTACAGCATCCTGATAACGCCGCGTTTGATTGAATATTATGGCTTTGGCAGGAACTTGAGCAATGACGTTGATGAATTTATATTTGCTGCTGTCCGCAACAGCTCGACTTATCATCAAATGATTGCTTATCAACCTACCGGTGAGACTTGCTTTTTAGACAAGACTAAAATTTTTATAACTTTTTTTCTGTGGTGTTATGGAGAAGCTTTTATACTTTTTAGTGAATGTCGGTATAAATTTTTTTGTTCAATTTGCTTTATAGATTTAAAGGCGGTGAATCATCCGGTGGTTTATAATAGTTAAAAATGAACAATAATTTTTGATAGTTTTTGTTTTAATTTTGACGCTGCGATTGCAAAGATATTCAACAAATGCAAAAAGATATCCCCCAAAAAAGTTTATGTAAACTCGATCTGAGTTTTGCTCTTCCCGCCAAAACCACAATTCTCTAAACTATTAGGCCTACTGTGGTTTTGGTGGGAAGAACAAACCACAATTCTCTAAACTATTTGGGCTACTGTGGTTTTGGTGGGAAGAACAAAACTCAGAGTTTCCAAAAACGTTTTTCGGGAAATATCTTTTTGCATTTGTTGAATATCTTTGCAACCGCACCCCCAAAATTAAAAAAAAATATCAAAAATTATAATTTAATTTTAACTATAGTAAACCATCGGAATTGGCTGGATAATTCACCGCCTTTAAGATATACAGTAAAGAAATGGCTTAATTTTAAATTTTAGTGTCTTTTGAACAAAAGGCCATAAATTTCTAAAAAGGCTAAAGAAATTTTTTGCTTTTTTTCAAAGCTATTTAGACAGAAAATTCATTTCAATAATCTTTTAAATTGGTGGTGATGGTACTACCACACTCTTTCCGAAAGATGGGATTGAATACGCCTATAAGCTTTTGGGTGCATAAAGGATAATATTGAACACAGAATTCAAAGGGAGTTAGTGACCATTCTTAATCTTACTCGTAATCGCCGAATGGAATGTTGACAAGACACCAATTAGCAGATTTTGATCTCTTCCAGTCATCAATTTTTACAAATGTTATGTAAAAAAAATCCAATTTTAATAGGTGTGTCGAAACGTCGTGTAGCTCAGGCAAGCTATAATGTTTTCTTTGTCTTTCCTAGGCTTAAGTCAGGATTTTTTCACTTTTTGCAAGAAAGAAAGTAATTTTGTTGGTTGATTCCCAATTTAGCTAGAAAAACTTTTATGCATCCTTTGGGGCAATTTACTTCCAGTTTGGGTGCCACTAAGCTGGAATATAGGAAGTCAAAATTTGGAGCCAATATTACATTCTAAAACATCCAGACTCAAAACGAAGCATTTAGTCTTTTCATTTTGCCTAATTTGGTTCGTCTTCCATGCAGTCCTTAATTCATTTAGTTCCTGTACCACCAATTGTGGATATCCGTGTCACCTTTTCGAGAAAGTATCACCTGTCGATATCTGAAAGCTTAAGAGAGGAGCATCGGCTCTCTTTGAACTGGATAAACGATATCAGTCAGGAAGTTTTTGAAATCCTTAGATCAGAAGTTTACTCTGTTCAACTTTATGACATCGAAACTTCAGGTAATTTCGAATTGTAAGACTGATTTTTAGTGGAGGCATTCAGAGAATCACATCAGGCCGAAGAAGTACAAAATAACGATTTTTCGGAGACCATTAATTAATCATGTTTCATCAAAAATCTTTCAAATATTTAATTTACTTTTGAAGAAAAACTAAAACAAACTATCTGCTCTATAACGTACTTTGTGAAAATTTCAAATAATTTTACATTGGTTTTCAACGAAGTGAATAATTCAAATTGCTGTGTAGAAAAATTAGCTTTTCAAGTCTGTTTATTGTGGCGAGGTGCATTACAGATATTTTTTGCTGAATTATTTGACGTTTTTGAATGAAAAGTGAAAGCTTAGTGTACGAGTGCGATTATTTTGCAGTAGACAGCGTATATGCATCCTGTTCTTAGGTTGTCAAATCGAGCTATAATACCAGAGCAAGAAAAACAATTTGCTACGGCCTTTCCGAAATTGATACTATTTACATTGTTTTAGATCCTCTGGAAGGAACCGAAATTACAATTCGAGTGGACTTCAGTGACGTGTACAACGTTTATTTATCTGCTAAGGCGATTCAAAAATATTATTTCGCCATAAACGATACCAACGAAATAAGTGGAAGATTACTTCAAAATCTTATTGACGAATTTAATCCGACGCTCATCCTAACTGAAGTTGATGCAGGTTTATGAAACTTGTTTATTGCTTCAAATGATATTATACAGTTTGTGTTTAGTATGTATGTATGTTGGTCATTTTTTTGACGTTGCAGCTCCACAAACCGTCTGATTCTCTCGTTGAATTTGGAGAGGTAGGCTAAAGTTCAGTCATAGTATATAGTATATTTTATTCATTAGTTAAATTACAGCATAACACAGTACACGTCAAAAATTAAAATTTAAAAATTTAAAACCCTGCAGTCTGTTTCACCCGTAATCGGTTTCACCCATTAGTTAAATTATGTTAGTTGGAAAACGTAAGAACTATGAAGAAGAGAACAATGGTCTCAATTAGAATTGGATAATGCACACCGCACAATTTCGAACTATTACATTGAGAAAATTTTGGAGATATATCAAGTTAAATTATTCTTGAAGTGAAATAGGCAAAACTAATTTAATAGTTCACATAGACATCACTTCTTACAATCCTACTTCATTTGACAACACCTTATTATTGTCTCCACGTCTAAATGAGTAATCATTTCAACCCCTAGAGACGCAAGTGAGGCGGAGCCTCCATCTTGGGAGCATTTCCGTGTTTCGAAGTCAACTGATTTCATCATCAAGGTGAAGAGGAGTCAACACAATGCAAGGAATTTTGATCCCTGAATTAGGCTAACTGAACCAGTAATTTTCATTAACTAAGCTATCGGTATAGGCTGTCGTTTTCTTCTCTTAATTTCAGGCTGAAATTGTCAGCTATTAAAAAGCAAAACTAAGCTTTTCCCACGTACTGTCTTGTACTCAAGCTTCGCTAACATCAAAGCTCATCGGCAAGGCTGACGCTCAAACCAAAATTCAAAAGCTATTAAGCTAAGCTGGCTTCTGAACCGAAATTCAAAATCTGAGTAAACTAGCCAGAAAAATTGAACCAAAACGTGCTTGAGAAAAATAATTGCCGTTGTAGCCATGGTAACTCAAGAAAATAATGGAACAAACTTAACTTGGACAACGGACCAAATGGGCTAATAGACGAGGGATGAAAAATTAATTGAAAAATTGGGCAAGGGGGCCAAGGGGTTAAGTGGACCAGAAAGGTAAAAGACAGAGATAAACAAATCAGCAAATAAATATCATTATGGGCGGAACTAATTTAATAGTTTGCAGGATATCGCGTAATACATCCTCAGTGATATTGCACCCGTGCTGTTTATGCAGTGAACAATTTCTCAACCACAAACAACGATAAATTTACAAGTTAAGTTATTCCTGAAGTGAAACAGGCAGAACTAACTTTGAGGATAGAGTTTAAAGCAAAATGAACACTAATAATTTTGCTTTTCTTTGTTCTTTCTAAATTATTAACTTAAGTTACCAAACCCTAGCAAAAATGTTGTAGTTGTGGAAACGATAAATTTTTTTGTTTTAAAACGTTTTGGCTGACAACCACTTGATCATTTTGTGATGTAACAGTAATTTAGAAATTGAATTAGACGTCTGCAACTATTCTACGTTTAGTTTTCCCATCCGGAATACCAGCAACGATTCGTGTTGATCGTCACCGAGTTTACGTCATCTACTTGCTTGGTGACGTCATCGACGAATACCTTCTGGATACAACAGTGATCAATGACGTCACAATTGATATTTACACATCAATTCAACAAAAAGCTGTTATTTCTCAGCTTGACGCTATCGTTGACCTTGGTAAGTTGTATGTAGGATGGACTGACTACACTTTTTGCAGTATGTTTAAACGCTATTTTTCTCGGGCTATTTGACCAACGCATTTAGGCAAAAGTCATGGAAGAATCAAACTTGGCATGAGGTTGGTGTTCACCAAAATGTTTTAGAAAGTTGATTTTGATTAATGACGAAATGATTGTGACGTCAAGGTCATATTTTTGAAAAATACTGTCATAGACGTCATAGACTTTTTTTTAATGACGTCAGAGCAACTTCAAATTTTTGAGGGTTTATTCATGAATATATTTGACTCAAAGTCAAGTTAATTTGAAAAGAAAATAATTTTCATGAAGTGATTTTTCACTAGATAACCGAGAGAGAAGCATTTTTGCCACCCTTTTTTATGTAATAAAAGGGTTAAGAGATAGTCTTCGAGCAGGTCACGATAGCAAATTTGCATTTAAGTCAGGATAACAACGAATAAACCGTAACGTTTCTATAATTCAAATACTTTTTATTTAAATTGGCTCTAGTTTTGTTTTTTTTTGTCTTAATAGGGTATATTCCGAAGTTTGCGTATGTTGCTCAGTGTACGTATACGTTTATTAGGGCCTCCAACTGGCTTACGCATTGCTGTTCGAATTGCTACGTCACACATTTATGATGTTTACATGTCCGAACAATTGAAAATGAAGTATCGCTTTTATCTCAAACAAGTCAACGATGTGGCTAAGGCGTGGTTTCCTATCTTACGTGGCGAAGCTAATTTTGTGCTGCTCACTGCTATACAAGATCCACGTAAGTATTGCAGTACCACAGCTTAGATATAATTATTAGAATTTAAAAGTGACTGATTAATAAATGCAAAAGCACACGACACACGTTTTAAAACATAATTTTCAGACCTTACTAATACCATATGAACTTAAATGCAGTAAAGTTCACGGGTAATAATTTGTTGCTTTTGCGTATCATAGTCGTCGTTTGAATGTTGTTTTTAAAAAATCAGATTGCAGAACAAACTGAATATGAACCAGTGAATGGTGTTTTTATCCAGGTCTTGTCTTTTTCCATTTCGAAGCTTGTATATTTAATCCCACCACATTCGCATATGTCACTAGCAGCCAATCCCCATTTGTTCATGCAAGAATGGAAGCAGCCGATGCTTGCTATCAGTTTATTTAGTTTTACCATGTTACCCTGGACAAACAAGTTCTTGATAAACTAGTGCTGGCCCGGCGCCAGGAGGGGGGCATTTTGGAGCCATTGTACCCAAATCACAGCTTGTGCCCCCGAGCGAAAGTAAACTTTTGTACCAGCAAAAGAGTACCAGCAAACTTTTGCCCTGGAGCAGGTCACCGCAAACGCTCTTCTGTGAAACAGCAAGACAGATCGAGTAAACGTGCTTCAAGTAGACTAACTGTACCGTAGTTCGATCTACGACATAAGGGCGCAGACAAAAGAGCGCAGGACATAACTTCGCAGAGACGTAAATCTGCAAGCTGTGCTAACATTTTCGTGCTTCGGAAATAACATTGATTAATTGATTAGTATTTTAGTAAATTTTTGAAAGTCAAGTTTTGAAAAAAGCTTTTTCAGTTCGTTTCCTGTTTTTAATATTCAGTTGTCGCACAAAGCACAACCCTTTAACCAGTCATGGCCCACCGGTGGGCCACAGAAGTATTTTGCAGTGGGCCACAGAGCATTTTGGTTTGAAAAAGTCGTATTTGCACGATGAGCTATCTATTGATTTGGTTTGAAAGCAAAACCGCATCAATCTAATTCAAGACTGATGAAAATTTGGGTCAAGTTCGTTTACTGTGGTTTCAAGCTTTTTCATCATTTTATCTGCTTTACGTAACTGACGAACATCAGCGGTTGTTTTCAAACGCAATGATTATACTGTTTTCAAACGCCGTCATTAAAGGATTGTACTTGATTTGTTAAGCAAACAATAATAATTAGTCTTTTGTCCCGCTGCAAAGCAAAATCAATTCTTTTATTTTCTCGCTCTACTAAGCCGAAGGCGTGTATAGGAGTTTTGTGGGGCCCATCTCTGTGTTATTGCGTCCGGCAACGCAGCGCCTTTCGAAGTAATGTTGCAGCGGTGGCGACACTGTGTACGATTTGACCAGCCCAAGATTTGAATCTCAGGCCTCCCACTTCAGAGACGAACAGCAAAAGCGTTTTCTAATCACATGCACATGTACTGATTGCAGTCGTTATACAGTTTAGAATAATCTATCGTTTTTTTGTTTTGTTCTGAAATTTTACTTCTTACAATTTATTTGAAAAACTGACTGATTTCGTGTGTGAAATATGCGGAGACGTGCGCTAAACACATGAGAGCACAATTGCTCCACACATATTTGCTTTTCAATGAGTTTTGAAATACGAGATAGAAACATTTTTGCAATTAAGCTATAAATTTTACGTGGTTTTGATTTTATCGCAGAGGTTATTACTCTATAGAAATTTTGCTTCCAGTTCATGCAAAAAATTACTCGTTGTATGGAAAATTAAAACTGATCCATTTTTAGGAGAAATTATTATCAAGATTCAAGAATAAGTGTGACAAAAAAGAATTTTGAATAGGCAAGCATTCTAAATATTCTAAGTTACTTCTTCATCACAGTGAAGTAAATTACAGCATTTATTGGAAGCAAATAAAATCAAAGAATATCGTGGCGAAATATACAAAAAAGTCAACATAAAAATAATCTACAATGACAGTATCTAGGGATTCATTTGATAGTTTTGGCTAATGCCTCTTAAGAATTTCTACATAGATTTTGGAGGAGCGTAAGGATCGTTTCCGATAAATTGATTTGTAAGAGTTAAAATTCTCTTGTCACGTTCTTGATATTTTTTTGACAAACTCCTATACACGCCTTTGGCTTAGTAGAGCGAGAAAATAAAAGAATTGATTTTGCTTCGCAGCGGGACAAAAGACTAATTATTATTGTTTGCTTGACAAATTAACCACAATCCTTTAATGACGGCGTTTGAAAACAGTTAAATGATTGCGTTTGAAAACAACCGCTGACGTTAGTCGGTTACGTAAAGCAGATAAAATGATGAAAAAATAAACTCCAGTTTAAGGCAGTGGTTCCCAACCTTTTTCTAACCGTGGCCCATTTTCATTTTGAAAAATTTTCTATGGCCCTATTCTCAAAGTATTGCTCAATTGCAATTTTCCACTATCCTGAGCAGTAGCGTAGACAGGATTTCGCAAAGGAGGGGGGGCTTTTTGGAAGCTTGAAACATCAGTAAACGAATTGATCCAAATTTTCATCAATCTTAAAATTAGATTGAGGCAGTTTTTCTGTCAAAATCAGGTGATCTCCAAAAAAAAAGTTCTTCACCAATATTCAAACGGTTTTTCTGCAAGCTTTCAAACCAAATCAATAGATAGCTCATCGTGCAAATACGACTTTTTCAAACCAAAATGCTCTGTGGCCCACTGCAAAATACTTCTGTGGCCCACCGGTGGGCCATGACTGGTTAAAGGGTTGTGCTTTGTGCGACAACTGAACATTAAAAACAGGAAACGAACTGAAAAAGCTTTTTTCAAAACTTGACTTTCAAAAATTTACTAAAATACTAATCAATTAATCAATGTTATTTCCGAAGCACGAAAATGTTAGCACAGCTTGCAGATTTACGTCTCTGCGAAGTTACGTCCTTGCGCCCTTATGTCCCTGTGCCCTTACGTCTGCGCCCTTATTTCCTTCGCTCTTTTGTCTGCGCCCTTATGTCGGGTTTCGACCGTAGTTATATTTCGTAATCGAACGTCCGTCTATTTAGTTCAAAAAATGTGCCCCTCCAAATATCTTGTGCCCCCCCCCAAACACACTGCTCTGGCGCTGGGCCTGAACTTGTACTTGCTACAAAATTGAAATGTGAAGGCATTTAGTAACTTATTTAATAGCAATTTCTGATTTCAAACAAAGTCTGCCCGTTTAACTTTAATGCCCAAACTCTAGGTTGCCTTGAAACTTATGGACAGCTACGACAAATGGACATTTAGATTTTAGCAGCGGGGGCTGATACTTTTGTCAACATTTTGGGCTGTATGAGGTGGTTGGAATCTAGAGCTTGTCGTTACTTTTACATGTTTTTTCTAGTAGTTTTATATACTGTAGTACAAGTATAAACTAAAAAGCTTTACTCTGAAACAATTTTAGTCAAAAATCAAAGTACTGTTATAATTTACTTCCTAACAGCTATCATAAAAAATTGGTCCCAGTGCAAATGCCGCTATTATTTAAATCAATGGTAGCTTTTTTCAAGCCTTTTTTCGTCATTTTTGGTGGGGAAAATAGGCTTAATAGTTTTTGTATTGCTTGAAGATATTCATCTCTAATCTCTTTGTAAATTATCTTGGAACATCCAAATAAATGCAGTATGGTCCGTTAAGAACACCAACAGAGTCAAAAATCTTTCAGCAGCTTTGGATACCTATTCTGGTGTTTTTTTGTTTTTATCAAGGATGGCAGTAAGATACGGTACGCCACGGTACTCCTCAATTTTTGCTACGCTGGTACCGTACGCTTTTTTTGTAATGGTACAGGTACGGTACGTTGGTACGCTGTTGCCTACTGAACGTTTTATGTGCAACGTACGACCATCAATGAATATTTGTGCAACCGTGTCCGGCGTGCACATAATCTAGGCTATTCTCAAGTAATCATTATAGCCTTTTAATTTGTCGTTACTAATGTATTATAATGTCACAAGTCACAGTCACAAGTATGGCCAATTGCAATGCCATAACTATTGCCTATAGATGCAAGGAGCATAGGACTATCGTGGCACTTCATACATTAAAGAGAAATTTGAACGGAAACTACTGCGACACTTTAGCTGAATACTCAGTGGTTTAAAAATTCCAGACTTTTCGCACATTGCGCCGGTTTTTTGTATTATTGAGGAGAAAAGTGCTAATAGATTGCATTCCAATAACGCCTCGAGAATGGCAACGCGTAAACAGGTTCCCGATACACTAAAATCAATTTGACTAACCAAACAACTGCAGATATTTTTGCTCTACAAAAATACATGAAAATACAAATATCATTGTAATTGTAGCCTATTCGATGTCTTTTTTGTAAATAAAACAGAACTTTCGGGTACAAATTGTCATTTTTTTATCACAATACATAAAAATTTTCTGAAGCGTAGAGAATCACCTCTAGATGTTGCATTATTTTTTGTTCTATAAGATTTTGATAGCGTTGAATGAAGTATCGGCATATAAAGCTCAGCAGCTTTTAAGTTCAACATGTTATTAAGTTCAAGTACCCTCAAGCCAATGCTTATTAACTTATAATACGAACCACGTATAAACAAAAAACACGTCAACATAAGTCGCATATGCAACTAATAGATCGTTGTTTAACTATATTAATTGAAGGTACGTTACGCAAAAAAACAAGATACGGTACGGTACGTACGGTACGCTTCAAAAATTGAAATGAAGTACGGTACGCTGGTACGGTACGGTTCAAGGTACGTAGTACGCAAATTCTGAACGTGCCGTACCGAAGTGCCATTCTTGGTTATTGTGGCACTAAACTCTGTTCATCTTCAAGCAAATTGTGTACTACTTTTACTCTCAGTATTGTTGCTATTGCTTTTTTGTTGATGTTGTTGCATTGTTTTTGCTGTACGTTGGCCTGATCTTGTTGTGGTTTACCACACCCGAAAGATGGCTACTGATAAAGTTTCGGATATTGAAGCAATCAAAGATTTCGGTTCTATTCTGAGTTGTGTGAAACCAAAGCTTTTAAAATTAGTTTACACATTTTGTACTGTCTTTAATCACAAAACATGACTGATTGAATAACCTCACATTTTGATTGAGAGAAGCGTAGAATTTTGGCAAGTAACAACTTACTTCTTCTGGTCAACCAATTTATTTAAATTGAAAATACGTATATTGTTGTTCTTTTTTGTTTTTGATTAGGTTGTTATTTTTGTTTTTGTTTCTTGAAAATTTTAATATTTTGTAGAAGAATTTGCTGAAACGCCTGTTCAAGTTCGGGTTGAATATAAACGAGTTTACAATGTGTATGCCTCCAGTGAAGTAAAAACAAAATTCGAGCTACGTGCTAATTCGACCACGGATGTATCTGAAAATATATTCATTAAGCTGCAATACCATGCTAAACTTGTTGAACTGTTGGAACTTATTGAAACAGGTACCCATTGTCAGTGGTTGCATTTCAATCTTGTTACTTGATAAAGGAACGTACTGATCACAACAGCGTTAAATCGAAACTTAGTACAAGAAATTGTTTTGGATATTATTCTTGTTACGAATATTTGGTCACATATCCAAGTGTAAGCAGGTGTCTCAACTCCTACAACAAGATGTTTTACAGTGCCCGGCAAAGATACATAGTGTAGCATAATATCCTGATGAAACTATTCAAAAATAATTACTGTTGAAAAGCTAACAATGTACACCGTAAACCGCAATTTCATCTTCGTTGTTAAATACAGCTCTATTGACAGGCACGTTAATTTTGTTATTCAAATAAAAGTTACGTTTGCTTTTGAGTGTTAAATAGCTAAATTTGTTATGAAAATTGAAGGGTCTCACGCAAGTTCTACTTTGTGCATATAGCACAATTTTAGATGAGCATAATAAGCATAAAAATTTTAGACGTTGCAATTAATTTGGTTATGAGTATGTTCATTGTAATTGCAGATGTCATAAGTGGCAACAAGTACAGGATCCGCGTTGATCACGACAACGTATATGAAGTGTATATTAGCGACGCCAACGTCATACACTTTCCTCTGATTTTTGGTGAAACAAATGATGTTACAATGACAATCTTTGACGAAATTCAAAACTATGCAACAACAATCCAGCTAGTTTCTATCGAAAATAACCCAGGTAACTTGTTGCTTGATTTTCTTTCCTGAAACTTTTTATCAAAGTCTGGAAAAAAAGGATTTTGCATGTTGACGGCATATTGTCGGCCTAAACCTGATGAAAGTCGGGGAGGCATTTGATTGGAAAAACTTTAAAAAAAACTTTTAGTATTTTATCTGAATTAGTGCTACTTAAAGTTATCGTTGTTTCCAAAATAAATGCAGTAAGTTCTTAATTTCTGAACAATTGTAATTTAATTTCAAGTTGCATTTTAACAGTTACTGTAACCATCAGAGTGGATTTCATGTGGTTGTATCAGTTCATCATTTCCGACCAGATTCGAGCTCAGTACAATTTAAATGTGAGTGCCATCAATGATGTTTCGGCTCGTATTTTCGACAGCATCCGAGAAGACGCTTCTTTGGTGCTACTGACAAAATCTGAGCCACAAAGTAAGTTGCAGCTACTATTTGTTGTTAGCTCATGGTTTGCTGACGCTGGCGATGTTTCGAACCATGACACAAGAAATATAATATTTCATTTTTTTTTTCATTATAATTATTATTATTATTATTATTATTATTATTACAAGACGTTGACTTTTAATAAACTCAGGAAGATTGAATAGTTGCAGCAAATGATTGTCACATAGTCTGTTATTACTCAGGATTCAAAAAGTGCTCGATAACGAAAAATTACAGCAATATAACAGTACATTTACTACACATTAAAACACGAAATTTTAGATTTTTTAAGGTTTGAAGTTTTTCAACTGTTATTTTTTACGTTGTTTACATTTACCCCTAATAATCTCAGTTACGGGTTAAAGCGACTGTTGGGTATTTTAGATTTTTAATTTTTAATGTTTTAATACTGTTGCATATGTTGTGATTGTCAAGAATGTTGAATTGAACGGTGTTTCTTTTAGCAATTCCGGAGACCAACGTATTCGTGACCATTCGTGTTGATTCAATTTGGACCTACAACGTTAGCTTCTCTGAGCCTTTACTAACTGAATTCAACTTTACTCTCAGTCCGATCAATGACGTCACGATGATAACATTCGCTGTCATAAGCAAAAACGCCGACTCGGTTCAACTAATAGATGCTTTGGAAGCAGGTACTGACCAATTATTACAACTAGTTATGTCTAAACCAGTGGGGTGTAAAAAATTAAATTTGAAGGCTTTAGTAGAAAGCAAAGAAAGAGACCAAGTCATTGGAAAATCTTAAGTAAGAGAAAGTAAAAGAAGATGAGAAATACTTATCAGCTCATTATTTATTTGCGTTTTTAAGACTTTTAATTAAACTTGAGTTAGGGTCTGAATTAAAGGTTTGGATTGAAGCAGGCACGTCCAATCCCGTTTCGCGGGCCACATGCTGCCCCCGAGTGGCTTCGAAATGAACTAGCAGAGATTTTGGAAGACACCAAACCAAATTTTTGTTTAGATTGGTCACCACCTAACATTCTGAAAAAATCTGATCAAACTGTGGTGACGAACTTTATTTTTTCGGTTTTCATCTAAATTTCCGCCAGTTTTTGCATCAAATCTCACTAGAAACGATTTTTTAGTTTGGGCAGGCACTGATTGTTCAGTCCGCTTAAGGCATCTGAGCCTTGTTCCTTAAAAATTTGAGCATTCCTAAATTAAGGTTATTTAACCGTAAAGATTTGAGTTTGGGTTAGAGTAGGTTAAAGAAAAAAATTTAGATCGAAGTTTTGGTGAAGCAGAGCTTGCTAAACAAAAATTGTGGAAATCAAAGGTTTGCTTCTCATGGAATTTCAAAAGCGCATTGCTTCAACGTCAGTGAAAAGAGTGGCAGAAATCTAAATTACAATTTTATTTATGATGATGAAAGATTATCAGATGTATCAATAAGTATTTTCCGTTTATTGCAATGATAATGTTTGTATTTATGTTTTTAACTGACTTTTTGGTTAATGTTGCTCCGTATTCTACAGTATTTAAAGTGTAGGTCTTGAGCCCAAATACTGTGACAACCAGAAAAAATAACTTTGTACCCAAAGTCTGATCGTCTTTCTCCAAATGGCCCAAAATTCTAAAAAAAAAAATATAATCCTTATTACTCAACTGTAGGGCTTCTAAAGCCCACACTCGTTATAAACAATAAAAACTTAAATCTGGTACGCAATGACAGCTTCAATTTTCCTGACTTTTCCTGCTTGTTTTGCCAGTTACAATGATACTGTTTTTTTTGTGCATACAACTTATGGAATTCAAGATTAAAAAGGGAGATTTTTTACTTAGTTCATTGTTTATTTAGCATACCCACTTTTTCTCATCATAGTTACTCATTTGATGTGCCAGTCTGCCAGTGGTTTGGTACTAATACTAACCTAGCAACATATAACCAACAAAGGTAAAACTCTACAATAAATTAAGCCTTGTTAACCCCCAAAAAATCATATCAATAAATCAAAAGAAGCCGTAACTATAGGCTATCTACATCTAACATTAATATTACAAGCTGTTTGAAGAGCCCATTTTTAAGAAAATAGTCAAATACAATGTAGCAAAGAAATAAGGGACAACTCTTAAAAAAAATTATAGCATAAAAAATCAGGTAGATTTGGGACATTGCAAAGCAGCAGATCAATGAGTGTTACTACAATTATTCATAAAAATGCAAAAAAGCGGAATAAATCATAGTGAATATTTTGAAAACTTCTACTGTTTAGCAGTTTATAAGCACAAATTTTTAAGGCTTCACTGCACTGGTAGTTCACTATGCACTTAAACTATTGAATTATTTCCCACACTAAACCTGCTAAACAAACAAACAAAAACTGAACACTAATTTCCGTAACACTTACAGCTATTCATTAAATTGTTACCATGCTAATCTGGTTGTAAGCATTACTTAACATGTTTATAACATGTGAGCTTGAACCGTCTTACATAAAATTTTGATATAGTTATATAACATTATAAGTGCACATATAGCGCCGGTAACTGGCGCTCATTAACATTATCAATAAATTTATTTAAGCTACAGATACATGGCAAACTTGATTTATCAAGTCATTCAGCATGTTATTGGGAATTCAAATCAATTACACAATCAAACTGCAAAAGAGATTCAAAACAAAGCTGACAAATTCATTTCTTTTTAGTTGCACAACTGAGTACAGTATTTTTCTGAGCTAGGCAAACCATATCTGAGAATGAGATATGCTTTTTTGCTGCTGGCTCTTTAAGCTGCATGCTAAGCTGCTAAGCTGGTGGGTAACCAACGTCTATTACCAGCTGTCAGCAATCATAAGTAAACGTAATGACCAAGCACTAACAGCAAGTGCACTGTTGCATGCAATTAATCCCCAAGAACTAGCCTACCGGTACCAGTCTGCCAATAGTAACCCAAATTCTAATTCTAAACCAACCCCAACCACTCAAATTTGTCTATCAATAAAACTCCCATTGCTGCAAGGATTTGGACTTGAGTTAGCAGGTTAGGGCTTATGATGATAGTGTAACTAAGAAAATAAAAGCCTACAGTTTTAATGAGGGGTTTAACCAATAAAGTTGACCAAAACTACACAATATCAGATTTAAAAGGTAACTTCATCTTTGCAGCAAGACATGTCACAGTACTCATTACGATACATGCAATCATTTGATAATGAAGCAATTGTGTTAATAAAGTTAATCGCACTACACATTGCACAGGTACCCGCTAGTACCTGAAAGCTAGTACTAACTGCTGATACCGACTTATCTCAAATTAATCTGTTAACAGGACGCTTTGTAATACCGAGTAACTAGATTTAAAAAGCCAACTGCTGGGGTTCGTATAACTTCTTTCATTTTCATTAAATTAAGCCTACCTCACGAAGTGCTGTATAAAAAACGGTACTGGCGCTAATAACATGTTTGAAAAGCAGCCTTAGGTTTTTTCATTGTTGAGAAGGATTTTTCATTTGCTAATTTTTTTCCATGCAAAAATAAAATATCCGAAAAATCCGGATTCGGAAGTACAGCATATTTAACATCCTAAAACCGGACGCGAAAGCGGAAAATTTTGCAAAATCCGGAAATTCTCAATTCGGAATCCGACTCCGGGTACATCTCTGCTACACTAGCAAAATTATGTCGAAACGCGTGACAAGATTGCGGGTCCAGCTCCGCGTCATACCCTCTGGGCAGCACAGTTCCTTTTAAATAAATGGAGCAGCGGTGGCGAGCCATAACAAAACTGTGTTGGATTCTAGCCCGGAAATTGACTTCTATTCTCTCGTCCCGCAAGCATTCGCGTAACCGTTCAACCAAATGGGTACTAAAAACTTAGTATCAGCTAATTCTCATTGTAGTCTACCTCTGGCTTTAATGCTCTAAAGCCGATTTGCAAAAATTACAAAAGGTTGAAACTGAAATGGTTGATTTTAGCTCGGCCCAGAGTTGTAAGCGGGCCGACTAGTTCAGGTCGGAACCGGAAAATATAAGCCCGAACCCGAAAACTAATTTGAATCCGAAATCATGCCCAAAAAACCCGAAAGTTAGGTTGGGTTTGGAAAATTTAGCAATGCTACCAATTTATTTTTGATTATATTTTTGTGCACTTAAGACAAAAAGTACGTTTCAAGCCCGAATTAAGCCCGAAATTTTGTCAACTTTAGGCCCGACACCCGACCCGAAAAGTCCGTTCTGACTTACGACTCTGAGCCTGCCTACACATAAAGCCATCAACTAGTTCAGTTACACGTTCCAAAGTTGATGCTTTTTATAATTTATTCATTTTTCTTTATATTGCAAATACAATGTTTCGATAATTAGTTTACGTGACAATTAATATTTGGATAATAATAATAATCAAAGGATATCGCTTTTTAAGAGTAAATGATCATGAGAGAAGTTTTTAGTTACTAATTTTTGTATTTCGTTTTGCGCTTATATCTTCCGAATTGCTTTGAAACTTGCTTTTATTAAGCCTTGCCTCAATTATTTGTGGTGACCCCCCAACCTCAGGATTTCTGAAGGCTAAGTACCAAGAATGATCAAAAGATTTTTTACGTTTTGGTCGTGTTTTTGCATTGTTGCAGAAAGCGCTTCATGTGATTAGTAAAGCACAAAAACTAATAGGAATGCCGATCAATTTGTAACGCATTCTACTACTACATGTAATTCCCCCAACGCTCAGTTTTTTGTTTTGTTTTTGGTTTGTTTTTGCAAGCCAAGCCAGGGCAAACAAGCTACGTAATTATTGTTAGATTGCAATTTTGTAAGACGAATTAGAAATTGTCACAAAGACAGTATTATTCATTATCGTAACGCGCTGTACTTTATGTAGATAGATAAGCAATACTGATAAATACTCTGTTGAGTATGAAAACCAAGACCTGATTGGTACTCCGTATTGTTTATTTAGCACTTTTTCGAATTAATTATTGTTCTTGTCTGTGACATGACTTTAGTTTGTATCTCTATTGTTACGTAAAACCATCATTAGCCAATTTTGAGAACAATGCCTACTTCTTTCACATGAAAAAATTTTTATTTTTTTGATTACGTTTGGGTGTAATTTAGTGCTTAATTCCCTGAAATGGACAGATCACAATCAATATGAGACTTTAGAATCCAAAACAATCATTCTGTTATATAATATGAGCAAATCAGCAGCATTTAATCGGAATCAGTCATGGAATAAATCCATTATTAGTACCTTGTAAATTGTTCTAGCAAGCTTATAAAAAAAAAACCTTCCAGTTTCCAATTTATAACGAGAAAAACTTCAACCGCATTTTTAATTTTTTATGCAAAGTAAAAGCACAGTACAATGCAGCAAATTGAACCGCAATAGCCGTCATTTGCCATATATTATGTTTGTTGCTGCCAGCCTTTTTATCAAAGATTTCAAATCTTAGTAAAATGCGATATAATAGCAAATAACAATACGCCAAAATTGAAGTAAATGAGGTCAGTTTGCACCTCGCAGCTGCATTCTTGTTGCCCACAAAATTGCGCGTTTATGAAAAACTGCAGACTCTCTTGTCCGTTGTCTTCAAGTTTACGAGATTATCATTGTTTTCGCAGTATTTTACCCAAAATATAATTTAATTAGTTCACTTTACGGTAGTGCACGTTTTGTCCACACTCATAAAGCATTTAAAACAGTTTTGCGTATGTATCAATTCACACAACGCATGAATAAAGCTTATCATAATACCATCTATTGATAACTAACTATATTACATCATTAGGGGAGGAACAGGTTGGTTGATACGGCAGGTTAGTTGATACACCCATGCTTGCGGATAATACAGATAAATAAAAAATGAAATATCGCCACCACGTGTTTGCTTAGACAAAGAAACTCAACTGCTGAGAGTTTGGTGAAGTTCTAGCAAGGCATGGCAGAGAAATTATCGAAAAAGTAAAATTTGCGAAATTTTGTAAAAAAAAGTGAAGCTTGATTTTGTTTAATATAAACGCTTGAACAGATTCTTGGAATAAACTTTTGGTTTGGAGTTGGTTAGTGAACCTTAGCTTACAGAAACGCAATGCTATTTTCCCTCACTGTATTTCAGCAAGATTGGTAGAGATCAATTTCTTCAAAAAGCATGGTGCAGGATAGTTGATACATTTTGAAGAGGGTTAGTTGATACACTGTCTCAACTAACCTGCGTTAAAATTTTTGAAAATATAGTAGAAATTATTCTATGTTTAAGCGTAATAGAATGATTTTAATGATTCTCGTTTGTTGTTTTAGCTAATACTGTTATATAGGCTATATTTGGAAAATTATTAAAGTGGAAAATTTATTAACACTTGGTTATACATTGTACGAAATAATGCCTCAATTTTATAAGCAAAAAACTTATAGATCTACCAGAACAACTCCAGAATTATTGCGGTTAGCTGCTGAAGAGAAGGAAAAAGGCGCCTCTCTGCGCAAAGCTGGAGAAATGTTTGATATTGATAAAATGACTCTTAAAAGATACATTGACAAAACCAAGGCAAATAGTTCTGAAGCAAAAATGGGATACAGTTCGGTATCTCTTGCCCATTCAATTTTTTCTCCCACAATGGAAGAAGATTTAGCTAAGCATATTGCTCATCTAGCTGATCAATATTATGGACTTTCTTTAGACAAGTGCAAAGAATTGGCCTATGAATTCGCTATCAGCAACGGTCTGAATGTCCCTGATTCATGGATTTCCACGAAAAAAGCTGGTAGATCCTGGTGGACTGGCTTTAAAAATAGACAGAATCTTTCACTGCGAAAACCAGAGGCTACTTCTTTTGGTCGAGCATCTGCTTTCAACAAGCACAATGCCAACCTTTATTTCAATAATTTGTCCACTGTATTAGAAAAATATAAGTTTGAGGGAAGACAAATATATAATTTGGATGAGACTGGGGTTACCACTGTTCAAGACCCTGATAAAGTAGTAACAGTGAAGGGTACAAGAAGGGTTAGTTCTGCTACATCAGCTGAGCGTGGCGAGCTGGTAACTGCTGCATATGCAGTTTGTGCTAATGTTAGTGTCATACCTCCAATGTTAATTTTTCCTCGCAAAAATTATCATGATCATTTTATATGTGGTGGACCAGAGGGCTGCATTGGTAAAGCAGCACCAACTGGATGGATGAACGAAAAGTTGTTCGTTGAATATTTAGAGGAACATTTTGCTAAGCATACCCAATGCTCTCCACAAAATATGGTTTTGCTCATATTGGATAATCATGCAAGTCATGTATCATTATCTGCAATAGACAAATGTAAAGAGCTTGGCATTGTTTTATTGACCATTCCTCCGAAAACATCTCATCGTCTTCAACCTCTAGATACAGCAATTTTTGGTCCATTTAAAAATGCTTATAATAAAGCAATTGATGCTTGGATTCGTTCAAACCCAGGAAAGCGAGTTACAATATATGATATTCCCATGCTTATACGTGAAGCACAGCTCAATTCTATCACACCTCGAAACGTTCTTTCTGGTTTTTCAAGCACTGGAAACTGGCCATTCAACCCAGAAGTGTTTACGGACTTGGATTTTGCCTCATCTAGTGTTACTGATGGAGATTTGATTCCAGCTGAAAATGATGAACATCCAGATTCACAATGTGATATGATGGACAACTCAGTGCATGATTCAGAAGCATTAAATGCACCAAGTGGCTCAACCACCCCTACTGCTGCTGTTGCTACTCCAGCATCATATGTTTCACCCACAGATATTTTACCGCTGCCAAAAGCACCTGCAAGAAAAACCAGTGGACCTTCGCGCCGAAAAGGAAAATCTGCAATATATACTCTCACTCCAATTAGATATGAAATCGCCGAAAGGGAGAAAAATAAAGCCCAAAAGAAAACTACAAAGAGAGTATCCAAAATGCCAGTAGCTAAAAAACAATTATTTCAAAAGAAGAAATCAAAAAAGCCACCAAAAAAGATAATTGAAGAATCATCTGATGAAGAAACTGTTTACATCCACTATGATGATGAATCAGACTTTTCATTATCTGATGAAGAAATTGCAGCAGCCGATGTAGTGGGAAAATATGTTATTGTCAAGGTAGGCTAATTAGCCTAACCATCTAACTCCAATCAGCATCTTTTTAGTACCGTAGTGATATTGTGTTGGACTTGTGTTGACTTATTTTTATGACTGTCATGGGAGACATAGGCTGTCTTTCATTGATAAATGAAACACAGTGAGCTTAATGAAAGTGCAAACTCAAATTTAGAGGCAAATTTACCTTCAGTTCTATATTTAGTAGATATCATTATCATCCTGCAAAAATCGGGAATCAGACTACAAAAGTGGGTGCAGTTTTATGTGTTACCCAAAACAATATTTGTGCTATCTAGAGTTATGATTTATTAATTAGGTTAATCAAAAAATTAATAACATTCAACTTTAGAGCAATGCATTTTTAGGTTAAAGGTCGCTCTCGTGACCTGAAATACATAGCCCGTGTCGATGAGTATCATGAAGAAGATGATGATTTCGAAGGAATTTTTTTGGAGAAAGTTCCATGCAGGCTTGGAGAAGAAGATGAAGCAATAGGCTTATTTGTTGCCAATGAACTTGCAGAATACTCGTTTAGCTCAAAGGACATTCTTGCTAAACTACCAAACCCAATAATTTTGGGTGGCTCAAGTCGGCAAAGCAAATATTTCAAATTTGCTTATGACTTTAAAAACTGGAATTTAGCTTACTAGAGTGCCAGTGATTGACTTGGCAAAGATACTTTGAATGATTGTGACATGTTTTTATTGCTAACATTTCTTGTAAACACTTGTTTTGTTTTTGTTGTACAGTGCAGTTTATCTATCAGTTGGTATTCACAGCTTCCCTGCTTGACGTTCAGCATAAAGTGACAATGTGGAGCCTCCACCACTGAAGTGGTAGACTGGGTGGCAGGTGGCAGCTTGACTCGGAAGACTAAAAGGTCACTTCGCTGTCTCCTGGCCAAGGCAACTTGGTAAATAACTGAAAAATAACTTAAACATAAACCATCTGCTATTGCTTATTTCTATCATTGCATAAGTATTTCACGAAACTGAACCATATTGTGGGTAAAATCTAATAGTTTCCTAAAGGAGATTTTTTGTATCAACTATCCTGCTCGGTGTATCAACTAACCTGCCTGTGTAGGTTAGTTGATACAATTGGGTGACTCCTATTTGCAGGCCCATAAAATGCTTAGCTTTCACCCTAAAATGTTGTAAGATATTGCAAATAATAGCTTAATAAATTCTCATTTGTATGCTTCGACAGCTGTTTTTCTCGGATGTGTAGTTTTTTGAAATATGGCTGTTTTTGCAAAAACTGTATCAACTATCCTGCTCCTCCCCTATATCAGTTCAAATAATTAAAATTGTCCGGAATTTTTGTGATACCTGAATAATTTAGTCGACCCCCAATAAACGTATTGTGTACGTCATTATCTAAATTACTACCGTTACCGCTTCTCACGGCAAAGCAACCACAATCGCATTTCACGCTCAACAATAATTCCGCTATAATCATTATAAATTCGTTATAATTGTTAAAATTCCGTTATTATCCACAACCATTATAATCCCTTAAGTAAGCGCTCTCGATCAGAATAAATCTTGACCCCTTAGATAAAACGCATATTTCATTAACTTTCGGTAACAAAATCAAAGTTATTTTTGCTATATTCAAAGATGAATAAATACTCTACAAAGCAGGGAAATTTGGTAATGTCTAGATTGTGCAGTTTTAGGGTTATCACAGAAAAACATGCTGGGTTTCAAAAGCTCTGCCTTTGAGGAGTCAATACCCTGAAAAAGGTCGAGTAACACAAAGTTAAGCAAAACGTAAAATACAAAATGATCAGCTTTAAATTTTAATGGTAAGGTAAAGCGTAAACAAAATTGACTCAAATTAATGAAAACGTTTGACGAAAATTAAGCTCAATAAATATCGTATTTTTTACAACAACTGAAACAAATGACGTAACTAGTATTAAAGTCAAAAAACATTCAAACATCTTTTTGTAGTTAAACTAATGTATTTTCTCGTAATTTAACGATTTTTTGTTTTTGTGATCGACTGTATCGTTTTATAGACGATGTCAAATGCCCGTCAAGCAACTGGACGAAATGGTTTAATCGGGACGACCCTGCTGGTCCGTGCGATTGCGAAACCCTCGATGAATTGCGGTACGAAAATCCGGGAGAGATTTGTGAATTTCCCGTAGCGATGGAGGCCCGATTAGAAAATTGCGATGTGCCTTACGATCCGTCACTTCCAAACGTAATAGCGAATGTGGATGTGGGATTTAAGTGTACAAATGAGGAGAGTTTTACGTGCTTGGATTACGAAGTCCGATTTTGCTGTCCGTAGTTGAAAATTTCAGAGTGAAGTTGTAAGAAGTTAATATTAAACTGCTTTTAGTTGCTGTATAAAATATCGCTTCTTGTAGTGCGCGAATTATATGATAGAACAAATAAAATGCTTAATGATAATTTCTTTATTGTGATTGTGCAAATAAAATATTTCAAAGCTCTCGAAAATTAATATTTAAACCAAAAGAGTCCTATAACTACTACACGGAATATAGTGTGGTATAATCAGAATGCATAGCTGCGTACATGGTGATTTTTGAATTACGTCCAGTCGTTTGTACTACTTTCAAACAGAGCTGAATAATACTGTCAACAGTAACTGCTCTCAACCTTTCGTGAACTGTGTCCTCTTTTCCAACGCTTATGTTCCCCCCTAAAAAATTGGTTGCCAGAATACTTTCTAACATGATCTGCAGTACCAATCGTGCTGTGTTGAAAAAACAAAACAAAAAATGGTTTATCGAAAAGGTCCATTTATCTTAGGTTATCAAAATCATTAAAAAGGTCACATTAGCTTATCAAAAATGGTCTTATACCTGTTTCGTGTTGCGAATTGCGTACTAATTTAGGGTAGAAATTCAACGAAGATTAAAAAAATTACAGAGCTTTTTGAACCAGCTATTAAGCGATTCCACTTTGCGGAGTTCTTTTTCCAAGCCCCCTAACCCCCTAGGAAACCCTATTGCAAACTAAGGTAAACCTATGCATGAGCTTCAGGGCGCAGAACACCACAATTTAGAAAAAATATAAAAAAAGTTAAAGAAGAGCAGGGAAATTGCTATAACTATGAACCAGTTTAAGAATTAGGCTAATTTTCTTCCTTAAAGTATTTGTTTCAAAATGATAATAATTTGGGACTTCACGACAAGCGCATTAAGGATCTTTATTTTTTCTCGACATATAGCATTCAAAGTTTGTTATTCGGTAACAACTCAAAAACAACTGAACACTCTGGTAGTCAAAGTTTGGACACAGCATGGTACAAGCGAAAGCGTTAAGCATGCCAATTTTGAGGGCAATAAACTGTCACGTGAACGCAAATTTCAGAAGCCGAAAACCGGAAAAAAATAGCGTCAAGGAAGTAGTTGTACGTGTGTTTTTTATGATTTCCACTTTTATTGTAAAAAGACAATTTCATTAGAACACCAGACTTATTTTTACTCAAAATTTAAAAGCAAATTAAGAACGATGAGCAACACAATATTTACTGCGTAGCTTGTAAAAATAAAGCAAAAAGGCAAACATATTAAGATGCAATTGCTGTTTATCAACAGATTAACTTGATATACGAAGCCAATACAGAGCGTTTTTGGATAGAAAGTGCAAATTAACCAAAAATATACATAATTATACAGCTGAAATTCAGGACCCGGTTTTCAATGACGGAACCATTTTTGCAGTGAAAATTGACGTGTTGTTATGGCATGATATTGATAAAATGTGACTTGCTGTTAGGTCGGGAATCGCTGCAAACTTCTTCAGCCGGGGGTCTATTGTCAATCCCCTAAAGGGTTTAGAATTTAAGGCGGTAAATCTACAAAAAAAAACAACCCGAAGTAAGCATTTAGCAACCGCTGTTGCTGTCATCAGTTTGTGAGAAAACAAAGAGAATGTGAAAACTTCACTTATCATGCAAACAACAAACAACTAATGACCAAAAAAACATCTATCACGGCCATATTTTTTGAGAACTCACGTCATTTTTTCGATCACGTCATAGGCGGTTGAAATTTTATCTATGGTTTGTTTTTTGATGCTAAATCATAAAATGCCTAAGCAAAAGTATAGTAGTTACCAGAGGTGGAGTCCTCGAGGACGTCCTTGGCCTCGAAGACACATTTTGAAGTTCTTGGCCTTGGCCTCGAAGGTCAAGTCCTTGGCCCTGGCCTTGGCCTCGAGGCTTCAAGTCCTCGAAAATTGGCCTGTTCTCGGCTCGAGGACAGCAGTATTTTTTGAATAGATAAAATTTTGTGGAGTGCTTGAAAAATTTTTTGAAAAACTTTTTTTTGTCGAGATCGCTTGAAAAATTTTTGTGAAGACTTTTTTTTTTTTGAAGATCGCTTGAAAAATTTTTGTGAAGACCTTTTTTTTTTTGGAGAGCACTTGCGCTTGTGTCCTTGGTCCTTGGCCTTGGCCTTGGCCTCGAGCATTCTTGTCCTTGGCCTCGAGAGTGTCTGTTCTCGGAAAGGCTGTCCTTGGCCTTGGCCTCGGATTTTTTTTTGTGTCCTTGGCCTTGGCCTCGAGCCTTGTGTCCTCGACTCCACCTCTGATAGTTACATCACGAAAAAGTCTAATGATGTCATTTAATTTAAAGTTTGGCCAAAAACTGCTCAGATTTCTAAAAGTAACCTCGGGAAAATTAAAATTTGGAAACTTCCTCTTACCTTTGCAACTCAGGGATATCTAGAACACTGGGATCGCTTACTTCGCTTTTTTCGTACGTATCGTGTGACAACAGTGGTGCTACGCAGCGCTTTTAGATTCTCGGACGTTTGAATGATCACAAAGCGAAACAGCTTGTTTTGTGCACTGCCTTGGTAAAATTACTAGCACGTGTTGGGTTGTGAGCAGTTGTTGACACTTATAGACCGGCAGCCCAGAAGGTTTATTTACCTCAAAGACGGCGGAAGATTTGATGCGCCTAAAATACACGTCTTTACTCAACTTTTAAGAAAATTTTTTACTGGCAAGCCAAAAGTTCGGCTAAGACCCCCCAAATCCACAATTTATGGGGGGTCAAAATGGCCTTTATTTATACCAAAGACAGCATGGATAAAAATTGCTTAAAATCGTTCTCTGGGGTCCACTGAACACTGAAATAGCAAAGACAGTAACTTTAGGTTCGGCTAACCCCCCGCCAGTAACGAATTTAGGGGGGGTCAAAATGGCCTTTATTTACCAGAATGACGGCATGGATAAAAACTGCTCAAAAACGTCCGCTGGAGTCCACTGAACACAAAAATAGCAAAGACAGTAACTTTAAGCTCGGCTAATCCCTTTGACAGTAACGAATTTTGGGGGGAGCACAAAAAATGATCTTTATTTACCTGAAAGACGACAAAGGTAAAAACTGCTTAAAACATTTCTTATAGTCCACTGAACACATAACTGATTAACAGAGTTACTTTCGGTTTGGCTATCTCCCTGACAGTAACAAATTTAGATAGAAGCTCAAAAAATTGCCTTTATTTGTTCGAAAACGGCAGGGGTAAAAACTGTTCAAAAACGTTTCTTGGGAGTTCAATGAAAACAAAAACAGTGGCAATAAACTTTGGCATCCTGTAACTGAATTCTTTCTCTTACTCCGAAAGTCATTGCAGCACTAACTATGGCTTTTACAGT